>CM038231.1:754462-1111209 GCA_021442155.1 Cymbidium sinense | reverse complement strand
TGAGGCATGTCCATTTACATGATCTAGTCTTTTAGGGAGTGAGTCTAAGGATCTAGCTTCTTTCTAAATAAAAATAGCCTAACTATCTTGCATACGCATAAAGACTTACCTACATGAATTTAAAATCATAGGAGGAGTTAGTTGGTGGCCACCCTAGGCAGTTGTAAGTCCAAGCTGTCGAGTGATTTGTCATCTCTTTTGGAGACAAACCAATTACCCATTTTTCGCCTTAGATTTGGGTTGTGCTTCTGGCCCTCGCCGAAGCTCCCTAGATTTAGGTTCTGAGGTTGCTTCTCCCTACTTTTGGACCATAAGCATAATTCCTCACCTCAGGCATTTCCTTAATCTTGTGTTAAGGAAATGTAAGCCTAATATTCTAATAAAAAATACAACTCAAATAAACTAAATCAATTTCTAAAATATAAAGTCCAATTTTAGGATAGTTTGAGATGCTCGCTAGGTTTCCTAGCATCGTGAGCATCTCCTACTTATTCTCATTTTAGCTTCAATAATAACTCCCTCTTTTGATCAATCCCATTTTGATCTTCAAAAATATAAACCAATCGATTGATAGTCTTTCTTATTGAAATCTTTAGAGACAATGATCATTTACCTTAATCGAGAGTTTTCCTAAGGGATCACATCATTTAGGATGTAATTAATTATGGGGGCTTGCCCCTGTAGGGAACTTAATGAACCCGATTTAAAATTAACTATGCTTTACTTTTCCATGTAAAGTAGAGGAAGAATCTCTGATACATATGCAGACACATCATCCTTAGGAGTCCTTATTGAGATGATTGGTTCCATCAAAGGGTAGTGACTTCTGTTTCTCGAGATAATACACTATACCTTAATGGCATTCCTGATTACTTGAATAAGTACATCTTCGAATCTGTGTGGTGTCTTACCAAGATGAATTTTTATAAGGGTATCCTCTTTCTTTTCTCTCCACAGATTTGAAAGGTGACTCCCTTATCAAGAATTTTTCACCACAGTGTCACCCTAGTGGTTACTTCTCTGGAGGATGTAAGTCTTCAAGCTTTCTTCCTAACTTGACCATTGCAAACCGATACATTATTAGTAGGCCTTACTAGGCAAGATACCTCATGTTGACTTTGTTTAAGAGGATGTAAGCCTACATGTTTTCTTCTTGAACTAGCCATCATGCACTGACTGGGTCAAGTATATTTTAGGTTTAGGATAAGTCCCCTAGTGGCTCCTTTCCTCCTGACTACTTCAAGTCTGAGTCTAGTCCTCATATGGGACTCCCCACTTAGTAGTCTCCATAGGTCGGATAGCATCTATCCCGCCAATGATAGACTATCCTGATGATCATTTCCATCAGTAAAGATATAAGTCTACAAGCTTTCTTCTCAGATTGATCATCGCAAATCGACGGGCACCTTAAGTTAGTTGGTTATCGCCATGTTGATGGTGACCCACCCGGTGGATACACCACTCATGGCAGATGTAAGTCTACAAGCTTTCTCCCAGAGTTGGCCACCATATACCTATAGGCCTTTTTTTACAGGATCCTAGATGAAGCTCATAATGACACCTCCCCTGTTAGCACTCTATTTGGATCATGTCCTTAGCAACCCCATTTAGACACTACCCTGGTTACTCTTGGATTGGATAGTCTCCCTTTCCTAGTGGTCACCCCTGTGGTTGGAGAACTTGTACATGTGCTTCTCCTTGGTCTAATAAGTCTCAGATAGGACTAGGCTGATATGAGCTTCTTCTCAATGTAGTCCCTCGCACACCAACAAGGTCCACGCAAACATATAAACAAAACAAAATATATATTTTTGCTTGTGAATTTGGAGGATACCCCCAATGGTACCTTTTTCCAAGTAGGCATCCTTTCTTTAGGGCAGTGTCAGAAAAACTCTCTATAGGATCGCCTGACTACTTTTGAGTTGAGATTAGTCCCCGGGTTCCTCTCTCAATAGTTGTTAGGTTGGGTTTGTTCAACTGCCACCAACAAGTCACCTCGGCCATCCTCGCTTTGAAATATAAGTCTATTACGATTCTCTCCAAAGATGAGTGTTGCACACTGACGGGCAGCCTTAGGTCAGGTTCAATTTGTTTCCCCAACAACCGATCAACCAGTGGTTCCTTGTTTAGGAGAATGTAAGTCTACAAGCTTTCTCCCTAACTTAACCATTACACACCGAAAGGCACCCCTTATGTTGGTTAGCTCTACCCCACAGTCGGTAGACTGTCCCTTTGGATTTGTAAATCTAAGATAGGACTAGGCTGATATTAGCCCCTTTTTACTGGATCCATCACACACTAACAGGGTCCATTTTAACAAATCAACATCCTTCCCTAGTGGAGGCCGAATGAAATCCATCCACTCTTATCCTTAGTGGATGCTTCCCCGAAATAAACCAAAGAAAATATGAATTAAATCCACCTTATCCCTAGCGGATCCAAATTCTCATCCCCAGTGGAACCTCACATTACATAAAATCAAATTCCTCCCTAGCAAGGCACAAATTAAACCATTTCCCCCAGTTGAATCCCATTTGAAACAATCCAAAACCACCTCTCCCAAGTGGAGCCCACAACACAAATTCAATTAACCTCTTATCCCCAGTGGATACTTCTTCAAAATAAATTCAATCAAATTCACATCCCCGGTAGATGTATGATCCAAATCACATCAAATCCAATCACTTTTCTATTCCCAATGGATAGCTTGAACCTACTTCCCTAGTGGAAGGTTCACATACTCAATCCCTTAGTGGAATCCTTTTCTTTCTCTTATGCCCTTGGCATAAATAGAGTTTCATTGCACCAAGATTATGATCCTATCTACCTCTTGGGTTTAGGGGTAGATCATTTCCGCTAAGTGCTTGCAACCTTTCGGACATTGTTGATCGTCTCAGTCAACGCCAATACGTGTGGTGTGCCTTGTCAATTACACCACACCTATTGGGGCTCCTTTTATTGACCTCACTTTTAGAGTGAGTCCTCAACTTCCTCATCATAGATCTAAGACTCTTATAGACACTAAGAGTTCCTTAGTCATAAGACACATATAGTGATTAGGAGAACAATTGAACTAAGCTTAGAGACTTAGAAGGGTTAATCATAGGATTAGGTTGTGCCATAGGGACTTAGAAGATTCACTTACCCCATAGCCTAAACCTAATCCATGTACACCTTCTCGAATCCAAACTAAATTCAAACCTCAAACCAAACCTCAAATCAAATTCAAATTCTAAATCCAATTTTAAATTCAAATCCAAATGATTGAAACCCATAATCAAATCCAAAATCAAAATCTTTCCTAAGCCCTATGATTCTATCTTATGGACTTAGCCTTGACCAAATTCAAGTTAATTCCAACTCAATTGATTCTCTTAAATATCAATTCAATCCTTCAATCAAACTAACAAATTCTAAACCAAAACTCAATTCCAAATGATTCAATTCTCAAATCAAACTAAGCCAAATCCCCTCTTAAGCCATATGGACCCACCTCCATAAGCTTAACCAAATCTTAACCCAAATCAACCCAAAATTAATTGATTTCTTTATAAATTAATTGTTCCTTCATTTATATTCAAAATATAAATAAAACCCACCTTCTAATGACCAAAAATAAATTAAACTAAATTATTTTTCCCATTTAGCCATTTTGACCTACATCCCCCAAACTCAAATGATTTTCTTATGGATCATTTATATCTTCATTTATATGCACAAATATAAATGAAATATAAATTCAAATGACCTAAACAAAACCCAAATAAAATCAAACCTCCAATCTTAGCCTTTTACGCCATTTCCTTGAACTTGGCCAAATGATACCCAAATCAATTCAAAACTCATGGGTTTCTTCATGAATCAATCATGTCTTCAATTATTAACCCAAATATAAATAAAAATAATAATTATCAAACCAAACTCAAGTCAACCTAATTCAAGCCCAACTTAGCCCTTTTGACTTGAAAACTTCAAATGAACCAGAACCCATCATAGCCCAAATTGATTACAATTGAATTTATATTTCAATCCTAGGCTTATATATAAGTTAAGTAACCTAAAGGACCCTTTTTAGCCAAGTTCTAATCCAACCCAAATTGGATTAAACCAAGGCCATCCAAGCCTCATATCAAGATCAACAATCTCCCTAGGATGATCAACTACCTTGAATTGGGTCAAACAAAGTCAACTTGGTCCTTTGACCAGGTCAACCTTTAACCCAAACTAGCAAAAATTCACCTTACATCAAATTGATTGAAACCATTGATTCACACCAACTCACGATCAATAATTGAATATGACTTGACCTTCAATTGAGCCAAACCAAGCCTAATGGGCCATTTTACCCAAGTTGACCCAAATTGGCCTAAAAAGCTAAAATGGGTCAAATCATGATCTAACCCAAATTGATTGCAACCAATGGTTCAAGTTCATTTCAACTTGACTATTGAACTTGACCAAAGCCATAATTGAGCCCAAATTGACCTAAAAGGTCAAATTAGCATAAAATTCAAATTAAATCCAAGTTGAATCAAATCAAAGCCTTCAATCATTTTCAATTAACCAATTGGACATGGATTAACACCTAACCAAACCCAATTTGATCAATTTGGTCAAATCGATCAACTTGACCCATTTGACTCCAAATGAGCCAAAATAAAACTTAGGCCAAATTGATTAAAACTACTTAAACTAAAACTCTCCAAATCATCATTTGAACCTTACCCAAGCCTTGGTTTGACCCAATTTGATCAATTAATCAACCCAACCCAACTTGAACCCATTTGACCAAATGAAGCCAAACCCTTTGTAACCAACCCATGGAACTTGGATGGTTGACCAAACCCAACCCAAATTGACCTAAGGTTAGTTAAAAGTTAGCCCAAAATCCATGTGGGCCTGATCCAAGCCATTTTCCAAGGGGATCTGCCATTAGACAAACTTCTTTGCATTAGATTCCTTCCTCTTAAGGCAAAGTCCACTCTCCCCTTTCCTTGGAATCCCTAAACTTTGCTATTTAGAGTATCATCTACCCATAGCCCAATCGAAGCAAGCCTAGGGCCAGCCATGGACTAAAGGGAATCCAACTCCTCCTCTTCACTCAAAGTCGAACCCCATGGACAAAAGGAAGAGGAAATCAGCCACCACCTCCCCATATCAGCCTTGGAGACTCCTCCCAAGACTTCCCCTACTCAAGTCATGCCATATGGACTCGATGGAGATAAATCTGACACCCTGGCGGGGGCTGGCCAGCCAAAATTCTGTCTTCGATCATGTCCATCCATCACGTTCAATTTTGGGGTATACTTCCCAAATTCAAACTAGAAGTCATGGCATTTGACTGACTTGTGCCTCCTGAGTGATTTCAAAAACCCAAGACCTTCCTCAGAGCCTTCTCGAGTTTCCCCTCATTGGAATTTCTTCTTCTCATGCAAAACCAAAATAAGGCAACCCCCATTTGATTCCACCTCTTCCATTCTTCCATCAAATTCTAATTCCCCCTTTCCTCACCATCTCCATGACTCTCGTCAATCTTCCTTCAAGCTCCAAAGTCGCCGAGATAGGAGTTCAACCAAAATCGAATGCTCAAAGGGAGGATCTTGGTCTCTAGAGCAATCCACCTCATACCAAAGCAATTGTCGCCGCCAGGTCTCCTCTATTAGATGAAGCTCAATCGCTAGAACCACTGGTCTTAGCTCCGATGAGGTATGGCCATTAAAATCGATCTTTAGCTCATTTTTGGTTGGTCTTTTATGAAGTGAACGTGAATGTGAGTCAACCATACCTGTTGGATTAATTTTTTGGATTATGGTTAATTATGGCTATTTAATTAGTTTTTAATGCTGAAACTTCAAAAATACATAACACATTGCAGAAAAATCCAAAAAATATAAATGATGGCTCATTTTGAAGGTATTTAAGAGGGAAATCCAATAAAATTATCATTAATTAAATTAGAATAGTAATTTCTACTTAATTAAGGTTTAATTAAAAATTAATTAACTTAATTACTCTTTAATTAATCATCTGATTAATTTCAAACTTTCTGCAGATGTTTAGGGGATGACCTCTGCCTCCCCCAATTTTATTAGAATTTATTAGCTGATTAATTTAGGTAATCAATTAGTTAAGCCTTAATTACCCTTTTAGCTTAATTAATGATAATTAATCAAATGAATAGTAAATTAGTTAATTAATTGCTTAATGAAGGGACTTAAGGAAATGGATTGGGACCTTTCTTCTAATCTTTTCCTAAGCCCCAATCATGTTCTTAAAGAGTTAATTAAGAATTCATTAAACACTTAATTAACCAATTAACTTAATTAAAATTTGGACGTTATAGAATTTAATTAATTAAACAAAGGACTTGGGGATAGGGATTGAGGCCTCTTTCTTGGTCTCTTTCCTTAAGCCAATTTTATCTCACTAATCAAGGATGGTTAAGGCTTAATTAATTGATTCATGGTTTAATTAATCTAACTTAAAATTCAAATCATCTTTAATTGGATTAATTAAACTTTGGGTTGATCTTTAGATGTTTAATAATCTAAAGAAGCTTAATGAAATTATGATTGGTCTACATGTGCAGAGAAATCATAAAAGTAATTAAACAAATTCCTTAAGCTTAATTAACTATTAATCATGAGCCAATTGCATTAGGCCCCATCATTTCTTAGGAGCATTGCTAATTTACTTTTTCTATGTGGTTGCATATTATGTTGGCTCATCATTATTTAGTTAATTAACTTTGATGTTTGTGGGTTAATTAATTGATTTGATTCTTATCTTAACTTAATCTATCCATAAAATTCAACTTAATCACTCATTAAACAAAATTAATTTACATAATTGGGGATGGGTTAAGATCAACAAACTAAGCCTCAATTTCATAAATCAAAAATAAAACATAAAATCAAAAGTGACTTTAAGAAACTTTGGTTCATCTTAAATATGCTTATTTAATGTGATTGTCCTTAGGAATTAGTTGGATTGAATGAAATTACATGTGTTTCTTTATTTCTTTCCAACCATATTAAAGTGTTGTATGCCACTTGAATCATGCATTCATTTCTTCAAAATTAATCAAAAATAAATGATTTTCTTTATGTCAAATTTGTGTTGACTTAATTAAAAAAATGTATGGCTATTATCACTATTAAATCTCAAATATATTTTCAGAAGCTTATTAATGAATAATAATACATGTTGTGAGTTATACATACATAGGAGGTGCATGTGAATATAAGCTTAGTGTATGAAGTGAAGTTCCTTTCTTTCATTCATATGTTGACTTGCATAAGTATGAATGTTAATGGGTATATTAGTCATGACATTCCGGGGACGCACGGCTTTAAGTAGCCCTAAAGAGGTTCCTACCTCACTCCCCTAGTGCAAAATAATGGTGACGTACCCGTTTGATTTCATTCTTATGTATCTTGACATTAGAATTTGGATAGAGCTTTAATTCATTCACACAAATAAATAAATTAAATTAAATATAATTTTTGCATGATTTCCATTCTTATAGTTATTTGTACACTCATATGTATTTAAGAATAGCGGGTATATCTAGTCTGGACATCTCGAGGATGCATGACTTTAAGTAGCCCTAAGGAGGTTCCTACCTTACTCCCCTGGTGCATAACAATAACAAAGTACTTGTTTAGAACTTTCATACATTTGAATGTGTATTTAGCTAAAGAATGATAATCCGCTTTTTCTATGAAAAATCATTCATACATCCAACATTTAAGTGTGCCAAAAATATATTATTATATTATAGATATGTTTAGGATTTAATCATATGCATGCTACATATGATGAAAGGAAATAAATAAACATGTGTTGTGTGATAGTAATTAACTCCAACTGATTTTAAGATGCCTTTCTTATTGAATGAGATTATGAACCTAAACTTAGGATTAATTAAAATATATGATAAGCAATTCATTAAAGATAATTGATTAATTAATTTACTTTAGATGTGCTTAAGATAGGGATAAAACGGAGTGATCCTCTCTTTTCTTCTCTTTATAACACTTAGTTGCTAAGTATAGGCCAAATGAAACAAATCAAATTACAAAATAAAATCCTTAAATCAATTAAATGACTTAAAGCAAAACCATCCTTTAAATTGAATATTTCACATTTAGAAAATCATAACAAAGCTTAGTTAAGGCCTACCACACTAGCCTTAGCACACACACCTTAGATTAAGTCACCACTTCTAGCTTTAGGTTAGGTCGGTGCATGGCTTGATGCATTTTTTCTTTTATGATATATTATTGTAGACTGGATGTTATGGTGTATATTTTGTAGACTGGATGTTAGGTCATGATTAGCCTAATCATATTTTCTGTAGGAGATTGTGCTTAAGGGGTGCTTAAAATAAATATAAATGCTCTCTTTGGTTGCTTAACCACTCAAGACAATATAAATTAGATGATGGACTTGGTTACCCATGTGTGGGTGCTATGTCCAAATTATATATATAACTCGCGGTTGTATGGTGTTTTAGCTAATGCTTATTTTATAGATGTAGTTAGATTTACTTTTTCTTTTTAATGTAATTTTGCATTAGAATTAGGATTAGTGTTATGGGGATTAGAATGAGCAATGGCTAGAAGGCTTTCGGAAGGCCCCGTGATGAAGTAAGCAAATCCAAATGAAGAACTGGAGGAGATATGAAGATATGAAGAATGAATACCCCCGTGATGCTTAAACACGGCTTTCATATAATTTTTCTAAACAACTCATAACCTCACATAAATCTTAGGCATTAAATCAAGATAATTAAAATATTTAGCAACCCCTTAGCTAAATATTGTATGTCTCACATCATTCATTCATATTGATTCACTCTTGTTAAGAGGGAACTTCCATCCTTGCATGATAGGAGAATGCTTGACTTTTGAGGGCATCCCTTGTGTTGGAAGACACCCCATCTCTCTGATTTAGCCAATAATCTCATTTCATCATGCATCTAGACATATAAAAATATTATAGCCTTTACCAAAATGAAGTGTTAAAAATAAACTAAAATTTGAAAAGATTTACATTAGACTAAGTCATTATTCATACCACTCATGCTCTAGTCTCTTTAAGGAGTGGGTTTAAGGACTTTAGTTTCTTTCTAAATAATAACAACCTAACCATCTTGCAAAATCATATGACTTGACCACATGATTTTAATGTGTATGATGAGTTAGTTGACTGCCACTCTAGGTAGTTATAAGTCCAGTAGTGGGTGATTTACCCTCTCTTATGATGATAAACCATATACCCATCTTCGCTTAGATTTAGGATGTGCTTTAGCCCTCGCTAAAGCTCGCTAGATTTAGGATATGAGGTTATTATTTTCCCTTGGGCTACAAGCATAAATCCTCACCTCTTAGATATTTTTATAATCTTGTATTGTGGGATTCTAAGCCCTAACAATCTAATAAAAATTCAACTCAAACATATAATTCTCTTCAAATTTTAAAAAAATAAAGCTCAACCATATGATAGATTGGAATGCTCACTAGCTTCCTAGTATCATGAGTATTCCATACTCATCTCCCTTTGGCTTTGATAATAAGTCTCTCTCCTTTTGATCCATCCCATTTGATTTTTCAATATGACCAATTTATTGATAATCCTATCTTTAAAAAATTTAGAGACAATAATTGCCTACTTTAATCAAAAGTATTCCTAAGGAATTCTCCTTCTTTAGTATGTGATTAACTATGGGGTTTTACCCCCATAGGGAACTTTAGAATCTGATTTAAATAAACTCTGTTTTATTCATCCATGTAAAGTAGAGGAAAATCTCTAGTATATTCAAAGACCCATCATGCCTTAGGAGTCCTTATTAGGTGATTAGGTCCATTATATGATGGCGATTTCTATCTTTCGAGATAGTACACCATTCAATAATGTCACACCCGATCACCTGAATAAGTACACCATCAGATCTGTGTGGTGTCTCCCATATACATAATCAAAAGTAAACACCATAATGTCATGTGATAGAAATTCAATCAAATTAATTTTAAGATGCCTTTCTTATCGAATGTGATTAATTAAAGTGGACCTAAACTTAGGATTAATTTAAAATGTGTAATATGTCATTCACTAAAGAGAACTAAATTAAATAAATTATGTTTTAGAAAGTGGCTTAAGGTAGGAATGAAAGAGAGAAATTTTCTTTCTTCTCTTTATAACACTTGGTTGTTAAGTGTGGATCATATAGAACAAAAGAAAACACAAATTAAAATTCTCAAATCAATTAAATAACTTCAAGTGAAATTAGCCTCTCATGTTAAATTAAATCTTTCTATAGTTAGAAAATCATAACCTTATTGCCTAGTTAAGACATACCACACAAGCCTTAATACACACATATTATAATTAAGTCACCACTTCTAGCTTTATGTTAGGATGGTGCATAGTGTGATGTATATTTTATTTTGTGATGTATTATTTTAGATTGGATGTTAAGGTGTATATTTTGTAGAGTAGATGTTAAGCCGTGATTAACCTAATCATATTTTATGCAAGGGATTATGCTTAAGGTACCGCTTAAAAATAAATATAAATGCTCTCTTTGCAGGTTGCTTAAGCCCCTAAGCATAATCCAAGTTGGGATAGGTGGACTTGGTTACCCATGTGCAGGGTGCTAAGTCCAAATTATGATATAACTGCTTGGGTTGTATGTATGTTTAGTTGACACTTATTTTGCAGGTGTAGTTAGATTTACTTTTCCTATCTTAATATAATCTTGCATTAAAAATTAGGATTAGTGCTATGGGGTTTAGGATGAGCATTAGCCAGAAGGCTTAGTCCTGGGGTGACAAGTGATGCCTTGAAGCCTACCAAATCAAAGGAGGAAAGATGATAAAGAAATAAAGGAGACATGAAGTTATGAAGATTTAAAGATCCCCTTAGCACTAATTCATTGTAATTGTAATTATTATTTTATGTACTAAGTTGTATAAGGGTAGATCTTGGCTACCCATTTTTCTTTAAGCGTTGTATGAAGGTACCCAACTGCACTAGTTTTTTATTCAATTGTGTTAATTATAAAATTGTTTGATATTTTGTTTAACTTACACAATATAAACAACATGTTCTTCCTAGTTTCTTAGATGATTAATGTTTTAATGTGTGGCCTGGATGTGATTAGGCTTTTGAGAAAAATTAATTTTTCTACCCCAATTAATAACTCATAACTAAAATTTTCTATGACTCATAACCTCATATTAAAGCCTAGGACATAAATAAGATAATTAAAAGATTTAGTAATCTCTTAGCTGTATGGCTAAATGTTTCATAATATGCATATAATATTATTTCACTCTTGCTAATAGAGAGTTTCCATCCTGGCACGATAGGGGAAGGCTTGATCTTTGAGGGCCTCCTCTGTGTTGGAAAATACTTATTTCTCTCTGATTTAGCCCATAATCCATTTTCATCATGCATATAAGCATCTATGTTTAAAGCTTTTGTTCAAATGAAAAGTCAAAAATTAAATAAAATTTGAAAAGATTTCTCATTAGACTAAGCCATTGTTCATACCACTCATGCTCTAGTCTCTTAGGGAGTGGGTTTAAGGACTTTAGTCTCTTTCTAAATAAACAATAGCCTAACTAATCTTTCAATTTCATATGACTGGATCACATAGATTTAAAGTATAGGAGGTGTTAGCTGGCTTCCACTCCAAGCGATTATAAGCCCAGCAGTGGTTTATTCTCTTTTGTGGAGATAAATCATATACTCATCTTCGCTTAGATTCAGGTCATGCTTTGGTTCTTACTAAAGCTCCATAGATTTAGGACCCGAGGTAGCTATTTTCTTCATGCTGCAAGCATAAATCCACATCTCTTAGGTTTGTCCATAAGTTGGTGGATTATAAGCCCTAGTGATCTAATGAAATTTCAACTCAAATAAAATAAATCTCTTCAACTTCAAATATATAAAGCCTAATTATAAGATAGAATGGAATGCTCACTAGCCTTTCTAATATCATGAGCATTCCCTACTCATCTCCTTTGGCTTCCGAAACAAGTCTTCTCCTTGAACTATCCCATTTGATTTTCCAAACATAACCAATTTATTGATAGTCTAGCCTTGAAATCTTTGGAGACTTTAATTTCTACTTTAATCGAGAGTATTCTTAAGAGATTCTAGCTCTTAGGATGTAATTAACTATAGAGGCTTGCCTCCATAGGAAACTTAACGAACTCAACTTAATATAAACTCTATTTTACTTTTCCATGTAAAGTAAAGGAAAGATCTCTGGTACATTCGAAGACCCATCATGCCTTAGGAGTCCTTATTAGGATTAGTCATTATGTGATAATTTCTATCTTTCAAGATAGTGCATCATTCTTTAATATCGCCATCACTTCAATAAGTACTCTAAGATCAAGCGTGTCTCACATCCAAAAATAAACACCACAATTAGTAACTAATTAATATTCATAGATTTTTCTAAAAAAATATACTTAATCATAACTTTTATTTTTCTTATCGAGCATCTACACATAGATAGAAGTTTCTACAAAAAAATTTATTTATTTAACAAATATATAAATATGTTGTAAATTTATAAAGTCAATAATTAAAAATGACATATTCAAATACATTATTTTGTGTAAACATTTTATCCTGCCAAATTATATTATTCTTCAAGAAAAAAATTCATAGTAGTTTATGAAGATGTTATTTATGCAACAAAAAAATAAATTTTTTATGAACAATTTGATCTTTGAAATTCATTGAATGATGAAAAGTCATAATTTCAACAATATATATATTTCAAAAATTATTTTAAGAAATTAAAGTAATACAATTTCAAAAGAAAAGCTTGTTAAAAGAATCATGCAAACATATAACATCATTTAGTAAAAATATTAAATCTGAATTCTAAGAATATATATATATTAGTAAGAGAAACATTCAAAAATGGAGAAGATGAAGTGTCAAACACAATTATTACCATGCTTTGGGGGAATTCTTTTTGTTGACATCTTAGCATCATCACATCAAAGAAGATCACAATAATCAAAATAAGAAAAAATTTCTTTGATCTCAGTCAAAAAAAAGGTGAAACTTTTAGGCATCACTTACAACTCCACATATGAAGTACATATTTGTACTTTAGTATAAAAGCACATACCCTAAAAAGAGAAAGGGAAAAGAGGGATGGGGCCATGCGGGGTTCTTCATAAGCTTCTCTGTTTTTTCACTCAAGCGGTGCGATTTCTTTCTCCCATATCTCTTCTTCCCTCTATTATTCTCTCTTCCTTCCCTAGCCTGAGGTCGGATTGATTGATTATTGTATATGGCTTCGGAAGGAGACATGTTCAATAAAACTTTTCCCCCTTTATCCTCCTCTCCCTCTGCTTCCTCCCTTCTTGTCAAGAGGCCGAATGATATAAATACTTCTCGTAACTGGAAAGATCTTTTTATTGCTCATAATGATAAGAGTAAATCTTTTTTCTCTATCTTACATCCACCCTGATACAACTGATGTGAGTTTCTCTGAGGAAGACCTTTCTGAGGGTCAAAAGGAGTGGGACATGTCCTTAGTCGGTCATGCGATCGGAAAGAGACCATATTATGGTTGGTTACTTTGATCAATAAAAATAGAAATTCAAAGGGAATATGGAACTTCGACCTTGAAGGGGATTTCTTCTCTCAAGTTCAGTAAGGAAGACTACAACCTAGTTTGGGACAATGGGCGTTTTAAATGGTCGCCCATTCATTTTTCAACGTGGAAATGGAATTGCACCCACTAAAGAACATATCACGAGCTCCCCTCGGGTAAAGTTACCTAATTTTCCTCTTTGTTGTTGGAACAAGAAAGGCTTTTCTAAGGTGGCTAGTCGATAGGGTACCTCTAGGAACAGATCAAAAGCTCGTATAACTTTTGCATGAATCTGTGTGTAGATTAATACCTCTTCTATACTTCCAGATTTTATTCCTATTAACCTGAACGGGATGAAGTTTAACCAAGTTATAGTGTATGATTGGAAACCATCGGTATGCACAAAGTGTCAATCCTTCTCTCATGATGAGAGTACCCACGTAGAACCCGTTATACACAAATATCGAGTAATCGTCCGTCTTGCAACAAGGGGTAGTTCACATGAACACAATCAAAATAGCCTAAATGACACCTCTAATCAGATTATCTCCTTAGCTGAGGGCTCTGAGCTGGAGACGAGAACTAATTATGATTCCTTACCTCATAATCTCATGACAGCAGACCTCAATCAGCCACCTATCCTCTCTCTAATCCTTGATGAAACCTTGGAGCAAGATGTAAACTCTACAGTTAATGAAGAGATAATTGAGAATGATCCCCTCTAACCTTCAAAATGACTTCACTGGATTATGATTCTGCCTCTCCAAACCGCTTTGATTTATCAAGTCGAAAGGAAAAATTCCAAACACTCCTGGAAATACTGCAAATAGTGGGGAGAATCTTAAGTCAACCTCCAATATGACTCCATCTACAAATAAAGGGAAACAAAAGAAAGGCAAGAAGCCCGCCCCCTCTTCATCTCAATGAATTTTCTGGTTATGGGTAGTTGGAATGTTCGAGGGCTTTCTGCAGAGGCGATTTGATGTTGTGGCTTACTAAGGAGTTTAATATTGATATTTTGTGCTGAGATAAAGATCTCGATATGTCAATAAATCACTTCTTTAAAGAAATTTAACCTCTTTCCACTTGAGTCCAGTCAACTTCAAATTGTGAGGGTGGTCGATATGGATTAAGGTGTTTTGGTCGACTAGATTTTATTCCTCTAGTTAAGACTTCTCAATTTATTTATGGCCTAATCACCATGGTTGGAGGCGCCTCTTTCCTTCTGACCTATGTTTACGCTGATAATGATGCGCGATCTCATTCTGTTCTATGAAATTCATTAAGATCTCTTGCCACAGATATTTCTAATCCTTGGATAATCATGGGTGATTTTAATTGCTGCCTTACAAGTTTGGAGAAATCGGGAGGTAATCCTTTATCCCTCAATAATTCTCTTGACTTTAAGGGCTGTGTGAATGACTGTGAGCTGTTGGAACTCCCTAGTGTGGGGCTTTTCTATACTTGGTCTAATCAACAATTGATTAACCCTATTTTTTCTAAGTTGGATAGGGTTCTTTGTAATTCTTTGTGGCTTGATTTATTCCCCAACTCCTATTATAAAATTCCCTCATCACTCTCTTCTGATCATTCTTCCATTATAACCTTGGCTCATCAAACCTTACCATTCCCTTATATGTTCATGTTTAGAAACCATTGGTCTCTTCATTCCAATTTTTTTCATGTCACCAAGGAAGCTTGGAGTGTTTTCGTGTTAGGAGATCCCTTATTTGTGTTTTCAAAGAAATTGGCTCATGTTAAAAAAGCTTTTAAAGATAGGCTTTGGGATCCTTGTTCTCTTCAAGCTCAAATCAGCCATATTAAAAGAGAACAATTTGAGGTTTTTGCTAATATAGAGCAGAGCCCAGGTAATTTGACATTTATCCAAGATGCTAAAGATGTAAATAACAAGTATTCTGAATTAATTAGAATGGAGAGCATGTGGGTCAAGCAACAGGCAAAGGCTCATTGGATGACTCATTCAGATGATGATTTGAAGTTTCTTTATAGCTCCATAAAAGAAAGAAAAAATGCTAACTTCATAAGGGAACTACATACTGATTCGGGCTCGATTTCAAATCAAGATATGATGGCTGAGGAGATCTGTAAGTATTATCACTCCCTTTTCAATTATCATTTTGAAGAAACTTTGCAACCTCGGATCTCCCTTTGGGGAAAGCCCACTGTGAAGAATTGAGGGTCGATGATTTGGAAATTATAGCTACTCTAAAAAAGCATCGAAAATAAGGCCAGGTCCGATGGCTTCAATTCCAGGTTCTTTTTGGCTACTTGGGAGCTGACTGGAAAACAGTTTATTAGGGCGACTCATCATTTCTTTAATTCCTCCAAACTTCCTAAAGGCTTTAAGCATACTCTTATTGCTCTTATTCCAAAAGTGAAGCACTCGAGCAATATTTACTATAATCTCTCTGTAACATTTTCTATAAAGTGTTAGCAAAGGTTCTGGCAAATAGTTTAAAGAAAATTCTTCCGTCTCTTATTAATCAAGCTCAATCTGCCTTCATTAAAGGTAGGGATATAGTTGATAGTCTGACCATGGAAAGTGAAATTTTGAAGGAGTTCTCATCAATTAATCAGCAAGGAATGTTCCTTGCTAAGTTTGATCTTAGGAAAGCTTTTGATTCCATAAACAGGAAGTCTCTTATACATAGAATGCTTGCAAAAGGTTTTCCAATGCATTTTGTGAAGTGGATAGAAGCATGCATCATGGATGTTTCCTTCTCTATTGTTCTAAATGGTGAAATCAAAGGTTGGTTCATGTCTTCTTCAGGTAGGGTGTCCCCTCTCCTTATTTTATTGCCATTGACACTTTCTTGTGTCTCATGGATAGAGAAGTGAACCTCAATAGCTTTAATCCTTTTTCTGTGGGTTCATGCAATGTGTCTCATCTTCTATTTGCTGATGATCTCTTGACTATGGGTGTGGCAAATAATTCTTCCCTTACTTCTCTGAAAGGATGTCTTGGGGCATTAAAATCCTATATGGGATTGGGGATCAACATTGGAAAATCTGTTATTTGCTTTTCAAAAGAGTCTTCAAGGGTGGGGGACTTGACCATATTCTTAATATTAAGATAGGTTCTTTTCCTATCAACTATCTTGGTTTACCATTGGTTGCAGGTCCATTCAGAGTGGTTCACTTCAATAACCTCTTTGATAAGCTTCACAAATGGATGGCTGGTTGGAAGAGCAAATTTCTTTCACTTGGGGGAGGTTTCAGCTTATATCTTCCGTGAATAACCTCTTATCCTATTGGTTTAGATCCATAGCTATTCCTAAAATCATTATAAAGAAAATCAACTCTTTCACTTCTAACTTCTTTTATCATAATGGAGGCAATAAGAAAATGCATATCATCTCCTGGACTAGAACTACTCTACCTAGAGAACAAGGGGGATCTGGCCTTCTCTCTGCCGCATCTCTTAGCTCCTTTAACAAGCTAAAAGCAATATGGAAAATTCTCAAGAAAGAATCACTCTTTGCTAGATGGTGTGAACAAAAGTATGGATCTATTTAGGATTTATCTAATCATAGAATTTCCCCCTTTTGGAAGGAATTAAGATCTCTTGGTCAAAAATTCAAGGAAAGGTTCACATTCAATATTGGGGATGGAAACTTGTTGTCCCTATATAGAGACCCATGGTGTGATAATAATTTTCTATTACAACTATTAGGGGGGCAAGAGTCCAGGACTCTGGAGTTTCCTATTGATGCAAAGGTAAAATCTCTTATTATTGAGGGGAGGTGGAATCTTCCTTGGGGTACAAATTCAGAATGCTCTCTATTGTTTGAAAAAATTAATTGTATCCCGATCAATGGGGGGAACGATTGGATATCCTGGGATGGTAAAAAAAGTCCTACCAATAAGGATTTTAAAATGGCTATATTTGAGACGAACCCTCATATCAGTTGGCATAGTGAAATATGGTTTAAAAGAAATGCATTAAACTATGCCTTGTATTGTTGGATGGCATATTTGGGTTGTCTTAAAACCTCAGATGTTCTTGCAAGGAGGGGTGGCTCCACTGTCTTGCTTCCATGATTCAAATGAATCACACAAACATCTATTTTTTGAATGCTTGTTTTCTATGAATTTGATCAGTATCTCCTCCCTAATGGTCACTTCTTCCTTACATGCATCACTTGCATATTACAACAGCGTGGATGTAAATGCGCATAAAATGATAAAGAAACTTCATTATCTTATTACGACAGTATGGTTTATATCATTTGGAAAGAAAGGAACAATAGGATTCACTCCTCTTCTTACTCAAACTCTCATTCTCTTATATATCAAATTAAAAGTCGAGTTGGATACAAAATATCGAGGTGGAAAATTAAAGACAAATGGCCTCTCTCAGTCAAACAACAATTGCGGAGATGGGTTGCTGGAGAAGCTTTCTAATTTTATCCCCCCTCACTATTTCCCCCCTCTGCTCTTTTGCTTTAAATCTGGACGATGATGACTGTTGTGTTTGGAATTGGTGGGTTCTTATGCGGCTGGAGAGTCTTGTCTGGATGGCCCTCTCAGCAACCGGTTTTTTAACATTTTGTCTTTTTCCACCAACAGACGGTAGGGAAGGTAACCGCAAGCTCTCAGCCAGGTTCTATTGATTTTTAATGACAGGTGGAATTAGCCATATAGTTTTTGTGTCGAGTCTAGTTCATTTTTGCATCCCCTTCTATCTCGCCTTTTTTGTCTTTGGGTTAGGATAGCTTCTGTGTTGGAGTTATCCTAGTCATTCATTTGTTATTTTGTTTCTTTACATTTACAATTTTTCTTTTTTTCTTTTTGTAACTTTTTCTCTCATTGGAATGAATTGGGCTAATGCCCTCAATATTTTTCCAAAAAAAAAAAGGGAAAAGAGAAAGGGAGATTTACATACATGCCACACAATTCTTATATATGTACATATGTACCTCCTAAATTTTAATTTATACATATATAACACCTCAATCTTCAATATATAGAGAAACATTCAAAAATGAAGAACACAATTATTGCCATGCTTTGGGGGAATTCTTTTTGTTGAAATCATAGCATTATCACATCAAAGAAGATCACTATAATCAAAATAAGAAGAAATTTATTTGATCTCCGTAAAAAAAAAAAGGTGAAACTTTTAAGCATCACTTACAACTCCACATATGAAGTACATGTTTATACTTTAGTATAAATGCATAGACCCTAACAAGAGAAAGGGGGATTTACATACATGCCACACAATTCTTATGTATTTACATATCTTCCTCCTAAATTTTAATTTATACATATATACACCCCAATATTCAATATCACATCAAAAATATCATAATCACTCACATTTTAAATGTGGAATGCATCTTTTTAAGCATAGGAAAGTATTAGAAGTAAATACATAACATACAATTGTGTGGTATTTAAATCTTCTAAAGAGAAATTAAGTCCACTTACACAACATAGCTTTCAACCTCTTCTAAAAAAATAATTGGGAATTACAAAGAAAGAATTAGAAGAATTAAGAAATTTATGATTTCTCTTCACACATAGGTGATATTTATACTTGAAAAATAAGATTGGAAGTTATAAATTTTTAAAAAGTTTATACTATTTGTAAAATATTTTGGAGTTCTTTATATGGTAAAAATGTACATTTGGATATTTTTGCATTTCGAAAAAGAATAAATTTTTAATTATTGTTGTAGCATGCGTGAGCACACGTTGCTGCACTAGTAGTAATGACCGTAGAGCTTAAGGATAGTTTACACTTTCCTCTACCCAAACATAAATATTTCAACATTTTTTGATATTTTAAAATTAATTTTGATATTTTTAGAGCTTAAGGAAGCTTATATAATTAATTTCAATAAATTTAAGTATTGACTATCAACAAATCTTGTCATAGCCCAAACAAACCTATTTTAACATTTTTTTAATATTTTAATTTTATTTTGAATTTTTTTTTTTTTGAGTTAAACTATGTCTTCAAAATAATTTCAAATATATTAGAAGATTTTGTAGTAAAAAATTTTATCACTTTCCCTTTAATCAACATGTTTACTTAAAAAAATAATTGAAATTATGTATGAGAATACTTCGTTCATGATCTCAAAGGGACATCCACATTTATGTGTAAGTATGGTGTTTTTATTTAGAGTCGTAGCAGATCTTAGGATATACTTATTGAAGTGATCAAGTGCGACATTAAGGTATGATATACTATCTCAAAAGATAGAAATATCACATTATAATGGACTCAATCACCTAATAAGGACTCCTAAGCAAATGAATATATATATATATATATATATATATATATATATATATATATATATATATATATATATATATATATATATATATATATATATATATATATCTATTCTACTACTATGGAAAAGTAAAAGTAGGGTTTATTTTATGCTAGGTTCTTTAATTTCATGTGAAAGCAAGCTTCCATAGTTAATTACAATATAGGAAATGAGAATTTTCTAAGAACACTTTTGATTAAAGTAGTCAATTAATATCTCCAAAGATTGCGATGATAGACTATCAAAGGATTATTTGTTATTAGAAATCAAATGGGCTTGTTTGAATATGAAGGTTTCTTCATGGATTCCAACAAAAATAAAGCATTTAAGATACTAGCATAATGGATGCCTTATCTTATGGTGAGGCATTATATTTTTGAAAGAGATAATCTATTTTCATTTGAGTTGAAATTTTATTAGAAAGCTATGACTCATATTCCAACAACATAAGATTATGAATATGCCTAAGAGGTGAAGACTTATACCGTAACAAGAGAAAAAAAAAAAAGCCGTAACCTAGATCTAGAGTGCTCTAGCATAAGCTAAGAGCTCAACCTAAATCTATTCGAGGAAAGTGGGATATGATGGTTCACTTTTACAAGAGAGAATGATTCAATCGACTTTGGACTTACAACCTTTAGAATTCTACCAACACCTCTTATAATTTAAAACTATGTAGATCAGTCATATGTAAATGCAAAATGGCTAGGTTATTATTAATTAGAAAAGAATCTAGAGTCTTAAACTCGTTCCCTAAGAAACTAAATCATGATTGGTATGAAAACATGACTTAGACTAATACAAAATTTATAAAATTTTAAATCGTGTTAGCACATTAATTTGAACCAAGGCTTAGGATAATTATGCCTAAATGCATGATGAAATTAAGTTATGGGCTAAATCAGATAGAATGGGTGTTTACCACTACAAGGGATTTCCCTCACAAGTCAAGTCTATCCCTTATCGTGTAAGAGTGGAGATCCCATATTTTCAAGAGCGAAACAATAAGATATGCATGATGTAATAACATACAACATCCAGGTAAGAAGTTGCTAAATCTTTTATTTATCTTGATTATAGGCCTAGGCTTTGAAGTAAGGTTATGAGTTGATTAAGATTTTAGTTATGAGTTATTAATGAGGGTAGAAATTTTAATTTTATCCTAAAAAGACTAATGCATCCAGGCCATACATCAAACATACAATTTTAAGAAATCTATGAAAAGCATGTCACTTTTATTACATAATGTAAATACAACAATCACATATTTGAATTTTGTAAAAGAATAAAAGGCCAATGCAGTCGGGTGTCATTGTACACCCCCAAAAAAAAAGAAATTGAGTAGCTAAGCTCTACCCTTATAATACCTGAATTACAATTAAAGTTTACAAATGAAATAAATGATATGAGAGTCTTCGCCTATTCTTATTTTCTTCTTTGGATTAGCTTACTCTATGCTTCATAGAATCTCCCAAGTCTTTGCCTTCTAACCACTACTCATCCTAAATCTCATAGCAATAATCTTAATCATATTCCAAATTTATATTTTTTTATAAGGAAACTAGCTCTAACTATGCCTGCAAAATAGATGTTAGCTAAACAAATATACAAGTCAATCAATTATATTTCACATATTTGGGCTTAACATCCTAAACTTGAGTAACCAAGCCCACTTGTCCTAATTGGATTATGTTTAGGGACTTAAACAACACTTGCAAGGAAAAGATATTTTTTATATTTTATTATTACAGTGATCCCTTAAGCATAATTTCTTCAAAAACATCATTAGGCTAGTGATGACCTAATATCTAGTATAGGCTTAAGCAATCCTAACATCCAGTATAGACATTGCATCACAAAACAAAATATATCTCCATAATAATCACCGGCTTAACCTAATACTAAGATTAGTGACTTAGTATTCTAATGTGTGCGTTATAGCTAAAGTGTGGTATGAAACACTTGATTATTAAGATTAAGATTTTCAAATATTTGAATGTTTAAGTCCCATATTAAGGGTAGTTGCACTTCAATCAGTTTAAGACTTTAATTGAGTTTTAAATCATATATTTATTTTTATATTTTGCTTATAATTTGTCATTGTAAAGAGAAGAAAAAAAGTTTAATTCTATCAATGCCTGCCTTAAGTTGATTTTAATAGATGAATTATATGACTTTAAACTTTCCAAATGGATCATGAATTTCAATCAATGTTGAAAGCAATCTTAAGGTTAATGAAGCTACGTCACTATCAAATGTATAATGCTTTGTCATTTTAGTCTCATTATAAATAACATTACAATCTCATTTCATTTTACTTCACTCAATTTAATGCATGCACACACATCTTATACATATTTTTGACATACTTAATCATGGATCTGCATCAATTTTATAACAAAGAAATCTCACTTCATATAAGATAAAGCTATGCAAGTATGTGCTTTTGTTAAACCAAGGAAGTGAGATTATTTGAGACCTCATTGAGACTACTTAAATCCTCATGTTCCCTGAATATCTAAACATTATGCTTGCAAGTTCAAATACAAATTTACTTTATATATTCATTTCGACATACTTAAACACAAATATGCATGAATTTTGTAACAAAAGAAATCTCACTTCATATCCAATCATATGCATACAAGTGTATAAGAAAGCTATGAAAGTACAATCCTTTGTTAAACAAGGGAAGTGAGATTATCTAAAACCTTCTTGGGGCTACTTAAAGCCATGTGTTCCTGGGATATCCAGACTATATAATTACAAGTTCAAATACACATGCATATATATATATAATGAAATTATGAAAAGTTGTAGGTTATTATCTTTTAACAAATGAATTTTTTTATTTTAGTTTTTTTACTTACAATAAGACTTGCAAATATAAATATTTATTTTCTAATTATTTAATTGATAGTTATCACCTACCTAAAGAAGAAAATTAATTTGAGATTTACATAGTGATAATAACCATACAATATAGTTTATTTCCTACATCATGCAAATAGATGCAACCTTTTTTTAAAAAAATTTAAAATGCAAATGTATGAAATCCATGACATGCAAACTTATGATAATTAAAATAAGACAATTAAACATCATCAAATGACATTCTTAGCTTCATTAGAACCTAATACATCATATTAAATAAACACACATTAAGTCTAATCAAAATTTCTTTAAGATTTAAATTTTGTATTTTGAATTATTTAATTTTAAAGAGGAGAAGGAAGATCAATTCATTTAACCATACCCATGTTGGTTAGTTAGTGAATTAAAAAAGTAAATTTTATGACTTAATTTGATTTAGTTCATTAGTAAGTCAATTAGTCACCCTTAAAGAGTCTCTTAATTTAATTAACCATTAAGCGGGCCAATGAAACATGATGAAATTGAAAATAAAATTTGCAATGTTCTAAAGATTCTAATGCAATTAGCCCATGCTTAAATGATTAATTGAATTAAGAGGATTAATTACTCTCATAATTTTCCAAATCTGAAAAATCATAATTTCATTAAAACCCCAGTTAACTAAGCACATAAGGAATATTAATTAAATTAGTCTTCTTGGTTGTACTAACTATGATGATGTAATTTTTATTTACTTTAATTTTCTTTCTCTCTTTTTCTTATTTCATTTAATTACTTAATCATTTAATTAAAGAGCTTAAGAATGATTTTGAGAGAATAATTAGGGGGAGGTCCTAATCATTTCTCTTGATCATATTTATTGTTATGAAGATTAAATAGCCTTCCTTAATTAATTTCATAATTTTCTTAATTTTAATAGTTATTAAATTACTTAAAAGGGGTAATTAGGGCTTAAAATTATGATTATCCTAATTTACTTAGCAAATTAATCTAAGAAAATTATGAAGTAAAAAGTGATCCCATGTATCCAATATAACAATTTTCAAGTTAATTAACCAAGGGGCTTAATTAAGATAATTAGTTGAAATTTTAAACTAATTAGTCATTGTTCATTAGATGAAACCTAGATTTTATTTTTTAAATTCTTCTATCTAAGCTTTCTATTAGGGTTTATTTGTATTTTTTTTATTTTCTATAATTGGTCATAAATTTTGGTATGTCTAGATAATTAATCATATTTTTAGCCCTGTTTAAAAGATTTACACAGTCGATGCCAAGTAGACACTAACGCTATAATGCTTTCCATCTGCCAAAGATTAGCTATTTAAAGTCGAATGATGAGGAATGGACATAATTTTATCTCTCTGCTCAATCTTAGATCAAATGACTAAGATTAATCCCATGATTCTAAAGTAAATAAATTAAAAATCTAACGTGATTAATCAAGATGTTCATTCTAATCACTTAGTAAATCGATGATCCGTCATCCCACGAGCATTGGATGACAGATTGATTTTCCTAATTTACTTAGCAAAATAATCCAAGAAAATTATGGGAAGCAAAAGTGATCCCATGTATCCAACATAACAATTTTCAAGTTAATTAACCAAGTGATTAGGGCTTAATTAAGATAATTAGTTGAAATTTTAAACTAATTAGTCATTGTTCATTAGATGAAACCTAGGGATTTTATTTTTCTTAAATTCTCTTCTGTCTAAGCTTTCTATAGAGGGTTTATTTGTATTTTTTTATTTTCTATAATTGGTTATAAATTTTGGAAGTTCTAGATAATTAATCATATTTTTAGCCCTAATTAAAAGATTTACACAGTCAGTGCCAAGTGGACACTAACGCTACAACGCTTTCCACGTGGCGCCACAAGATTAGCTATTTAAAACGTCGAATGATAAGATGAATGGCGGATATAATTATCTCGCCATTCAATCGGATCAAATGACTAAGATTAATCCCATGATTCTAAAGTAAATAAATTAAAAAATTTAACGCGATTAATCACAGATGTTCGTTCTAATCATACGGAGTAGACATCTGATGATCCGTCATGCCACGCGTTGGAAGATAGATTGTTTGTGCCTTCCACTACCCAGCTGTCATAGCTCGTTCAATGATAGAAATGATTCCAAAATGATCAAGGATAAAATCTAATAAGATCCTATGGTAGGATTCAAATAAAATCATGATTTCATTCACAAAATATCAACAATCCTAGATATTTCTATGGTTTATCGATTTTATCTGGAGCTCAAGACCGATGGTCTGTCATCAAAGGTAGCTTCGTCCTAAAGAGATGAAGCCCGATTAAGAAGCCTGTGAGTTGCCTCCCCACTGATTGCTCTATGGGCCAAATATTATCATGAAACTTGCCAGAGTTGGTCTTAGTGTGGGTTCCAATGCTCGGATTGACTGTGAATCGATTCATTTTAGCTCATCGAGGAAGGGAAGGTGTGAGAAAAAAACTAATTTTAGTTTGGTGGAGGTTTGGTGACTTTGGATGGAGATGAGGTTCGGGTTCAAGTGGATCTAGATCTCGTCGGTGACTTGAGGCACAAGGAGCTCTGCTTGCTGGCTTGCTGGGGACCATAGGGAGTGTGTAGCTTGAGTTTGAATGGGAGAAGATGGGTATACCTCCCTCCCAAATGAACAAGGCATGGGATGGGTTCAATTTTTGGTAGTCGTCCGGTGGGTGGCGAGGTAGCAGCAGTTGGTGATGTGGAGGTGTTTGAGTGGTTGAGGAGTTTAATGGCACGCCATAGTACACACCCTCTTTGAGGTGGACCAATGACCAAGGGAATGAGGGCCTCCCTTTGGTCAATGCGACTTTGGGTTAGGTTGGGTTAGTGGGCCTATGAAGAGGAAAGTTGGCTTTCATAGGCAAAGCGGTGAGCCTTCCAAATGGGAATCTTATTTGGAACTATTGGCTTACTTGATTTGACCAAAGCTCACTTGGGCAAGTCAATGAGGACTTAAGGATGAGTTATGCTAGTTTGGTTGAGTTTGGCTCAAGTTGACTCATCAATAATTTGAGTTCAGGATAAGTTGACCAATTGACCAAATTGGACAGAAAGTTATTAGATTATGTTTGATTGGATATTTGGAATGTAATCGTGCAATTAGTTTGATCCAATTTGAAGTGGATTCGAGTTTAGGTCATTTGAGTTCATTTAGGCCAAATGGGTTAAGTTGACCAATTTGGTCAAATTGATTTGAATGGAATGTTGATTCATGTTTCAATGTTCATTTTAGATTGATTGTATGCATTCATTTAAATTAATATGATATTTGGTTCAATTTGATCCTTTAGGTTAAAATTGGGTCAAAAGGTTAATTTGGTCCATTTGATCAAATTGGCTTCAATTGGTGGTTGAATTGTGTTCAATACTCAATTCATGATTAATTAAATTTATTGGTTGCAATCAATTTGAATTGAGATTTGGTTTAATTTGACCCTTTAGGTCAAATTGGATCAAATAAATGCCAAACTTGGCTAAACCTAAATGGATGTAATTGAATAATCAATGGTGATCAACAATCAACAATCATTTTGGAAAAGAGTCAATTGGTTTGGTTTAATTGAGGTTTGATTGAGGATTAACTTCTTGGGTCATTTAGGTCAATTTGGGTTGGATGGATCAATTAGGTTGATTGGGTCCAATTGAGGCTATATGAAGATTGAAACATATTCAATTTGGACATGAATGGAGGCTTTGATTGCAATCAACTTAGTTAGATTAAATTTTGGCTCATTTGAATCTTTTTAGGTCAAATGGGTCATCTTAGATCAATGGAGTTGATTGGCTCGATTGAGTGGATTGGGATAAGTTATGATGTTTGGTACGATGCTTGGAATAATCAAGGAATTTGGATTGGGTTGGATTGACTTGATTCAAATTGGTTTTGATCTTTAAGGAATTCACATGGGCCAACTTAGATTAAGACCCAAATTGACTTGCCATGGTTCAATTGGATTGCAATCAAAGGTTTAATCATGCTGGAGTCCAAAAGAAGTTTGGATAGGTTGAGTTTCAATCAAGTCAGTTTGATTTTGAAAAATCCAAGCAGTTAGGTTGGGTTGAGTCAACTTAGCATTTAGCCAAGTTAAGCCATGGATCAATTTGAGCCTAAATCGATTTGGCATTTGGCCTTGAGCTTGGATTGCATTCATTTAATTTAAATTTAGTTAATTGATTGATCATGAACTATGGTTGAGTCTTAGAATAAGTGAGGCTTCACTTCTCCTAAGGTAGGCTCTAGTCTTAAGGTTGTACCCTATGAGTCTCTAGGTTTGTGTTTGGTGTTCCCTTAATCACTAAAAGTGTTATAGCACTAGGGAACTCTTAGTGTCTAGAAGAATCCTAAATCTAGGATAAATGTAGTTAACCTCACTCCGGAGGTCAACAATAAGAAGAGGTTATTTATCTTTTTTGTTAAACTTTTAATAGCTTTATATACATACATACATACATACATACACATACATACATACATATATATATATATATATATGAAAGAGGTTTTGATGCCTAAAAATAGTAATCAAATGATATATCATCCAATTAATTATGACTCTTGATATAATTTTGAGCTAAAATTTTGAAAGTAAATTCAGAACCAATTGTCCTATGATTTCAACAACCTATAGTCAAATTGAAATTTTCAATAAGATGAACCCAACAACATTGAAAGTATTCTAACTCAAGTCCAAATGATCCCAAATCAATCACTTAAATTATAGTTAAAATTTTAAGATATTAAATGATTCTCTAAATCTTGCATACTTTCGTAAAGTAAGCATCTTAATAAAAAAATATAAAAGCTTAATATCATTTAATTTTGAAGTAATTAAGACACTTAAATACTAAGAATGGTCTGATCAAAAATATCAACATAACATGTCAAATGGAGTGTTTTAAATTTTTTTAAAATGACTAAAATATTACACTCAAATTATAAATAAAAAACCTATTCTTTATATGAGGGGACTTATACTAGAGATAGAGAGCTTAAAGATTTGAAGAACTCTAGATATCTACCCGATGCTTGGCTTACCTCAACCATTGTTATCATCTAGCTATCACTAAGTCATTATCCGATTGTCATTTTCTATCATCATTATGTTAGTACTATCATTAGACCACTAAAACTTAACTATCATTTGACTACTATTGCTTGATCATCATTGTTCTCCATAGTATTTGTTATCATTAGATTGTTGTCTCCCAAGTTACATTATTTACCTTTATCCTCCTCTCTACTTCTACATTCTCTACTAAAATTATAAAAGATTAAGAAAGTTCTCTTAGTTTTGTAATTTTGTCATCTTTAGTTGTAGGGAAGAATGGATTTATATAACATTATTTTAATTGGGCAAGAGTATGAATTTATATCTTTAAGCACAATGTGAATTATAAGGAAGAAGATCTTAAATATTTTAATTTATAGCTTTTTTTAATGTTTTGAAATTGAACATCTATACTTGAATAATGATTTTTAGCTCAAAAAAAGAAAAAAAAAGTCTTTAATATTTTACCAATCTAAATCAAGGTTTTAAGTGAATGAATGAACTAAATGAATAACTCAAATTTAGCTCAATTAATACTTCTTTATGTTCATTAAATTAAGCAATTAGATAAATTTGAATATTTTAAAAGTTCTAAGATTAAATTAACTAAATTTAAGCATAATCTAACTTGTTATTCAAAACTTATATATTTATATATCTCACATTCCATATTTTTTACACACACACACACACACACACACACACATATTAGCTAAATCCATATATATAACTCCAAAATATCTCTTCATCCAATCATAAGACTTAAAATAAAAGAGATCATCATAATCATAGCATGAAAATTATTAGAATTTTTTAATATAGATGCTATCTAACTTGTTTGCTCTCATACACAACATGATCTCATCATTGAAGCAACCTAAAAAAAATAAAGCTTATTAACATTATATCTTATCAAAATATGATTTGTATATTTTATAAATAAAAACTTACCTTTAAGTAAATTTTTAATAATCTTTTTTAAATAGCAATACACCTTACAAAATTCCTGAAAGGCACCCAATAAAGTTGCCTCAATGGAAAGCTAATAGTAGACAAAGTTATCATTAGTAGAGAAAGTGGTAGATAGAACTATCACTCACAACCCCTAGAAAGTATGTGGTAGTCTTGATAAGAAGTTAGTAGTGGATAGGGTCTTCAGTGAAAAGAATTTAAGAAAATAAGTGGTTGAAATGATACACTCATCTAAAATTTTAAATAAGACTCAAAAAAGATATTAGTACATCCAAAAATTTGTAAAAACATAAATTTTAGAAGTTACAAATATATAAAAAAATCTCAAAAAGCATAACTCTTGAAACATATGAATTTATAGAACAATCTTAGAAGATTTAACTTTTAAAAAACTAATAGTCCTCACAAAAAAAAAGAGAAGGCATTCAATCTTTCTTTACATTAAGTATATCTATTAAACATGAATTAAAATTTCTTATCCAAAAATCTTAGAAAGACAAAATCTTTAAAGAAAGCTAAAGCCTCAAAAAGGCTAAAATTCTTAAAGAGACATGATTTCCATTTATCTAAAAATCTTAAAAGGTATAAGCCTCGAAAGACATATAAGCATATGATAAGTTATAATAAAAGTCTTCAAAAAAATTTAAGAAAATAAGTGGTTGATGATATACACTCAAAAAATTTAAATAAGACAAAAAGATATTTATACATAAAAATCTTCAAAACATAAATTTTAGAAGTTACAAATATATAAAAAATCTCAAAAGATAACTCTTGAAACATATGAATTTATAAATTTTAGATTTAACTTTTAAAAAACTAATAGTTCACAAAAAAAAAAAAAGAAATTAATCTTTCTTCATTAAGTATATCACTACATGAAAAAATATATAAAATCTTAGAAAGACAAAATCTTTAAAGAAATAGAGCCTCAAAAGCTAAAATTCTTAAAGACGTGATTTATTTATAAAATCTTAAGATCATAAGATATATTTATAAATATAAAGTTTTATCACCTAAAAGATGCTTTCAACTGTGCAAATATCTTATTGCACAAAGATTAATTTATATTATAATAAGATCAAAATATTTCAAATACTTCTCAAAAAAGAGTGATCTATGCTCTGAAGTTGATTTTAAAATTTTAGATCACTCTAAAAATTAAAGTTCATTAACTTAATCATAAATATTTTAACTATATCACTACATGAAAAATATACATCATGAAAAATGAAGACTTATCTAAAACACATATAGTTATTAAAGCAATAAGGTGTTAACATATAGTATTACTATCATCATCGGTAGAGATTTCTTAAAGTCTTTTATAACATTTAAATCGTTAAACTGCATTAGCTTTCAAATTGTAGGCATTAAATATGAAATATTACAAATCTCTAAATATAACTTCAAATGATGATTTTTTTTGAATAACTTATAACTTATCTAAACAAGTCTTAAATAATTTTAACTATAATGAAACTAACATCGATGCTTCATCATAATGTGGCAACATCAATATTAATGAATCAACTTACCTTGATAGTACCTATTATAATATTTATATGATTAAAGCACAAATCGTAGAACTAATAAATATGTAGATCATTAAATTCATTTTGTTTTAACAATAATATAATAAAATTCTTTTGTTTAATACTTTAATGACTTTTTTATGATGGCAATGTAGTATAAATATCACTAACCAATAACCATTCATAGATTTTTCAAAAATAATATACTTAATAGAACATTTTTAATTTTTTATGGAGCATCTACACAGATAGAAGTTTCTATAAAAAATTTCAATTTATTTAACAAATATATAAAGATGTAGTAAATTTGTAAAGCCAATAACTAGCAAAATGATATATTCAAATAAAATGTTATGTTAAATATTTTATCCCACCAAATTATAATATTTTTCAAGAAAAAGTTTATAGTTGATATGACATTGAAAATTCCACTAGTCAGCAAATCTTGATGTCAGCTGATCATGACGATCAAGCTTATTCTTTGTGATATCAGTCGGCTCCTAAATATGGAGTGTTTATAGTCAAATCGAACATCTTGATGAGCCGGATCTAACAAGCCCAAGATCTCCTAATTCTGATTTCATTTGAGCATTCAAATACTTAAAATATCGATGATCAAGGGAATAATTTTGAGCCGTCCGTAGTGGTTTTATATGTATTTAAACATCACTCTAATCTATAAATAACCTCTCATTCTTCACAAGGAGGCCAAGCTAAAGAGATGAGGCTTGAAGAACCTCCAAGCAATCGTGCCACCGGTCGATCGGCGGCCGCCGGTCATCGCCGACATCGCCATATTACAAATCATCATCGCGACCCTGGCGGCCGCCGCCGCGCCATTGATCATCGTCGTCGTGCCACCACCCGCATCATTGTTATGCCATACCGACCATCGCGTCGACCGCCGGCCCGTGCTGACCACCGCTGGGTCCTCGCCTGTGACCATCGTTTCATGCCATCACCATCTCGACCACCATCGCCCGATCCTTGCCCTGATGACCCGTTGTTGGTCATCATCGCCCATCATCGACCGCCGTTGGTCGCCGCCGTGCACCGATCACCTGCCATTGACACTATTGTTTAACCACCCACCCGCATTCACCACCCTCAACTACCGGCACGCCCGGATCATCATCGACCGTCATTCACTATCGGCACTATCACTAACCACCATTACACTACAGCTATTGTCACATGATTGGATTTGTCGCTTTTTCACATATCTTAATCTATTATCGAAAACTTAAACTTTGTACTTTAAAATAGATATATAGTGGAACATTTTTTACAAATAGGCCAGTGATTTTTTCTCTCTTTTGGGATTTTTCATGTAAAATCACGTTTCATTCTCTCTTCAAATATTTGTATGTTTGGATTTCTCAACAAGGCTAAGACGTAAAGTTTTATTATACCACAACTGGGTTTCTAACACTCAACAATTTAACGTTGTATGTGGGAAACATTCCCTTTACATCTTCATAATGATTGACAATCTGACTTTATATTCAGAACAGCACCACCTATATGGTGAAGAAAATCTTACTCTCGAGGAACACATAAGAGGAATAAAGATTCATCAAACTTCGATACTTAAGCTTTTGTTGGAGACTGTGGGGCGGGGTGGGGGGACTCTTAATCTCAAAATATCATCTAAATCAATATTACATATATCTAATTGATTATCAGTTTAAGAAGTAAGTCAGTAATACTCATGAAAAAGGCATAGATCAAGGAGCAACTTTAGCTACAAATGAATATTTTTGATTTGACCTCCTCCACATATGTTAAATATCACTGAGTAATACTCTGACAAACAACGTCGGATAGGTTATAACTTTGTACATACTATACACAGGTTAACGTCATCAGTAACCTCGACAAACAACCTGATAGGTCATAACTTTTTATACTCTCACACAATTAACATCACCGAGTAATACTCTGATAGATAATCTCGGAAGAATCAAAAAGTTTAACCTCTTCCATATAGGTTAACGTCATACCTTGACAAAATAACCTCAAGTGAGAGTTAAAACTATTGACTTCTTCCACACAAGTTAAATGTTACCGAGTAAAACTTTAACAAACAACCTCAGATAGGTCAAAAATCTTTGATGGATTTAATTCGAGCTCTTCCATATAGGTTAACATTATCAAGTAACACTTTGACAAACAACCTCGGATGGGTCAAAATCCTCACGGTTGATTCACCTCTTCCATACAGTTATCAGTAACACTTTGATAAATAATCTCGGATGGGTCAAAATCCTCAATGGATTGATTCAAACATACGTTAATGTAACACTTTGACAAACAACCTCGGATGGGTCAAAAATCCTTAGCGGATTCTATTCAATCTCTTCCATACAAGTTAACGTCATCAAGTAACGCTTTGACAAACAACCTTGGATGAGTCAAAATTCGGTGATTCGATTACCTCTTCCATACAGTGCTTCGCCAAGTAACACTAACAACCGGATGGGTCAAAATCGATTCGATTCGACTTCTTCCATACAAGTTAACGTCCAAGTAACTTTGACAAATCTGGATGGGTAAAAAAAATTCTATTCAATTATCTTCCATACAGTTAATGTCATCAGTAACACTTTGTAAACAACTAGATGGGTCAAAATCCTCGGATTGATTTGACCTCTTCTATACAGGTTAATGTCATCAAGTAACACTTTGACTGCCATGGGTCAAAATCCTCGATTGATTATACTTCATTCAAATACATCATCATGAAAGAATTTTCAAATTATCTACTAAAATTTACGAGTTTTTTGAAATGGTTCAAAATGCTTCCGATAATTTATTTAAGAAAATTTTTCTTCACTTGCCTCCAAATACGGTCGGTTCAATGAGGATAGTTGACGCCTCTCCCGAGGAAAAACTGGAGTCTCATCGTATGAACTATGGGCATTAATCTTCTTGAATTGGCCTCGAGGGCTTGACTCTTTCGAGGGAAAAGCGGAGTCTGTCATATGGGCTTTGATCACCTACAAATCGGTTATGAGACAATTGTCTCTTTGAGGAAAATGAGCCTCATAGTATGAACTACGAGCCTTTATCGCCTCCACAAATCTTCGATGTGGGCGGTTGATGCCTCTTTAATCAGCCTGTCGTATGAACGCCTTCATCCTTCCAATTTGGTTGTTTCGATGAGGACAATTGATGCCTCTTTCGAGAGAAAATCGGAGCCTCACCATTTGAACAATGGGTCTTGATCGCCTCCAAACCCGGACGGTTCGACAAGGACAACTAATGCCACTTTCGAAGAAAAATTGAAGCCTCATTGTATGAACTACAGGCCTTGATCAGCTCCAAAGCCGGTCGGTCTGGCGAGAAAAGTTGACACCACTTTTGAGAAAAAATCAAAGTCCTCATATGACTGCAGCTTTGATTCTCCTTGATCTACGGACAATTAACTCTTTCAAGAAAATTAGAGCCTCATATGATGCTTGATCGCCAAACTTCGGTGTCCGATGAGGACAGTTTCTTCTTTCGAGGAAAAAGAGCCTCGTCATGAACTACGGGCCTTGATCCTCAAAACCGGTGGTCCAATGAGGGCAGTTGATGCCTCTCGAGAGCAAGAGCCTGTCATGTATGGGCATTGATGCCTCCAAACCTCGGTCCGACATCAGTTGACACCTCTCGAGGGAAAATCGGGCCTCGTTGTATGACTATGAGCCTTGTTCCCAACCGTTGGTCGAAGAAAGTTGATGCCTCTCGAAAACAGCGTCGCCATATGAACTACGCCTTGATCACCTCAAACCCTGGTTGGATGGTGCCCTCTCGAGGGAAAATCAAAGCCTCGTCGTATGAACTACGGATCTTGATTAGCAAAGTAAACAACCTTCTTTTAAGAAGAAGGTCAAAGCTTCACTAATAAAAGAAAAAAAAAAATTTTATTATTACCCCTAGCCTCTGAACTTCTACTGGATAATATCTCATCCAACGCAGAAGAATATTATAGCATATGTGAGAAATTTGTGTCTCTTTACTTTACCCCAATGAGAGTTTTTATAGATCCACTATAGAGGCAAAAAAGGAATAAATTAAAAAAAACTAATGAAAATCGAAAAAAGAACCGAAAAACCCCCTCATCATTATCTGGGTTTTCCGATTTAATTGAAAAAAAAACTCTCTCTCATTATGGATGGCATTTATTTAATTAAAAAAAAGCCTACTCTCCACATTATGGTTTGTGTTTAATTAAAAAACCCTCCTCCTTATCATTTCCAATTAAAAAAATTCCTCTCCTCATTATAGTGTTTGCCAGGTCATTTAATTTTTAAAAAATTGAAATTTCCTCATACTTGTATGCTTTTCTTGCATTGTGGTACCCACCGCCAGCCTTGTACCCACATGAGTCTTGGCCTTCCAGAACCTTGTAATAGCATGCTTGCATCTCAGATCACCACCCAACACATTGATCATAGTCTTATACGCTGAGATCTATTCTCTCAACTATATGTGACGCAGGTTAATGAACCCATAAATTTTATTGAAGAAGTTATTATTTTTAATTATTTGGCACATATTTTTGGATGATAAAGATAATGTCACATCAAAAATAGAGCAATGACACTAAAAATTCCACTAGTCAATCTGATGTCGAAAAGGATTTCTAAGTCAAGCGCTAACTGGGATGAAGCACTTATTGAAAACTTTGTGATATCAGTCCGATGGATTGGTTTATAATCAAATCAAGCGTCTTGACGAGCTGGCTCTAACAAGCCCAATGTCTCCTAATTATGACTTCATTTTAACATTCAAATACTTAAAATACATCAGATGATCAAGGGAATCATTTTGAGTCGTCCGATGGAGTGGTTTGGATTTTGCATGTATTTACAGAAATGTCACTCCTCTAATCTATAAATAACCCCTCATTCTTCACATGAGGGGAGGCCAAGCTAAAGAGAAGAGAGAACTCTGAGGCTTGAAGAACCTCCAAGCATAATCGTGTCACCAGTCGACGGTCGCCGACCACCGCCGGTCATCCCCACCGACCACCACCGGCCATCACATATCGCACGACACATTATCGAATTATGCGCGCGTTGTTTGGCCGCCACCATTATCGCATTACGATCATTATTATCGCTACACCATCATGCGCGCTACCGCCATGCCATCATCGTTGCTGCACCATACCTTCCGTTGCCGCGCTAATTATCGCGATCTTCGGCTGCCGCTATCTCATGGCCACTACTCACTACCATTACCACCGCTTATTACTACATTATCGACGCATACACCACCACTCCACTACATGGCCACTATTTTCACCACCACCACCATCACCCACCACCACCTACCACTACTCACCACTACCGCTGATTATCATTGATTATCATTCACTATCGCACTATCACTAACCATCATGTTTCAACTACCGCCATACATTTATTGTCACATAATTCTAGGATTTCTGTTGTCAGGCTTTCTCACATATAACTATGTAATCTCATTATCGAGAAAACTTAAACTTTGTACTTCAAAATAGATATATAGTGAAACATTTTTACTATGCTAGTCCCGATTTTTCTCTTTTGGGTTTTCACATAAAAATCTTGAGTTTCGTTCTCTCTTCAAATATATGTGTCTGGATTTATCAACAAAGATAAGTTTAAGTTTTTATTCTGTGATTGGTTTAGCATAACAATAGTAGTTTATGGAGATGTCATTTATGCAACAAAAAATAATTTTTTTTATGAATAATTTGATCGTATAAATTCATTGAATGTTGAAAAGTCATAATTTCAACAATAGGATATTCAAAAATGAAAATTTTAAAAAATTAAAGTAATATAATTTCACAAGAACTGCTTTTTAAAGGAATCATATAAACATATAAGATCATTCAATAAAATTATTAAACATAAATTCTAAGAATATATATAGAAATAAGAGAGACATTCAAAAATGAGAAAATGAAGTGTTGAACTCAATTATTATGATATTTTAGGGGAGTTCTCTTCGTTGACATATCAATATCATCGCATCAAAGGAGATCACTATAATCAAAATAAGAATAAATTTATTTTAGCTCTATAAAAAAAAATTTATTATTATTATTATTTTTTTCTTATTATTGAGCGCGAAGGCAATATGCATGTTAGGCATCACTTACAACTCCATTTAAGCAGATGTTTTTACTTTTAGTATAAATGCATTAGAGCCTAAAAAGAGAAACTCAGTCTACTTACACAACATAATGATTTAACCTCTTTTAAGAGAAATAGCTCGGCATTAGTTACAAATTTTTTAAAAATTTTATACTTTTTTGTAAAATATTTTAGAGTTCTTGATGGGGGTAAAAATGTACATTTAATAAAAAATATTTTGCATTTTTTTAAATTAAAAAGAATAAATATTTCATTATTGTTGTAGTGTGCGTGCCCGCATTTTTTTAATATTTTACCAATCTAAATCAAGGTTGTAAGTGAATTTATGAACTAAATGAATAACTCCAATTTAGCTCAACTAATACTTATTTATGTTCATTAAATTAAGTAATTAGATAAATTTGAATATTTTAAAAGTTATAAGATTAAATTAACTAAATTTAAGCATAATCTAACTTATTATTCAAAACTTTTATATTTATATATCTCACATCACAAATATTTTATTTACACACATATCCTTCCCCCTCCATTCGAGCCACACCAACGTGGTATCTCTTCCATTCTCTGCCTAAAGCTGCAACACCACTTCTGTTCGATCTCCGCATACATTGGTGGGTTTCTTTTATCTTATTTTGTCATGTTATATATGGTCAAATTTTTAGATTAGATTTAATACCAATCTTAATTAACAATTTAGATATAAAAATTTTTTTAAGAAAGATACTGTCGTATTTAATGACCGCTGAATTCTCTTTTTTTTTGTTATTTATATAGAGAGAGAGAGAGCGTTTCCCCGATAGATAAGATTTTTTTAAAAAAAAAAAAATGAAGATGATTTTCATTTAAATAAAAAAATCAATTGAGATTCACTGCAATAAAAATTTTTTCTTTTGGTGAGAACCATATATTAAAATGCTTAATATATATATATATATATATATATATATATATTATCATTATATAATTAAATTTTAATATCAAATATAAATTTGATTAAATTAAATCAAAATAATTAACTATTAAATAAATAATAAATATATAATTTGAATAATCATTATTTATAAACTTCAGTTAAATTAAAACTATAATATCAAAGTTATTAAAAATTATAAAAATTTATAAATTAAAAAAAGAAAGAAAAAGAAAAAAAAGAAATAATTCTAAAATAATAATAATAACAAAAAATATAAAAATATATAAAAATATAAAAAAAAAATAATTCATCTTTAGTCATGTGAAATATATATGAATTAATAATTAAATAAATAAATAATTTTTAATATAATATATATATATATATAATAATTTTTAATGCAAGAATTATTATTTATTTTTTTATATATTTATATTTTTTTATATTTTTTTGTTATTATTATTCTTTTAGACTTATTTCTTTTTCTTTTTTTCTTGTTTTGAATTTATAAATCTTCATAATTTTTAATAACTTTGATATTATAGTTTTAATTTAACTGAAGTTTATAAATAATGATTATTCGAATTATATATTTATTATATATTTAATAGTTAATTATTTTGATTTAATTTAGTCAAATTTATATTTGATATTAAAATTTAATTATATTTCTATTTTAATTATACAATGACAATTGTGCATGAAAGCCAGCTAGAGTGAAAGTTTATTTAAATTTCATGTGAAAACAATACTAAAAGAGAACAAAGAGACACCTAATTTTTTAACGGAAAACCTAAAGAAAACCACGGCTTTCAAGAAAAGCTTCCACTATGTATCTGTTTGAGTACAAAATCTTCCGATAACAGATTACAGATTGCACATGAGGGAAAGATGTATGTAACAACGATCGCAATACACCAGACGGTGCAGAATCCAATCTGAGATAATTAGGACGTAAATGAGGAGGTTGATGGTGGGCCGAGCTGAGTGCAATCTTGTTTGCGATCAGAGGATCTTCGCTTGAGCTCTCTCTTCCTCACTCGCTTTTCCTCTTCTTCCTCGCTTCTGACTCCTTTTCTTCCTTGCTTGACTCTTCCTCTTCCTTTCTTCCTCTTCTTCCTTACTTGACTCTTCCTCTTCTTCCTTAGGATTGATCGCTGCAGTGATCGGCACGGCTGGTATTGCATGCCGAGACCAAACTTCTCTTCTTCATTGTTTCAGCCTCCTCTTCACTTGGCTCTTCCTTCACTTGGCTCTTCCTTCACTTGGCCTCCTCTTTCATGAGAGGAATGCATTTATAGAGGAGGTATTCTTGTAAATTCACGCTGCACACTCCCCTCGACGGACGGTCGATGAATCCTTCAATCATTTGTATTTTGAGCATTTGATGCCCAAATGAAGTGAATTATGAGATCTTAGGCTCGTTAGATCCGCTGCCGAGACGCCGATTTAACTATAAATACCCATATTTGAGAGTCGTTTTGGGATTTAATTGATGTCCCAAAGATTCTAATGATATTTTAAGTCGATCTCGACGGCTTTGACTCAAAATCATATCGCCGACATCAAGATTTGTCACTATATATTTTGAGAGCCATATCAACAATATATATATATACATATTTATTTATTTATTTATTAAGATATTAGCCATGATTCTCACCAGAATCAAAAAATTTTATCAGAAATCTCAATTCAATTTTTTTTATTTAAATGAAAATCACTCTTTTTTTTTATATAAAAAAAATCTTATCTTATCAAGAGCATCTCTCTCTCTCTCTGGTACCAAAAAAAACACGCAAATAAAAAAGAGACGGCCGACGCGTCATCAAAGACATTCAGTCCGTCGTGCATTACACGCCTATTTTCTTAAAAAAAATTTCATTAAACCGCTAATAAGATTAGGATTAAGCCTATTTTAAAAATTTTGCCATTTTATATGCAACTTTATTTAAGATGAGTTGTTTTGTGATTAGTGTTTTGTTTTTTTTTTTTTTTTGGATTACATTTTGCACCAAATCATGATGTTCATTTGGTGGAGTTTGCCATGTTTTGGAATAATTTTGGTTTATTGTAAGAGGAAGAAAAATATTGAAAGCAATAGTGGTCAAGATTCCTTATCGATTTCACACTATTATGGTCTATTGAGCTATTCTTACTGTTAGTAAATGGAAACGTAAAGGTGGAGGATTTCTTTTGGCTTCTCCCAAGTTACAAAGAAAGCATCAAATTTTAATTATTTTTCAGAGGTGCAAAAGAAAGCTTGCTTTTTAACATATTAGATTCATTAATTAACTTAATAAATAAATTTTAGAGATTTAAAATTTCGACAGCAGCAGTAGCATTTTGCTAGGAGCCCATTCTCGATTCATATCTCAAATAAAATCTTTAAAAAAAAAACAGAAAACAAAATCCAAACTTTCACTCCTACCCAATGAATTGATAAAATCTCTAATCTTGTCGCTCCAACTCTCAGCGACCAACTTTTTCACCCACGTTCTGCCCCCAAATCTCCGTCTCCGTCCCTAAGCTCACTCACTTAAGCCCTAAACTATTGTTGGGAGAGCTTTTAGTTTTACTTTACTCAATTTTAATTTTGACTTAACTCCGAGTTCCCATCTCGTCTCCACCTTTTTCAAAAAAGCACTCAGACTAATTTCAAAAAACTAAACAGAACCTTAATCTCTATTCTCTCTGCCGACATGCCCAAAACCTCCAACTCTGTTCTCGAGCGTCCCCGCGTGGTTTTGAGCGAAGGAGATACCGCCGCCTAAGGAGTACTAGTTTTGTGGTGTGAATAAAATTTTGGGGCATTTTTGTACCTAGTATATAAATTTTATATATTTATATATTTAATATTTAAATTTTTATATTAAAAAAATAATATTCAAATCTTTAATATTATTTAGCACTATCATTATTTTTTTAAGTAAAATATATCTTTTCAAGCATAAAAAATATATTATTTTTGTAAATATCAAAGTTTATATATTAGAAATGTAACTGCATAAAAATTATGTGCTAAAGTTTTCTTAGGGTTATTTGATTGCCTGAATTTTGGGTGCAAAATAAAGTAAATGTATAAATTTTAACTTTTTTTGATATTTGGAATAGTGCAAAATAAAGTTTCTAAGATAATATAAATAGATTTAATATATCACATCATTTTGGTGCTTTTAAATTCAGAAATTCCAAATATATGATGTAACGAAGCATATACCAGTGGCGATGAATGGTCGTAATGTCACGCCCATCGACTACCGTCACTCATAACCTAAAGAATACTTTATATTATATTTATTTTATCAAAAAAAAAAAAACAAACTCATGTATTTATAAAGTTTTCAACCAAACAGTAATCCAAATATACTACATTCATTTTACATTATATTCTTTTTACATTATATTCCTTTTTCAAGCAATCAAACAATCTCTTCAATTTTATGTGTTATATATGCAAATTTAATAATTTGAATGTAGATATATAAATATTAAAGTTTTAAATACTTTTAAATACTATGTATGTAAAAACTCCTTTTGTTTTAAATACTACTTGTTTAATAACTTATTTAATATTGATATATTATATATTTATTTAAGATTAGATTTTTTTTTTTACTCTCTTCTTTTTATTTTCACGTATCATTTTGTACTTGCACTATTTTCAATCTTCATATTTCCGTTGTCCAAGGTCATGAAAGTTGTGCATATGTGAGCACATTGTTAGAATTACATTGAAAATTGAAATTTATAGAATAGACTTAGGTCAGTGCCCCTACGCAAAGATATGTCGCGACAAGACGGTTTGATTATCCTTTTCACAAGCGAAATTCAAAATTTTAGGGCGGAGCTACCGAAACCACGACTGATCGAACCACGCCGCGCAGGTTAAAAAATCTATTTTCTAAATTACCCCTCTGCATTTTATCAGAACTCTCGTGTCTGTTCTCCCCGTGCCTTCGAAACAACTATCAGACAAGGGTTTTTCCTAGCAATCTTGCCGCTGTGGATCTTTCCTAGCAATCTTGCTGCTGCTGATCTTGTCACACCGCCCGCCGATCTGCCGCTGATCTTGTCGATTTTTGCTACTACTTATCTTTACGCTGTTGATCTAGCCATTGACGAGGAAGCAGAATCCGTAGCAGGTATGCTCCTAATCGTTGATGGTGCTAAGGTAAACACTAGGATGTGTCAACATCGTGAAGCTTTTCTACTTTCTCATGAGTTATTTTTATTATTTGAGCCTTCTTTTATGCAATCAGTTGCCTCATCTCCTACTTAAAATACAATTGTGGCCTTAAAAAGATTAGTGTCACACTTAAATAAGTAATAGTGTTGTTGTTATCTCTTTTGTGTGTTTAAAATTTTTGTCGTCAATGATGTTGTGGTAATTTTAGAATTAAGAAATTGTATGTGTACAGCTTCTATGAAATATCTTTATGTTTCTATGTTATGACATGTTCGAATGGCATGGATCTTCTCTGGAAAATGCTATTTGTCATTACAATGGGAATTCAAATGTATCTTGTAGCTTTTCTACACATGGGTTCATTCTCAGTCATATAAGCCTTTTATTCTCTTTACTTTCTTCTTTTTTCCCTTTGGAATGTGATCCTCTTGGCTGAGTCTGGTTTGGAGGAAGTAAGCAGAGAAGTATTGTTACTTTCAAATTTTATTCTTGTGGTGATGTAGTGGCTGAATTTGGCTTGGAATGTGATCCTCTTGGCTGAGTCAATGATTCTCATGTGGTGATGTTTTGGCATCTAAACAAAGCTTCAGATGTTAATGACAATAACTCCATGACATAAAAGAATAGTAGATTTTATTCTACTCATATCTCTTACAAAAATATAAAGTTATTATCTACGTTATCTTGGTAATTATCTTATATGTTTTGCCAGTAATCTATATATGTTATATGGTTGTTTAATCTTGAAATTTGTTTATGTACTAGTAGAAGATAGACTTTAGCTTTGTTTGTCACATTGTCTTGGTAATTATTTTATGAATCATATGGAAGACTTGATTGTATTTTAGTTTAAATTATCTCCTTTATAAGCAGGAGGTTTGATTACTTTGATTATGTTAAAAAAAATTTATGTTATGGATCCTTTGAAGTTAACCTATGGATCATCTGAGGTTTTACATTTGTTTGATAATAATAGGAGCTGATAATGGGAAACCTAAGGGACGGTGGAGCAGGTGCTACATGGGAGAGAGAGAGAGAGAGAGAGGTGAAAATAATATTTTGTGATCTTTGTCTCAAGGAGATAGACTTAGGTAATAGACCGATGACCTATTTTAATAAAGAGGGTTGGGATGACTTAACAAAAAATTTTAAAGAGAGAACTAGAATGGAGTACAATATGAAACAACTTAAAAATAAATGGGAACAAATGAAGAAAGATTAGAAATTGTGGAAGGAGTTGAAACAACGACTAACTGGTTTGGGATGGGATCCTAGAAAGAAAACGATTGATGCATCAGACGATTGGTAGAGAGAAAAGATACAGGTAAATTTTCTTTACACACTTGTACATTGTGATTACTCCACAAAGATTTTATGTATCACCATTATGTTAAATTATAAATATTACTAAATGCAAAAAAATTTAGATATTGCAGCATTAACCCTGAGATGAAAGAGAAATTAGATCTCATGTTTAGTGGTGTAGTTGCAACAAATGCCAATTCTTAGACACAAGTCAAGAAGTTGATGTGAATGTGCAAAAACACAGTCACTCCAAGCTAAGGTCTAGTTTAAATGATTCAAACCGGGAAGTGGTATAAGTCTCAAGCTCACACGAATCTAGTCATGTTAGGTGTCCACCAACTTAGGACTTAGAGGTCGAAAAAAAAAGCGTGGAGGTGTCGGATTCCAAATTAAATATCCGCTGTGCTTAGTTTATGCACTCTCTAGAATGCAAAATGCATCCAGGCTGTCATCATTTTAGATAAAATCCGCTAAGTTTTCAGATATTCCACTTTATACGCATTCAATGAGGTTGCTTAAAGATGCAAACAAGCGAGAGATCTTCATTGTTATGACACCTAAATGAAAGAGTTCATTTTTTAATATTTCAAAAAAAAGTGATGTTTAGCTAACACCTTTATGCCTAGGATGCTTTAGTATCTATCATGTCTTAAACTTCTTTATATTCTTGTAGCTGCTTTACCCATTGTATGTGATGTATATGTATCTTTTATATCCTCAACTCCCTAGAAACTAACAATACATTACTTTCTTTTGAGATATGATATGTTACTATGTGAATTATCATTGAGCCAGCTCGAAAGTAATGATATCATCAACCCATGACCATATTATTACCAATATATTAAATGAGTATTAAGGAAGTCATTTGCAAGACTCATGTATAAATTCTAAATTTATTGGTGAAAAATAGATCATTAAGTTATTAGTAAGGCACCGTAGATTTCATAACATGCTCAGATGTCACAAATAATTTTCATCAAGAGTGGGAATGAACATGCCCATGGATTTTTGTGGATCTTCTAAAACCATAACCAGAGAAGTCTCGGCCCTAAACACTATATATATATACAATCTATTGAGCTTTACGCATAGCTAAGCAATTTTAACACTCATCTAAAACCATAAGCAAATACTTCTCCTGCCGTCAGTAATTTTCCGGGTAGTTTATCAAAAAGTAATAAAGCTTGTATATTTAACTTTTCTATATACTTGATGAGATATTGTGGGATTCTCGATATATTCTATATTTCAAGGTAAGATTCATTCTTAAGTTCATATGCTAAAATCATTTATGATACCACATAAAGAAGTATTAAACTTCGATGTAGGACATTGCATTGGAATCGATTGAGGACATATGCTAATCCTCGTGTTCCTGTGAGAGATAAAGTAGCTTATAGCGAATATGGGTTCGCCACTCAAAAATATTATGGCAAAATGTGATTTCAACATGTGTTTCACCCTTGTAATGACTGGATGGAAAGAAAGTGCACATGATAGTCACATATTTAAAGAATGTCACGCACAGGAAAATAACTTTCCACTGGTGGTATTATCAACATTTATTCATTACAAAAAATCATTATTGAGCCACATTGCTACAAACAAATCTGCAAAGTATTATCTGTGGATAGTTAAGTTATACAATGCAACGAGACTTCTGAAGCCTTTTCGGAGCATAAAAGTATCATATCCCCGATCTTGAGAGGAGACCAAGAGACAGTGGGAAATAAATATTTAATTGACACTCATGGCCTAGATAGTGTTATCGAAAAGCTTTTTGGAGTGTAAGAAGAAATTAGGTTATTACGCAATATGCATGCATACTTTTCAAGAAGTGTTGCAGTTAAAACAATACAATGGCTCACATAATTACATGCGTCATCACCCATCAGTATACATGAAATTGGGTTCAATATTGACAATCATTTCATTTAAAGCATTTACATCATGGGCCACATAATAGTAAAGTAGTCAATATGCAAATGTAATGTGACACAAGGTGAAGAGTCTGAAAGAGATGAAGAATACGATGCAAAATGTATTATATTATGATTAAATTTGATGATACTCCTGGGTGGTGTGTTTGGACTCACCCTATTTTATTTGGGAGGTTTGATTCATTCTTTGCTAACTAATTTTCTAAGAAATTACATAAGAACAAGCATATGCTCATCCCTCACTATCTTTGGCATTATTTATTTTTTGAAGAAAGCTTTCAAAATGTAAGAGACAAGACTTTGAACATCTCCTCTTATTTTTCACATTCAAATGATAATTCATGCATAATAATTAGAAGTTATTATTTTATTGTGGTTATTTTCAATATGCATTTGCATGCACAAACACATACATTAGGTGAAGATGTTTAAGTTATTACCTAATGCATTTGCTGTTGAATATATGGATGTGTCATTATTTCATCATGTTGGCTAACTTTCCTTGTTGTTTTCACGGTTTGGATAATCCATGGGTAAATTTTGTTATTTGCTGTTGATTCTGTCATTTCATTTGTATTTTTCTGAATAATGTTTAATTTTTACCCTTTTCCAAAGGTTATGGGCATGTTGGTTTGGTGCCTTCGTGATATTTGATGCCTTCAATATATGGCTATTTCTGGGTGTTGTTTCTAATTTTGGGTGGCATCATTTGTAAGTCATTTATGTTTTTCCTGGTTGCAATAAGCCAGTTTAGTCTTTTTGGTTTGTGTTGATTCCAAATGCCCATTTGTACTGTCAGATATCGATGGCGGGTCTCAGTTGCTGGGTGGCTTTTCTGATTTTTCGTTAAAGAACCCCAGATAGTCTTTTTGGTTTTTGTGTTGATTATACCATGTGATTGTCAGCTATTTCGATGGGTGGTGTCGGTTATATCTGTCAGTTTTTCTAGGTTGTGGGTATCTTGCTTTTGGGTGTCACCAGACATACCTTACAACATTGGGTGGTTTTTTTCTATTTTTCTTGGTTGTGGAACCCAGAATTTGCTAGATTGGTGCCATTTTAAGAATCTGTCAGTTATTTGGCTTGGTGGGAGTTATTGTGGTGTTTTGATTACGGTTATTATGTTGGCGGTTTTGGCTTTTGGTGAGATACATGACTTATATTTTTTGGACCCAGTCATAAATGTGGCAATTTTTATGATGATTCTACTATTTTTTATTGGTTGGGCATGATTATAACCTTCATTTGAAGTTTGGATGCTCACATAGATTGTTGCACCTTGAGAAAATGTTGCTCCTTGTCCCTTATTTTCCTTTAATGTATCTTTTATGTCTTTTTTAGCTTCTTAGTAAGATTTGAGATGAAACTTTGCAAAGGTGTATGTACTTTTCTCCCGGGGATTGTTACCTTGTTGTCGATTTTCACTTTTTTTTTTTCATGTATTCTATTCTTATATATGGGGGAATTTCTTTATTAACCCCATGTAGCTCTAGAAAAACTTTAAAAATTTTCCCCTACAAGCATTGTATATCTTGTATTTCTGTAAAAAAAATTTCTATCATTTTATTGGGATATAAATATCTTAGTGTTTAATTACCATTTTAAAAAATATTTTGCAATGTCACTATCCTCATAAAAATACAATTCTTTATACAATTTTTTTATCGAAATATAAGTTCAATGGAGCTAGTCAGATGGTATGAACTGTGTTTATTATGTATTCACTACGTGGGAAGGAAATTATGGGATAAAATTTTCAAGTGTCTAAAAATATAAGAGATGATTTCATACTTAATTGAATGACACATCATAAATAGAATCATGCTAGTAGAGTATTGAAGGAAAAGGAAATCCAAAAAATTTAATGATCAGATTGAATGAATATGCATATATTTAATAGTAATTTAGTGGAATTTATTTATTAATTTATGCAATATATCAATGTGAATTTAGAGTGACTTATGATCACATGAATAATGTGAATACCTTAATAATCTAGTACCTTTAATAATACTTAAATACATATTTGGACACCATTAAATAATAATACAAATAATAATTAAATATAAAATATTAAAAATAAAAAAATAAGTCATTTAATTAAATTTTAAATTAATTACTTAAGTAATATATATATACTTAAATAATTTATTTTATTACCTAAATAATTTTAATATTAATATATTTTATTATCAATTCTAAATTTATAAATTTAATTATAATTTTAATAATTTAAATTATTTATAATAAATATATATTATTATTATCTCTCTTTAGTTCAAAATATCATTCTCTAAATTTCTAAAACTATATATAATAATTTTAAAATTAAAATATAAATAAAAAAAATATATTTAAAATATTTTTTATATAATTTAAATTCAATTATTTAGGGCATGCTGTCCCTTTAAAAAATTTATTAAATTTTAATATATTTTTTTCGCCCACAGTCCGATTGGTACAGGTCCCCAGAATGTACGCCTAGTACTATCGCCTAATTTTATGAAGATTCTACAAGATCATAACTTACGATTATAGTACGCTATATTAACTTATTTTGTTCATTCAAATTAAATTATTCAATCCGAGTAATATTCTGACTATATTTAGAGCAAGATTTGAGCTCCTGAACTTAATATTTCAAACAGATATTTTAACAAGTATCTCTAAATGGGCCTTCTACAACAGTCTTAAGTTCCTATGCCCCGCAGCCTCACTCACAACAGACTTTAACTACAGTTCCAGAAGATCAAGCTATATATATATAACTATATATATTATTTTATATTAGCAAATTAAAAAAACCTAAAATATTACATAAATATCTTTGAAAAACAACCAAACAATATTAGTGTAATGCCTATTAAAACCAAAATTATATTTATCTTCTAACAAAAGTATAAAAGTGCAAATTCAATAAATATTCAAATGTAAATATAGATATATATATTTGAAGTATAATCAGAGCTTCTATTAAATATAAAAATAATTATATATATATATATATATCAAAAAAATTATATATTATATATATTATATCAAAAATATTACTAGTATTTATTTAAACATACATCTTTTCAGTCTATATATTATTATTAGAGGAATAGTGAAACGTTGCTCAAACCAGGTGAGACATGGACCACTTTTTCTCCCTGAAGCATTTTCCCACGTACGTCAAAGCAAAAAATAATTCAGAAGACAGATAATTTCCATTCTCTCCAAATACGAAATGACGAAAATAGCCTCCATACCATCTCCCACACCCCATCAGTTATGAAGCCATCTTGCAACAGTGGCTGAATCCCTCCGCCGCCTCCCCTCGACAGAAACTGCAAAATGCCTGTCAGCTCCACGCTCTCATCCTGACCTCAGCTCCTTCCTCTTCCCTCCGGTTTCTCTTTAACAACCTCCTCTCTCTATACTCGAAATGTGGCGCACTCCTCGACGCACACAAGCTGTTCGAACGAATTCCCCAAATATCCATCGTCTCTTACAATGCCATAATCTCCGCCTATTCGAAGTTCCCTCGCCATGCCACTTCTTGCATGCATCTCTTCCGTGACATGGAAGTGCTCGGCATCACCCCCAACGCCTTGACGTTTTCTGCTCTTGCGCATGTCCTCCATGACTATCGAGCTGGCAGCGCCATTCATTGCCGTGTCATCGTTTTGGGATTCTACGACAATGTGTTTGTAAAGACGTCTCTTTTAAGAATGTACTTGGGCTGTTTAAGCATTGATTCGGCTGAGAGGGTATTCAACGAGATGATTGAAAGAGATGAGGTAGCTTGGAACTCCATGCTCCTCTGTAAATTGAACGGTTGTGATATTGACCGTGCACTGCAGCTCTATCTTGGCATGATACAGGGAGGATTTGATCCTACCCCGTGTACGTTTACTATGCTTCTGACTGTGTGCAGGCAAGCGGAGGACTTGAATGCAGGACGTCTCGTCCATGGACATATAGTTAAATCCAAGTATCCGCCTGATATTCCATTGCAGAACGCGCTACTAGATATGTACGCAAGCTGTGGGGATGTGAGAACGGCTGAGTTAGTGTTTGAAAGGATTGATGAACCAAATTTGGTGTCTTGGAATTCCCTGATTGCTGGTTTTTCAAGTAATTGTGATGGGGAGAAGGCTATGGATGCTTTTGTGAGGCTAAAGTCGATGAATTGCTCAGAAAAGCTTCGTCCCGATGAGTATACTTTTGCTGCTATCGTTTCTGCTACAGCTACTTTTCCTTCATTGTTCTGTGGAAAGCTTCTTCATGCCGAGATCAATAAAACAGGATGGGCAGAGAGTGTCTATGTTGGGCAGACATTAATTGGCATGTACTTTATGAATAGTGAACCATTATCGGCCGAGAAGATATTCCATTGTGTTCCTCAGAAGGATGTGGTCATATGGACTGAGATGGTGGCTGGACATTCAAGGCTAGGTGATGGTGAAATGGCAATACAATACTTCTAGTATGCTAGTGGAAGGACATGAAGCTGACAGCTTTTCCTTAGCAGCGCTATAAAAGCCTCAGCTTTTCTTACCGCACAGAGACAGGGTGAGATGTTTCATGGTCTGGTGATAAAAGGTGGATATGGAGGAAATTTAGGGGTTTGTGGAAGCCTGGTCGACATGTATGCTAAGAATGGTAGCCTTGAAAGTTCTAGATTAATATTTGATACAATTAGAAAACCTGATTTAATATGCTGGAACTCAGTGATTGGAGGATATGGCAATCATGGAAATGCAGAGGAAGCCTTTAGTCATTTTAGTTGCATGGTGGAAAGTGGACTGCAGCCTGATCATGCCACTTACATCTCTTTGCTTTCTGCCTGTAGCCACCGTGGACTGCTTGAGAGAGCCAGGTTTTACTGGTTTTGTATGATGACTGATGGTATCATACCAGGGCTGAAGCACTATACCTACATGATAAACTTGTTAAGTCGAGCTGGGCTGTTGCGAGAAGCAGAAGAGTTGATCATGGATTCACCATTTAGAGATAGCTCCGCTGAGTTGTGGAGAATTTTGTTGAGCTCCTCCATTGTCAGCAAGGATTTGGATATGGGCAACCATGCAGCTAAGCAAGTGCTAAGTTTAGAGCCTCATGATCTTCCCACACATATATTGCTTTCAAATCTTTATGCGTCGGTTGGTAGTTGGGATGATGTGGTTGAAGTGAGAAGAAAGATCAGAGATCTACTAGTTGACAAGGAGCCTGCCTTAAGCTGGATTGGGCTGAAAAATATGGTTCATGTTTTTTCTGCTGATGACGATTGTCATGCACAGATTGATGATTGCCGAAAAGAGTTGCTTAGATTGCAAGGAAATTTGAAAGTATCTGATCTTGGTAATATTTTTTTCTAATTAGAAGTGAAGGTCATCTTTCATATTATTTGAATGTGATGAGGCCAAACATGAATATGATGAAGTTGGGCGGTTGGCATGAAGTCCATTGTTAGGAGCAGCCACATATTAATTTTTGTTACTGCTATTTGTGATCTCTTATTGAAGTTTGAATATGTTTTTTTTTTTTTAATGCTGTAAATCAAGCTCGAGCTCAAGCTCAAGCTCTGATTACACTCAACAAGCTTAGCTCGTTTAGGTAAAAACTCGACTCGATCATATCCCTAGAATCTTACATACGCTAACCATCAGGTTAAACAAAAAATATTTTGATTGAAATCAAATAAATATACAAGATCATAAGAAAATTAAATTAGAGAAAGATTAAAATTATTTATAAAAAAATAGTATTTATGATATAATTTTATTATTTTAAGATAATTCATTGTTACTAATTTTAAATATGTACATAATTTTATGAATTCTATTTTAGCTTTTATATATATATTAATAGGGGTGGATCCAGAAAATTTTTTCAGAGGGGGCACAATAAGTAAAAATAATAATATACACTTATATAAAATAAAAAGTAAAGCATAATGTATAACAAAATAGAAAATTAAGGATCTTAATAAGATAAATTTTATTCATATTTGATATCATCTATAATTTATCTCTTAGAGTCCTTATATTTTGAAATTATTATAAAATTAATTCATTATCGATACTCCTAAATATATATTTTTAAATATATATACTAAAATAATCCTTCAAGAAAACTAACAAAATAACAGCTGTATATATTGAAAATAAGTATATCAATGTTATCATATAAGAAAACTAACTGAAAGATCAAGTATGATTTTATTAATGATGCTATAGCTTCACATTATATAATATAAAAATGAATATCCAAACAAAAAAATATATTATCAGAAATTTTTATTGACATATATAGATAAAGAGAGCATCAAATATAACTTATAAAAATTTTATGTAAATGAAAGATATGAGATATGCTATATATTGAAAACTAGAAACTTAAGAATTGATTCTCATCGAAAAGAGAATAGAGCAATAACTTTTTTAACTTTTCAAACTATTTTAAAAAAAGAATAGCTGCACTTATTGCATTGTCCACAAAGCACACATTAAATTAATTAGTAAATATGAAGAGTCTAAAAAGTCATATCTTTAAGATTGTTACTAGTCGCTCATATTTGAGAGAGAAATAAGTTTTTCGAGCAACCGGCTAAACTCCAAAGAGCATCCCAAGTCTAAGACCAAGCGACGCATGCACTGGACATATCAGTTTTACATAATCCACTAATTATACCTTTTTTTGGACTTACATTAATTTGTCAAATTTTAATAAGTTTAATTGTCAGCATTTTAATATCAAAATTACTCGCATGTGATCCTGACATAATAATTATAATTTGATGGCATTATAGAAGACCATTTGATGGCATTATAGAAGAAAGACGAGCCCACTTCAGCCGGCAATGGTAGATGATCGATCAAGTTAGGTAACCCCAAACTAGGTACACCTCCAGAAAGGAAATGACAACGATGGAACAATGGAGGTCTGTGAGGTTGGCTACTTGAGTTGAGTCAGTGTGTGACGGCAGGACTCCGGGGAGCATTCGAAGCCGAAGGCGAAGCTATAGGTTCAGGATGCGGCATTGCAGCAAGATTCTGGAGCCAACTTGGAAGAATGGGGAAATCAAATATGTCAAAACCTAATTTTTCTTTCTTTCTTTATTTTTTTATAAAAAGAAGGGTGGGCCACGTGTCATATATATATATGAATATTTTTAACTATATTGTATTATAAAATACTGTTAACATATTTAAGATATTATAAGATGCAAGAGGCGGAGTTACAGCAGTGCACTTGGTTATCAGCCCGCCTCAATGACTCTTTAACATGCATGTACGTAACTTTGGCTTAATTTTTAAATTAGGCTTAAATAATAACTTAATTAGCTAATTAGGTATTTTAAAAAAAATTTAAAAATAGATCAGTCGCCTAGTCAACGCAACCTGACCGATCGCTGCATCATCGGGCCTCCCAGGCGACTGACCCCTCTCTAAAATTAGGGCCAGATTCGAAACCGAGAGCTCGACTCTCGGTTTTTTTTCCTATTTCCTGTCCAGATCCCTCATGCCCGTCGCTGGCCAAGAGGCAGCCAAGGGAGGTCCCCACGTGGAGGTTGCCGTGGTGAGAAGCTCGCAAGGGTTTCTCTTAGTTTTTTCCGCCGATTTAGATATTTCTAAACTTAAATGAAAAAAATGTGTTATATTTTAATTTTTATGAGTTTAGTTGCTATGATTAAGCTATTTATTTTGGTTTACATAGAAAATGTGTGTGAGATCACATTGTAAATGTGGTATTTATATTTTAACACTAGTCTTCTTTGCTTTATGCATGTTGTGAAATATTTATGAATGAGGGAGTACAATCATGAACTTAACTGTAGAGAAGAGTAAATCTTGGTGTTAGTGTTAAAATGAGAATAAGATAAAGTTGTAACATAGGGGAAGGAAGAGGATTATGGGATTCTATATGAATATCCGATTGGGCAATTGAATGATAAGAATTTGTATCAACAATGCTAGAATATATCAAGTTTTGAACTCAAATTCAGTCGTTGGAGTAGAGGAAGGTAATGATGAAGCTAACAACACTTTTACTAATAGTGAGAAGGAAGGTGATCAAGAGGAAGGTATTATTTGAGGATGATATAATATTAGTATGAGATATAGTTTTGTTGATAATTTTTACAATAATAATGTTTTGTAATTATTACATTATTTTGTTGGTTTGAAAATTGAATATGTGTTTTATATCATTATTTTCCTTTTCCTTGCAATTTATTGGACTAAGCTTTTGTAGTGTTATCGTGATGATTAAATTCTTGTTGGATTGTTGAATACCCTTGTAGATTGCTTGCTATTTTTTTTTTTAACAATAATAATATGTTTCATATGGAGAGGATCACTATAAGCTTTGTAAGCTTGTTAAATTTTGATGACATAAAGGAAAGAAGACTATTAGTAAAAGCATATATTTAGTTTGATTGAGTATGATTAAGCTATTTAGTTTAATTTATATATTTAGTTTGATTGAGTATGATTAAGCTATTTAGTTTGATTAAGCGCATATATTTAGCTCAATAACTTCAAGAACCGTCAGGTGAAATTTTTTGTGCGTGAAGTTGAAGAAACGCAACTTGGCTGGATTGAGATATATTTTGACTAGTTGGCTTAACTTGGAAAAAAATTAGGGAAAATAGCTATTTTAAATCCACAGTAATAGTCTTTATCTTTGATCTGTCCACGGTAATAGTCTTTATGGACAAACTATTTTAAATCCATTCCAAGTTTTCAAGAAGAATCTATCTCTAGGTCATTCCAAATTTTCATAGAAAAGGCTACTTCATCATACTCACATTTATGGCCTATCCTAGCTTACTCCAAATGTCAATTTACCTTTGAGACAATCCCTACAAAATGTGGTTTATAATATTAACTTCTCATGCATGGTGGTTTATAATATTTTCATCATGCATCACTGAATAGGTAGCAGTTCATTAAGTCTCACAATGTATTTTTTATTCTTCTTTATCTTCCATTAATCCAGTCATTTTTGTGCTTAATAGGTAGCAGTTCATTTAGTCACATCAATGTATTTCTTCTGAATTGAATTATGTGTCTTGATCAGGTGAGACGAAGGATTACTAGTGTTGTGTTATTGCTAATTAGAAATGAGTTCGGATATTGCAGATAGTTCTCTATTATGGCTGAACTCTGTAAATTAATTCATTCCAACATATGTTGGTGGGAAAAATCGTCACCCATCCCACGACTAAATTCGAGGAATTACGAATAATAAAGTTGTTGAAACTAGATCCAAAGAAAGGTCTTTGTTAATCTGGGTCGCTTTTCCAATTAGTGTTGGATTTATTGCAACTCACACAATGATGATGAAGAAGTCTATGAAGCTATAATTAATGCAGCATGTGTGCAACCTATTGTGATTTCGTTGAGGAACCGCGGTGTGGAGATAGGGAGGTTAATAATATTGATGAATGTAGAGGTCGAACCAAGATCGAGTACATCACACCGCCTTCTAAGTTCAGTGGAAAACTATCTGCCCCAGTAACATGCTTATTTTCTTTGGGACAAGTTCTCACTATTGGTGACCCAAAAGATGATGACATGAATCCACCATATCCTGAAGATGTTGGATATGAAACTATGCCTAGTGGAGGTAGTAGCGATGATGATGAGGAGGGTGACAACGACGCAGATCAGGCTGTTTTACAAGCCATAAAACCATCCCTTAGGGTTAGATACTTGATTGCAGAATACTCACTTAGAATAAGTCATAAAGAGCTTGACACGTAAATGAGTACATGAGTAGTGCACAAATAGCTAGAGAATGGGATGAGGACCCTACATTTGACGGCCCGGCCGATGAATCAACCTTTGAGGAGAAGCATCCCGGATGAATTGCTTAAGGTATCATCATCAAAGCGGCTACGCTTGTGATTGATCTATCATAAACAATGTTAAGTATGTCATATATGCTTCAAATCAATTAAAATTCACTGTGTTGTGCAACCACCATTCTGAACTAGCTAGACCTTGTTTATGGCGCTTACATGCAAGCTCAATTAAGAGATTGGGTGGTGCTTGGAGGATTAGTTCAATTGGCTCACCACATACCTGTAGTCATTCAGTGCTTAATGCTGGACACAGGCAATGTACATCACAATTCATCAGTTATTTCATCCAACCCGCAATAAATGTTAGCTATATTTAAAGCCCGTAAAAAAGTGTAGATTGAGTCCAAGTTCAATATAAGAGTATCTTATATGAAGGCCTGTGATGCACGTCGAAAGGTAGTTAAGGTAATATTTGGTAGTTGGGAGAAATCTTATAGATCATTGGGAAAATTCATGGTCGTTGTGCATTTATGTCGTATCAAGATATCTCAGAATCAGATTCCAATGACTATTCTAGTCATTTGAGCCTTCAATAAGAAGTTGATAGTATTATCGCCCAATTCTATTCCTTGATGAGACTTTTCTCTTGGGTAAGTGCAGAAACTCTACTTAGTACAGGATCGACGTGAACAACGGCTTGTTCCCACTCACCTTCGCAGTTGTGGAATCAGAATATATCGAGTCATGGGTTTGGGTTTCACACACGGATTTGATCCCACTAATATCTTCAAGGGTGATCTCTCATCTCGGATAGGCAGGTTCGTAAGCAGAGATCTTTCCGCGCACATCGCTTCTTCCTACGCCATTTGAGTGAGAACTTCAAAAGAGCTATTAGACAATTCGGCATAGGTGATGTTGATTTTATATGTCAAAAGATGTATGTTGCAAGACATACTGATAACATTCAAATTTTTAAGAGTACATGGCTGACATCAAGAATATTAAGCAGGAGGCAAACGATTGGCTTGTTTTAAGGGATATTCAGCAATGGTCTCTAATTCACGATGATGGCTATAGATATGGTATGATGACCATAAATACAGCTGAATGCTTTAATAGTGTGCTTAAATGAGCATATGGTTTACCTATTCAAGCCTTAATTACAGCTGTGTACTACAACATAGTATCTCTATTCATGAAACGTCTTGAATCAGCTACAACTCTGGAAAAGTAACCTAAAACTTGTTCTCTCCACGCACAAAGGCAAAATTGTAGTCTAATGAACGAGAGGCAAGGAGATTCCTGAACCAATGAGGATAAGCATGACTGAGAACCAAGTATTTGATGTCACCAGCAGAAGCTTCAAGGTTGACCTATCTGAAATTAATGAATGTAGATGTACATATAGGCAACCTTAATCTTATCATCTGCCATGTGCACACGTGATTGTCATTTTGGGTCAACGACACCTAAGCCACGTGCAATATGTCTCAGCCTATTACAGCTTGCAAAACTATATTAGTACCTACCAGGGCAAATTCCATGTGATACCTGATTGTGAAGAGTGGCCAGAACACATCATTGGTGACACATACCCAAATTATCATCCACCAAATATCGAAAGAAAGTCCGGTCGGCCAAGGACTAACAGATTTAAAAACACTATAGACAAGAACACTACAAGAAGTTCCGTGGTTTATAGGTTCTAAAGACTGCTGGACACAATGCGATGTAGTTGGTCGATGGATATACTGAGATTCATACTTAGATCTACCGGAGCTTTAGTTCACTATGCATGAGCATACATTATTTTGCTATTGGATCTTTCCTTTTGCCATATACATGAGTTCATCTGATTCTGCATATTTCTTGAAGATATTGAAATATTCAGGAGTTGTGGGTTGTCATTGTTTATGCTTGCTCATCTATATAAGGAACTGCATGAGGTCACCAAATCAAAGTACACGAATATGGTTGGATGTGTTCATTTATTGTAGGTATGGGCCTGGGAGCACATTCATGTGGGTTGACCAACGTTATGTGTGCCATATCCCACAAACATTGATAGACTTAGCGTAGGATGTCGGTGGAATGAAGGGTTTGTTCGGGAAATGCTGGCATCCAACCTCAGAGTATATAGGGACGAGCTGGATGGACTTGCAGAGTCAAATATGCTGAATTGATGTAATGTTTATTTGCTTACTGATTATGTGCTTGCAATTGAAATAATCATTTATGCTACATTTACTGGTCATCTAGGAGTCATATAGACATCAGATCCGTGTGCATGTCACGAATATATGTTTACAGTGAGAAGAAATATTGTTAGCTAGAGTACCAATGATATGTTGGAAGAGGGTAGAGCACTGTCATCGCTTTTTGACATGCCACCTATGATTGATGTTGCCCGATAGATCCATCATTCATAGCGTCAATGGTAGGAAAAACCGACGCTGATTGGTACTACCACCACTCTTACATTGTACGCTGGGAGCGCAGACGCTGAGTCGGTCATGGTAGATTTATCATAGTAGATCGGGAGCCAGCGATCAACCGATACATGAGGTGGTATCATTCCTAGGCTTCACTTTACATGCTGAAGGCACCAACACTTCCTCCTGATAGCTATTACCCTTGAGCGCCTAGAGAACGTCTGATGGTTAATCTATATGCGAAGTATTATAATTTGGTTTTCCTTGTAACAACGAAACTCTGATCTAAATTTCTTTATTTGTAGCATGAGCACATCTTGAATACTGAGGATATATTTCAACGCTATTTCAGGAGAGGTGATGGTACAAAATTTTAGAAATCTATCGGCGATTATGAGAAATTGTGCGTAGAACTGAGGCGAAATATGTATATCTCTGACAGTAGATATATGAATACTGATATTCCAGGCACTTTTTCATCAGCACAACTAGATGTGCCGTCGATGGATGTCGGTCCATCCTCTACGCTAGTGATGAGACAGTCTGCGTATATATTCACACAGCCACCCCAGTATTCATATCAGGAAATAATGTGGTCTCATATGTACCCATGACACACAGCAGTCCCGCAGACTTCTGGTCCACCGTCATTCCATATGACACCGCCATACCAGTATTGTACGTATTCGCTGCTACTCAAGCTCGACCGATATACCTCATGTGCACTTAGGATATTCGCAATAACCTGTCGGGCAGGTGGAAGAGGAGGAGGACCATCAGCAGCATCATCTACGTGATCGGCCACAACGATCACCAACTAATTACACTCGGTAGCGCGATTCCACCACGTAAGCATCGATGAAGATAGATATGTTATCTTTTTTATACAATAAATGATATGTACTTGTAGTGTTTTTTTCATTTATGTTTACTCATTCAGCCATAATTCTATAACTCATGATTATATAATCTTAGTATTATTTATTATTTGTTTATTTTGGTTGATTACATCGAGATCGACATTAGGTTCATATGCTTTTTTATGATAATATGTCATTTTTTTAGAGCTTGTTAATTGCACATTAAGAGTGTTTTAGTGTAGTGAGATATAACAAATTATGCAATGCTTCATTTGGTTTTCCTAAGAGTAAAAACTCTATTGATTTCACTATTTAGAATGTTAAAAATTATGGCCACTCGCAAGATTCGTAAAATTGTCAACATAAAAGTTGTAGAATTTTTTATTACCTTTCAAACAATACCAAGCACCTCAAAATCCGACACCGAATGAGCCTGATATGGCCGAAAAATGGGAGCTACCGCAATATCTTTAATTTTTACAAACTCAAAATTCATACATTCTCAAAAATTGCGGCTACTCAGGAGAGATTCGTCAAAAATTGTCAATATAAAAGTTGTATAATTTTTATTATCTTTCCAACAATACTAAGCATGCCGAAATTTTACACCGGATGAGCATGATATGACCAAACAACGGAGGTTCTAATATCTTTAATTTTGCAAACTCAAAATTCATACATTCACAAAAGCTGCATACTCGCGAGATTCATCGAAAATTGTCAGAAAATTGTAGAATTTTTCATTACCTTTCCAACAATACTAAGACGTTGAAATCCGACACGATGAGCGATATATAACCAAAAAATCATTATTGTTTGGTTAATTTTTTTTAAAAAATTAAGGCCGCTCAATCACGGGCGACCGACGAGCATACCGCTGACGGACGACTAGCCTATTTTAAATTTTTTTAATGATCTAATTAGCTAAATTTATTTTAATTAAGCATAATTTGAAAATTAAGCCCATGACTTTTTGATTTATTTATTAATAACTGACTTGACAAGAAATGGGTCAATGTGATGCTTTGCCTAATAATAAATTTAATTGAAAAAGATAAAAAGAAAATCATTGAAATCTCTGCCATATCCTTAACCATTGAATTATAAATAGAATTGTGAATACTTTTATGATTATATTGATATGATTATTTAACAAATTTTCAATCAATGTTAAACTTCTTATATTTAAAATTTTAATTCAATTATATGCAATGACTAATAATAAATATATAGTTCTCTTTTATATTTTTTGTAAATATTTATTTTTTTATATTTAAATTTTAATTAAAAATTGTTTTAAAAATATCAATATCATTCTCAAGCTCAGATCAAAAATGTTAAAATAATTATAAAATTTTTTAACTCCACCTTTGATAAGACGATTATTGATGTAGGTGTTTTTTTTTTTAAATAAAATAAAATAATTTTTTTTGTTTTCTATCTTTTTAAATTTATATTTTTTATATAGGATAAAAATATCATATTTGTAATGAAATTTAAAGATTTTCTTTTAAATGTGATTTAATTATTTTTATTGTACTATTAATTCTAATGAAAATTTATGTATATTTTTAATATTAAATTATAAAATTACACCAACAAATCAACTATAGTTTTTTTAAAATATTACAAATTGTCATATTAGAGTAATAAATTTATTTTTTTGATATCTTTATCAAAAATATTAATTAAAAGAGGGTTAAAATTTATATGATGTTATTTTTTATTTATTAAGAGTAATAATTCAATGTGTGTGCACTTGTGAGTGCGCACGTGTGTGATCCTATTCATTTAAAACGGGCGGTGCATGGAATCTGGCATTCTCTACTGCCTTTGAACTCTGACTTCCAAAAACGGGATTTCAAATGATTTTAATCGGAATCCGTCGATTACAAGAGATATGTATATCTTCTGCTGTCCGATTTATCAATTATTTATTTCTGCTATTTTGCATTTGCAATTAATGTTCTTTTATTTTATCCAATTTTGAGCTAAACAATACCTACCATCCACATATATATATATATATTGAAAAATAATAATTTTGAGACAAATTTAGTCACGTTTATTTATACATAAGATAAATATGTCCGTATTGCATACAGAAAAATATTAATTATTTTAAGTGGGCCCTCAAAATGGCTTTTTAACTTCTAAAAAATAATTTAAAAACCCCAGCAGCTTTGCATCACAGAAGGCCGCGCGTTTCCGTTGCGCGACCGTGTGAACTGTGAATAAATCCTGCTGGCGTCGGCTTCCACTGCTTTTCCTCACTTATTTACTGTCGAATAATTAAAAATAAATGTAAATTATTGCGGTCGATAAATTTTTTAATTACCCTTTATATAAATTTTCTTTTTTTTTATAGTTTTTTTAGTTTTTTTTAGCAATTAAATAAAATTTTAAAAAAACTGTCATTCATATAAACAAATTTGAACATATCACAATTACTTAATTTTAAACCAGATCGGGGGTAGCTTAGGTTTGCTTATTACGAATTGAAATCGTAGATGATTCCATGAACAGCTCACCTCCTCTCTTTTTTTTTTTTTCGTTTTTTAGCCATCGTTTGATCTTTTTGGGACATTGATTCCTTTTTTTTTTTTTATAAATTTTCTTTTAAAGTTTATAACTTTAGAAGATTCTTATTATTTTCTCTATTTTGCGGCTTATGGCTTCAGCTTGGGAATAAAATTGGTCGGGAAGTCATGAATAAAATTCATATCAGAGGACAAAAAATTTATTGGATTTACATTTAGATGACTGCTCTATTGATTAACAATAAAAATCGTTCATGGAATGCATTCCAATTCAAAGCTAATAATGTTTTCTCTTAAATTTGAATTCCAACGACTTCCAAGCGCATATTTTGCTCTACAGATAACGTAGATCTCTGAGTCAAAGATTCCAATTCAAAGTCTGGGGTTTTGAGTGACGCCTTTCTTTTCCGTTATGAACTTCTAGCTTTTTTTTTTAAAATTGCGGAACTAAATTTTTTTTTTTTCTGACTATTGCAAGGAAAGGTGGTATTTTATCCTCGTCGTTTCTTATTATCTTTTGGCTTCCGAGTTGTTTCAGCTTAAGGTGGAGGATTTTTTCTTATTAAAGCCTGTTTCCATTCTGCAATTTGGGTTCAAGAGGCCAAGCTTTCTCTGCGTGCCATAGAGCTATCTTACATAGTTTTGCTTTTGTGTTATTTTACACCGGTAAAGAATGACTTTTGAGATTCTGAGCCTCATCAAAGCATCCTTTCTGTTATCTGGATTCTAGCTGCTTGATGGAATCCTTCATTGTTCTTTTGGATTTTGCTCTTTTAAGGAGCTGTTGAAAATGGTATTTTTGGTTTGTGTTAGACTCTTATACTTCCTGCTTTATCTGATTGATAAACCGAAACAAACCACACGCAAAAACAATGCTAACAACCTCTTTCTGCTTGGCTGCTGTGGTTTTGAAATGCAAAAGTGGCCGATCCCTTTGGAATGTCTAAACTATTGTACACAAAATTCTTATTTTATTTCAGGAAATTTATTTCTTCCTTATTAATATTGTTAGTTTTTTTTATGTAATCAACCTCCAAACTGAGAAAATATTATGTGTGGTGTCCGGACGTAGCTTTACATCTGGACGTTAATCGTTATGCAACACGTATCTAGTATTAAAATATGCTTTTTTTACTTAAGAGCGCTGTAACTTAACGACACCTTAACGATGCCGTTTACGTTAACCCTGACCTGGCCCATTAAAACAGCGGGAAAAACATCGTTTGAATGCGCGGAAGAAATTTAAAAGCAATATATAAATAGATTAAGGGCATAATATGTTTTTTTTCAGACAAACTAAGCTCAAAGAGAGAAACAAAAAATCTCATTCATTTTTCGGGAAGAAACCATGAAAATGGAAAACGAATTTGGAAGTTGTAGTTTGATATTCACCAATAATTTTTGATGATAAATAAAAAAACGATCGCAGAATTTTCTTTCTTATATATATATACGCTTTGTTTTGTTTTGTTAGTGATATTCTTTAAAATTCTTTTATGTAATATATATTTCCTACATTGTTTGAAGTTCTTTGCAAGAGGACTTTACTAGTTTTAGGAGTTATTTTGAATGCGTATTCTCTATACTCTCATGAGAGTACACTCTATTTTATCATTTATTTAGCTATTTAATCCTGTATGGAGTTAATATGTTTAGTAGATACCTTTAGAAGTAGTTTGGAGGCTGATTTGTTGGTTTTTTAAGACTGTTTTGCATGTGTATTCTCTATACTCTCATGAGAGTACATCCCATTTTCTCATTTTTTTTTCAACTATTTAATCCTATTTGGAGTTAATATCTTTAGTAGATGCCCTGTAGTTTGGAGGTCATTGGTTGATTTTAGACTATTTTATATCTCAAGTGTACTCTATACCCTATTTGGAGTTAATATCTTTAGTAGATGCCTTTAGAAACAACTAATATTTTTTCAGTTTTTTTCAATGTATTTTTTCATATGTTTATCATAACCTAATGTAAGATGTTTTAAGATATTTCATGAAAAATTTGTTAGTTTTTAGAACTATTTTGCATATGTACTCTCTGTACTCTCATGAGAGTGCACCTCATTTTTTTAAATTTTTAACTGTGAGACTTGTCATATGTTTACTATATCTTATTGTAATCTGTTTAGAGATGTTTCATGAAGAATTTGCTAGTTTTGGAGTTATTTTTATATGTACTGTACTCATGAGAGTACACCAAATTTTTAAAATTTTCAATGAGTTTATCATATTATATCCCATTGTAGTATTTTGAGATGTTTCATGAAAATTAATTTTTTTTGAGGCTATTTTTATGTGTACTCTATGTTCTCATGAGGTACACCCATTTTTTTAAAATTTTTAATTGTGGGGCTTATCATATGTTTACTATATCCTATTGTAATCTATTTAGAGATATTTTATGAAGAATTTGCTAATTTTTGGAGTTATTTTGTATGTGCACTCTATGTACGCTCATGAAGGTACACTCTAATTTTTTAATTTTTACAATTGTGGGGCTTGTCATATGTTTAGTATATTTTATTGTAATCTGTTTGGAGATGTTTCATGAAAAATTTCTGATTTTTGGGATTATTTTGCAATTATATTCCGTGTACTATCATGAGGGTACACCTAGTTTTTCTAAAATTTTCAATTGTGAAGCTTGTCATATGTTTACTATATCCCATTATAATCTGTTTGGAAATGTTTCATGAAGAATTTGTTAATTTTATGAGTTATTTTGCATGTGTACTCTGTGTACTCTCATGAGAGTACACCCCATTTTATCAATTTTTGATCATATTTGTAGTATATCACATTGTAAGATGTTTGGAGGTATTTCATGAAGAATTTCTTAGTTTTTAGGATTTTTTTGCATGAAATATATTTGTGCCTGTGCAGGTGATTGAGGTAAATGACCGGTGCGATGATGAAGCCGTTATGTCTAATGACCCAATTATGGGGAAACTCCTTGGCACCACTGTTCACAATGAAAAGGAGGCATATGCATTATACTATGATTATGCACATCAAATCAGTTAGGAAGGATCATACTATTATTGGCCAAACTCCAAGAAATTAAAATCAAAGGATTTTTATGTGCAAAAGGGTTTGAAGAAAGTCATCAATCTAAACTGCTCATAAATTCTTAAAAATAGATACAGGAGTGGTTGTCGCCATGATTAGATTTTCTATTGATGGGAAATTGGAAGGTTAAAAATATATAGAAAGTCATAATCATTCATTGGTAAAGTCGAGTGACCTACATCTTCTCAGATCATACAAATGCATCAACAATGAGAAGACAATTGTGTTGAAGTCAATGACAGAGGCCGGAATTAGAGCAACTAATGCATTAAGCTATCTAAGGGAGGAAGTTGACGGCATGGAGAATATTGGCTTCACAAAAATAGATGCTTTCAATTTCATCCAAAAAAAGAGAAGATTGAGGATTGCGAATGGTAATAGTAATGCATTAATACAACTATTCTAGGAAAGGCAAGCAGAGGATGAGATATTTGCATGGGATGTCCAAGTTGATGAGTCAGACAGCTTGGTTAGTTTTTTTTTGGAGCAATGACATATCAAGGATAGAATATGATTATTTTGGGGATGTTATAATTTTTGATACAAGCTATTGACTCAATAAATGTAATCTTGTGTGTGCCTCTTATATTGGAGTGAATCATCGCTGGCAAAATATCTTATTTGTAGTAGCCTTTCTATAGAAGAGATAATTGAGTCATTCACATGTCTATTCAAAATATTTCTCCAATTAATGAGTGACAGACATCCTATAATAATATTCACTGACCAAGATCAGGCAATGGTGAGAGCTATCAAAATTGTATTATCGCATACTCGCCATAGGTTGTGCTAATAACATATTTCGAAGAAAGCTCCTTCGAAGGTACATTGCTTTAATAATAATAAGATATTACAAAATCTCTTTTATACATGCATGAGTAAGTGTGACTCACAAGAAGAGTTTGAGCAAGCTTGGTCTACCATGCTAGATAAAGACAATTTGCATGATCATGCTTAAGCTATATAAAATTAGATGCAAGTGGTTTACCGCAAAAGACTCATTCTAGATGGGTATCTTGTCAATGCAATGTAGAGTCCATAATAATGTATGTCATGAAATCTCTAAACCAACAAGTTCAATTACATATTATTTCTTGGGATTGGAGAAGGTTATTGACATATTTCGACGAAATGAACATAATAAATATTTTAAGTGCAGCCAGTCAGCAATTGTTCCTGTTGTTAAGACTAGTCCAATTCTGAAACAAGCCGCCATGTTTTACGTAAGAAAGCTTTATATAATATTTGAAGAAATATTTTTGCATGGAGTTGGAGGATTAGCAGTACATGTGTCAGATGATAATCATGTGTAGTATTTGGTGAGAAACTTAGAGAATAAAAGTGCTTCCAAAACATGGACTATCTATTTCGACAAGACATGCCTAAATGTAACTTGTAATTATAAAAAAATTGAAATGATGGGAGTGCTTTATGCTCACTACATCTGAGTTCTTAGTCAGGAAGATATTGTGCACATTCCGGAGAAGTATCTTCTCATGCGATGGTTAACCAAAGCAAAAAAGGGATATATATACTTTGACAATGCTTACAGGAACTTAAAAGATGTGCAAGGAAATGATAAAAATGAAACTGACATTATTTTTTAGAACCACATCAGTCGATATGCATATCAAATAAGCACCAGAGCACAAGGTAATAAGAAAGCTGAAGAGTATATGCTGGGATCCTTAAAAAAACTATATGATAATATCGACTCTACATTATGTGGGAATTCACCTCCAACTAATATAACATCTAAGAAGAAAAAGTCAACCACAACAGATAAAGGAAATGACTTTTTAAAGGATCCAATGAAGCAGCAGGCAATGGGTGTTTCAAATGCAAGGCTGAAGGGATATTGAGACAGAAATAAGAAAGCCAAGAGTAATTTTCTATTTACCTTTGAAGTTATAGTTTTTAAATATTATTTTTAAATTTAAACCATTATATTTTTATTGTTACAAAGACCAAAGAACAACCTGTGAGGGGTGGAGACCATGTAGGGTCACCCATTGCAACACCTTTTTCTGTTATGTCAGAGTACTTTTCAAAGGTATGCATGGAAAACCCTTCATTCATGCTCTTACATATCAGTAACTGATACGATGTTCTATTCTAGGAATTTAACTCAAGCTCAATAATCAATCAGTCGGCTGAAGGGTACACCAAGCTGATGATGGATATCATTACAGGGAAATATTTTATCATTTAGTTGTCATGTATTCTTTGACTGTACATACTTTAATGTCAATTTGATTGAAAATATGTTAATTAATAGATACTATATTATACTTGGAGGGTAATCTTTGTACTTTGACTTCTGTTGGTTATGTTTTTAATGTGCTGGTGATATTCTGTAGTGTAAACTACTAAAAATTCTCATTAATATAGTATATGTTATATTACCAAAATTTACTGAATATTTTATCTCCAAATAGGCAAAATAACCTTCAAATAGCTTGCATTTATATCTACTAAATATTTTATCTGCAAACAAGGTAGAACATCTGATAGAAAAGAGGAAAATGGGATGTACTCTCGGAGAAGATACATGTAAAATAGCCCATAAATACCAAAATAACTCACTTGCATTTGCATCTACTAAATATTTTATCTACAAATAGGTAGAACATCAACATAAAGGAGAAAATGGGGTGTACTCTCTTGAGAAGTACATCTGGCGACTCTAGAAACCAATAAAACTTATAAGCGACTTATATTTCCTTTACTAAAAATTTTATACAAATAGGGTAGAATATCGACAAAATGGGAAAATGGGATGTATACTCTTGAGAGTACAAAGAGTACACATACAAAGTAGCTCCAGAAACCAGTAAAAAACCTCTAAAATAGCTTACATTTGCATATAGTAAATATTTTATCTCCAAATAGGGATGAACATCTGATAGAAATGGAGAAAATATGATATATTCTCATGATGAGAATACATAAACTCAAAACTCCACCAAGCGACTTTAAAGCTTGTAAGACATCAACTAAATATTTGAATGAAAGAATTGGTAGAAATCTGAAAAAAAGAAATTACTCTCATGAGAGTACAGAAATCAGTGCAAAATAAAAAATCTATCGAAGCCTCCAAATGCTCACAATGGGCATCTACTAAACATTTCATTCCCAAAGGGTAGAATTTCTGAAAAAAAGATGACAAAATGGGGTGTACTCTCTTGAGAACAATGCATATATCAGAAAGCGACTCAGATGCACCACCCTCGAATAGCTTATAACTCAATAAGAATTTTCTTAATTCTTATAAAATTTTGATTGTTTATGGAAAAGAAGATATAAACATACTGAAACTAATAGCACAATTAGGTTCGAAAGAGAATTTTCTTAATTTTAATAGAACTTTCAACTATATTTTAGCTCTCTCAGCAAAACAATGAATAATATTTAATAAATTATTAGAATATATTGGATTGTGACATTGAGTTTCGGTAAATTGTAGTGCTCTTATACTGCTTTCTATTTTAAAAAAAAAAATCTGAAAAGAAAATAAAATAAACCATGATTTTAAGTTCGGATCAAAATTATTAGGAGTAAATAGAATTGCTCTTAACACGCATCAACAAGCATGATTGGAATGATTGTAAGTTTGGATCTGAACTATTTTGAGTAATTTCTATCACATGCATTTTATAAAGCATTATAGGAATGATTTTAAGTTTGGATCGAATTATTTAAAAGGGCTAAGACTTTTATTTAGAATACTCAAATTTATATAAAATTTTCAATTCTTATATTTTTTACTTATTTCAGATTAGTCAAATTTAAACTTCCAAATAATTATAGCCCAAAAAAAGTATCTACAAGTGCTTTTAAATATTTTCATCTTAAATTTGTTATTTTATATTTAAAATTTAATTAATTAGTTTATCAGTACCATATCATTTATTTTTTATTTTTACAAAAAAGTTTATTTTCAGAATATTCAAAATATTTTCTAGGTTATGTCAATATTTTAAAAATAACTATTTTACCTTCGATCATTCTTTGGATATCATTATTGTATAAAAAATAATTTATTTAATATTTATTAAAACTTCTAAAATACATTTTACTATGTTAAAATTATTTTATTTAAAATTACAATCAGTGTCAGATAAAATAAAAAAATAAAATTGGTCCAGAATGATCACCTAAATCCACTACAGTGCATGTCGAAAGCTACTAAAATCAAACTAAAAACTAATTAACATCCCAATTATATAAGAATTTTATAATAGAGTAATAATATATTTTAAAATTTTGGTCTTAAAGAATTTTAGAACTATAAGAAAATATGGTGTACTCTCATGAGAGTTCATAGAGTACAGACAAAAAACGAACCAAAATGCAAACAATCGACCTCAAGCTTGTAATGGAATATGCTACACATATTATCTCCAAACAAGGTAAAAAAACTAAACAAATGAGAAAAAGGTGGTGTACTCTCATGAGAGTACATTGAGTATAGGCAGAAAACTAAACCCAAATGCAAACAATCAGCCTCCAAACAGCTTATCATGGCATCTACTACATATATTATCTCCAAACAGGGTAAAACAATTGAAAAAAATGAGAAAATATGGTGTACTCTCATGAGAGTATACAAAGTACATATAGAAAATTGAATCAAAATACAACCAATCAGCCTCCAAACAACTTGTAATAGCATTTACTACACATATTATCTCCAAACAGGGTAAACAAATCAAAAAAATGAGAAAATGTGGTGTACTCTCTTCAGAGTACACGCAATACAGATAGATAACTGAACCAAAATGCAACCAATCAACCTCCAAACAGGTTGTAATGGCATCTGCTAGACATACTATCTCCAAACAGGGTATGAAAACTGAAAAAAATGAGAAAATATGGTGTACTCTCTTGAGAGTACATAGAGTATAGATAAAAAAATTGAACTAAAATGCAACCAATCAGCCTCCAAACAGGTTGTAATGGAATCTATTATACATATTATCTCCAAACAAGGTTAAAAAATTGAAAAAAAATAAAAAAATGGGGTGTACTCTTTTGAGAGTACAAAGAGTATAGGTGCAACACTGAACTATAAACAACAATTCATCCTCAAACAGCTTGTAAAGGCATCTAGTAAACATATTATCTCTAAACTAGGTAAAATGGTATAAAAAATTTGAAAATGGACAGTACTCTTATGAGAGTATAGAGAGTACAGATGTAAAATAGCCCTAAAAACTAATCAAGCAATCTCCAAACTGCTTGTAATGGCATGTACCAAACATATTATATCCAAATATGGCAAAAAAGCTAAAAAAATGAAAAAAAAATATGGTGTACTCTCATGAGTACAAAAATCTGAGATATAAACATCCATCAACCTACAAGCCTTTAATGCCATCTACTGAACATATTATTTTCAAATAGGATAAAAAGTCTGAAAAAATTTAAGAAAATGAGGTGTACTTTCCTAAGAGTACAGAGAGCACAAATGTAAAACTAAACCAAAAAGCAGCCAATCAGCTTCATAACAGCTTGTAATGGCATCTATTAAACATATTATGTCCAAACATGGTAAAAAAGTTGAAAAAAATGAGAAAATGTGATGTATTATAAGAGTATAGAGGGTACATATATAAAATTGAACCAAAAAAGCAACCAATCAGCCTCATAACAGCTTGTAATGCCATCCATTAAATATATTATTTCCTAATATGGTGAAATAGTTCCAAAAAATGAGAAAATGGGGTGTACTCTCATGAGAGTACATAGAGTACAGATGCAAAACTAAACCAAAAACCCATCAAGAAACCTACAAACTACTTGTAATGCCATCTATTGAACATATTATCTCCAAACAGGGTATAAAATCTGAAAAAATTTGAGAAAATGAGATGTACTCTCCTAAGAGTACAAAGAGTACAATTGTAAAACTAAACCAAAAAGTAATCAATCAGTCTCCAAATTGCTTGTAATGACATCTACTAAATATATTATCACCAAATAGGATTAAAAAGCTAAAAACATAGCTTATAAAGGCATCCACAAACACACTACACAGTTACATTTCTAAAGCAATTCAGTTTCATCACAACAAACTTCTTCAGTTCAACATTTTTCAGCTCAATTTTTTCATACCTAAATAGAAAATAGCGTAAGCGAACTCAGTCCTGAAGCAATTCATTTTTTTTGGCCAATCTTGGTGGTCAACCCAGTCTATTGGAGGTTTGCCGATCGTTGCCTCCACGTATTTGCACACAAACAACCCGCAGTCAACACTATTTTCTTGGACTAGTAGCCCACTGATCACTTTGATTGGCCATTCTATAGGATTGCTCTAAAATGCCTGGCCAGCATCTTCAATGAGTAATTTGATTTAAGGAGTAAAAAATAAAATCAAGAATTAGGCACAAAGTATGCACTTTAGGAAAACTAAAAATGAGAACAATTCTTACAATATCAGGAAGAATAGCCTTATGAGTTGGGTTTGACAATGAGTCATAAAAATACCAAGTACCTTGCTTAATATGCCTCACCAAAAGTGTCCAATGTTGATTATTTATAATTGGAAGCAAGAGTAATTCAGCCCTTAAAATACTATCTGCAGTAACATACTGGATGAACATTTTTCTTTCCTTTGGTAAGCCAAATTTAGCATAACTCTACAAGAAGTCAAGAAAAAGTTTATAATTAGTAGCTTATAACTATCTAAATTAAGAATGGATCGTATTATCCAAAATTCTATGAAGTAACTCACCTAGTGTAGGCATGAAACAACATATATGAGACATATAGCCCAGGACAGAGAGTATACTTATTGGCCAGTAAAAAGGCAAAGGCATCGACGTATGCATCTAGCAGATACTAATATATCAGTAACTCATTAATCTAGCCTCGCATAATGATGATATTCCCATCTGTGAATATGCTATCACTCCTGCATGTGAGAAGCATGAGAATGTGAGCATTACTAAATGAACAGGTCATTTTATGTATACAGAATGAGATAAAGTAAGAAATAACTTGCTTATCCTTGAATTGGGAGCACGTGGTGTCAATGAGTTGTAGCAATGACTTGGGCATGACATCTCTTGATGAGAAATCAACAATATCATGTGCCTCAATTGGCTATAAAGAAATCAGTGATGAAGAGCTAGATTCATTGTGAATTAAAGCTGCATCTTCTAAGATGATGAATACCTCCATTTGATGCTCCTCAACCACCATGACAACAATCATTGGTTCATCCATTGATATTGGAACCTCTTTGTTAACCTACATAAAAAATTAGTGAAATCAGCTTTTATTAGGTTAAACTAAAAGGAAAAATAAAGTAATACCTCTTATGCTGTCTATACATCCTGTGTGGAGGCTATCACAGGAGTTATTCTGTTGTGTGACTTCCTTTACATTTGTGCGAAGGGGGAGGATGCAGCTTTCCTCATCCTCTTTTAGCCTTCACACCACTTCAATCAATAAAGGCGGCGACATCTTCATGTCGGTGAAGCCTCCCAGAGCTTCCCAGGTAGAAGCTTCCCTAGTGGGAGCCTCCACAGGAGCTTCCCCTATGGTAACCTCTACAAGAGCTTCCCCTGTGGTAGCCTATATAGGTGCTACCCCTGTAGTAGCCTACACAGGAGCTTCCCCATGCTAGGACCCTTCAAACCACCACCATACTCATTCTACCCAAATCAATTCCATCAATTCTCTCAGCTATTGATGCTTCAAAATATGATACTCTTTCCCCCAAGGCCTTGAAACCTGCAAGTATCTTTTCTACCGCAAAGCTTTCTTGATGGGTACTAGTAGATAGCAGGTTAGATACATTAGAAGGGGAAAAATATCAAGTAGAGATGTATGGAGATTCAGTGGGGGCTCTACTCCTTGGACTTGGAATGGGGCTATTATTGGGCTTGACATGGGTTATTTGCTGGATAGGGGGCAGTGTTTTAAGGAGCTAGGTCTCCTCCTCTGATATGTCTTCAAATGAAAGACAGACTTGTGTTACACCAATAAGAAAATATGATGATTTATAATATGAATAAATACATTATGAAATAAATAAAGTGAATTCATTTTGTGTCACCTGGTGTCTTTCCAAACCACTGAAGGAATCATCTGTAAACTTTATTTTTGGCCATTGTAATATTCGTGGCTTTGTAGAAGGAAAGGGTGGCCTTATGATGCCTATGTGCTCTGTCACCTAGATCTGCAATGAATATTTATATAACTTAACTTCAATGCACCAAATAATATAAATCTAAAGATGTAGAATGTACCATTAGAAGACTGACAAAGCCACTTATATACCTGGGTGCCTTCTATGTCAAAATTTTTGATGTAATATCATCAAATTGTGAAACCAGTAAGCCCCAAATGGCCTCTGGCCAATTGTAATCAGTAAATCTCTTTATTCCGTCGGCATAGGCTATCAATTCTGACGTCATTCTATAATTGTGATATATAAAAAAAGATTTGAAAGCAAAAATGTATGTACTGCACAATTATATTGTTGATCAATGCGATCCAAATTCTCAAGTTTATTCTTAAAATCCACTAAGCTGAACTTCAAAAGTCGGGATTTCTGCCATATGACCTTCTCCTCTATGTTGAACATCCCTATAATTAATGTAATTTCATTGGGGGTGAAAGGAATGCATTGGCCACTAAAATAGAATGCCTTCTTCTCTATATCCCAGCAAGACATTATTGAAGTGATGACAACTGAGTCTTGCTGAATTCCATGCATTCTAATGAATTGATGAAAATATAGCCTTCTTAAAATATAAAAAACTTCATCAGTAAAGCGTGATGAAATAGATCAACATCTAATCTGGTTGGCTGCATCACAGTTATCTTTTTCCCATATATTTTAAACTTCAAAATGAAAAGTCAATTAATGAGAATATTATCAACACAATGGAGGCCTAGAGAGTACACATACAAAACAGCCCCTAAAACTAGCAAATTCTTCATGAAACATTTCCAAATATCTTCCAATAAGATATACTAAACATATGACAAGCCCCACGATTAAAAAAATTAAAAAAATAAGGTGTACCCTCATGAGAGAACAACGAGTACACATATAAAATAACTCCAAAAATCCACCAAGTAGCCTACAAACTACTTGTAAAGGCATCTACTAAACATATTACCTCCAAACTAGGTAAAATAGTTCAAAGTAATTGAGATAATGGGATGTACTCTCATGAAAATACAGAGAGTATAGATAAAAAATTGAACGAAAAATCAACCAATCAGCCTCCAAATAGCTTGTAATGGTATCTATTAAACATATTATCTCCAAATATGGTAAAAAAATCTGAAAAAAAAGAGAAAATTGAGTGTACTCTCATGAGAGTATAGACGTGAAACTGAACCAAAAAATAACCAATCAACCTCCTAATAGCTTGTAATGATATCTATTAAACATATTATCTCCCAACATGATGGAAAAACTAAAAAAATTGAGAAAATGGGGTGTACTCTCATGAGAATATAGAGAGTACAAATGTAAAACTATTCCCAAAAACCAACCAATCAGCCTCCAAACTGTTTGTAGATGCATCTATTAAACATATTATCTCCAAACAAGCTAAAAAGCTAAAAAAAAGAGAAAATAGGCTATACTCTCATAAGAGTACAGAAAGCATAGATGCAAAACTATCTCAAGAACCAACCAATCAGCCTCCAAACTGCTTGTAATGACATCTACTAAACATATTATCTCCAAAAAGGGTAAAAAAGCTGAAAAAAATGAGAAAATAGGGTGTACTCTCATGAGAGTATAGATAGTAGACATGCAAAATAATCCTAAAAACTAATCAATCAACTTCCAAATTTCTTGTAATGACATTTACTAAACATATTATCTCTAAACTGGGTAAAAAAACTGAAAAAAATAAGAAAATGGAGTGTACTCTCATGAGAGTACAGAGAATACAGATGTAAAACTACCTCAAAAATTAACCAATCAGCCTCCAAATTTCTTGTAGAGGTATCTACTAAACATATTATCTTCAAACAGGATAAAAAAACTAAAAAAAATAAGAAAATGAGTTATACTCTCATGAGAGTATAGAGAGTACAGGTGCAAAATAATCTCAAAAATCTACCAAGCAGCATCCAAACTGCTTGTACAGGCATCTACTAAACATATTATCTCCAAATTGGGTAAAATAGCTGGAAAAAAAAAGAGAAAATAGGGTGTACTCTCATTAGAGTATAGAGAGTACGATGCAAAACTCAGAACCAACCAATTAACTTCCAAACTGCTTATAATGGTATCTACTAAGCATATTATCTCTAACAGGATTAAAAAATTGAAAAAAATTGAGAAAATGAGGTTTACTCTCATGAGAGTACAGATAGTATAGATACAAAATAGCCTCAAAACTAAATCTCTCCAAGCATTGTAGGCATCTACTAAACATATTATCTCCAAATAGGCTAAAAAAGCTCAAAAAAAAAAGAGAAAATAGGCTATACTCTCATGAGAGTATAGAGAGTACAGATATAAAATTATCTCAAGAACCAACCAATCAGCCGCCAAACTGCTTGTAATGGCATATTTTAAACATATTATCTCCAAATAGGGTAAAAAAGTTGAAAAAAAAGAGAAAATGGGTCATGAGAATATAGAGAGTATAGATATAAAACTATCTCAAAACCTAACTAATCAGCCTTCAAACTGATTGTAGAGGCATCTACTAAACATATTATCTCCAAACATACTAAAAATGCTGAAAAAATTGAGAAAATAGGTTGTACTATCATTAGAGTATAGAAAGTACAGATGCAAAATTGTCTCAAGAACCAATCAATCAGCCTCTAAACTACTTGTAATGGCATCTACTGAACATATTATCTCCAAACAGGGTAAAAAAGCTGAAAAAATGAGAAAATAAGGTGTACTCTCATGAGAGTACAAAGAGTGCAGATACAAAACTACCTCAAAAATTAACCAATCAGCCTCTAAACTACTTGTAGAGGCATCTAATAAACATATTATCTCCATACAGGCTAAAAAAGTTGAAAAATAATGAGAAAATGGGCTGTACTCTCATAAGAGTATAGAGAATACAGATGTAAAACTGTCTCAAAAACCAACCAATCAGCATCCAAACTACTTGTAATGGCATCTACTAAATACATTATCTCCAAACATGCTAAAAAGCTAAAAAAAAAGAGAAATTGGGGTGTACCCTCATGAGAGTATAGAGAGTACTTATGTAATTCTTAAAACTAGCAAATTCTTCATGAAACATCACCAAACATCTTCTAATGGGATATACTAAACATATGAAAAGCCTAAGAATTGAAAAAATTGAAAAAAAAAGGTGTACTGTCATGAGAGTACAGAGAGTACAAATACAAAATAGTCTACAAAACTAGCAAATTTTTCATGAAATATCTTCAAACATCTTTCAATGGGTAATGATAAATAAATTGTAAGCCCCACAGTTAAAAATTTTGAAAAAATGAGGTGTACCCTCATGAGAGTGCAAATAGTACACTTACAAAACAACCCAAAAACTAGCAATTTCTTCAATCTCCAAACATCTTCCATTAGGTTATGGTAAACATATGACACGCCTTAGAGTGGAAAAAATTGAAAAAAATGGGGTGTAGCCTCATGAAGGTACAAAGAGTACACATATAAAATAGCTCCAAAATTCATCAAATCCTTCATGAAACAATACCAAATATCTTACAATGGGATATACTAAACATATGACAAGCCCCACAGGTGAAAATTTTGAAAAAAATGACATGTATCCTCATGAGAGTACTGAGAGTACACATATAAAATATCTCCAAAAAGTAGCAAAACAGTCTCATTTCCTTTAAAGAACTCAAATGTTCCAAATGTTCTCCTATTCGACGGTGAGAACAACTGTGAAAACTCTAAAATTATTAAAGTTCAAGAATGCAGGAAGAAATATCTCATGCAGTCGCCTATAATACCTCAATTTTTAATGCCGAAGATTTAGCAAATCTCGAGGAAAGGTTATGCTCAGGGAGAGTGGGGAGAAAATTTCAGCACAAAAATGAAATCCTAAAATGTTCTGATGAAGAATCGACGCCGCGTAATATTTTCTCCCCGCTTTTAACGGGCCGGGCAGTTAATCATGGCGCCGTTAAGGCGTTGTCAAGTTATAACGTTGTTAAGTAAAAAAAGTCATATTTTAATACTGGACATATGTTGCGTAATGATTGACGTCTAGATGTAAAACTACATCCAAACTCCGCACGTAAATTATATATACCTTTCAAGAGCTTCCTGCTTTGGTAAATTATATATACCTTCATGTTACGTTTGGACTTAACTCTCTTGGTTTGTGTGCTCTGAACTTCTGAGTCTCTTAGCTTTTGAAGGTATATTGAAGGGAAGCAGGGATGAGTTCCCATTTTGAAAGAGAGGAAGCAAGCAACAATAAGGTTCATAGCTTTCCTATGTTTCTTCTTTGGTAGAGATTTTTGCTGTATTGTGTTCCCAAATATAAAATCTTTGCCTTTCATTTTCATTAATTTGATTTGATGATTTGAATCATAATTATCGATAACTAATAATAATTTGGCTGTGAGAATGTGCAATTAAATTTCGACACTCTATAGTTGCAAATTAATGCATAAATGGGAAAATGGCTTTTTATTTTAATAGTATTGGTTAATATTAAATTATATTAATGTATGGATGCATATTATTTATAAATATTCGACTTTTAAAACTCCACCACTCCACAGTTGTAAATAACACTTTTAAATGTAATAATTTCGATCACTTTATTTTTTATGTTATTTTTTAAAATATATTTGTTTACTGTATTTTTTTAAGAATAATTACTTTTTATTTTCAGAAATAATTAATATTATTTTTAAAATACTCAAAATAAAATTTAGATATTTTAAATATTTTTAAAAAAACTATTATTATCAAACATATTTTATTTGAAACAAAACATAAATAAAATAAATTAAAAGATAAGAAACAATAAATAAAAAATAAAAGTGATCTCAAATATCCCCTAAATTTTTTGTCTCTTTGGATTCATTATACAATAATTTCAAAAAATAGATATTTCAAACTATAATATCAATAAGTTATTGTGAAATATAAGGACAACTGCAGAATATTTATTACATCAATAATAGTTCAAACTAAAAGTACGTTTTTTGCATAGATGTAGTCAGTAGAATGAAGCTTATTCAATCTTCAAAGGACAAAATCATATAACATTGTTTATATTCTATTATCGCTTATGCTATAAGTATAAATAAAGCTCATCACGCATCATTTCAAAAATTAAAAAAATTAAAGAATTGTTTGCGATCAATTTTACTGTTATTTTTTTTACTTTTATGCTATTTTTAAAAATATATTTATTTGATGTGTTTTTTTATATATTTTTATTTTTATTTTCAAAAATAAATAATATTATTTTTAAAAATACTCAAAATAATTTTTAAATATTTTAAGTATTTTAAAAACAACATTTATCATCAAATAAATTTTATTTCGAAACGAAATATTGAAAAATAAATAAAAATAAAAAAATAAAAATAAAAGTGATCAAAATAGCCCTTCAGGATTGTTTGGGATCAATTTTGTTATGTATTTTTTATTTTTATATTATTTTAAAAAATATTTTTTTAATTTTTATTTTTAAAATACTCAAAATAATTTTTAGAATTTTTAAAAAATTATTATCATTAAACATATTTTGTTTTGAAATAAAATATCAATAAAATATAAATAATAAATAATAAATAAAAATGATCTCAAATGATATCTAAAAACTAAGGTGCCTTGCACAAAGTAGAGGTGTGCATTTAGTTTGTTTGGATGATTTGGATGATAAATTTTAAAATCTAATTAATTTTAGATTCTCAAAAAATTGGACCAAACCTACCAAACGGATTAAAAAACAAACAAATCAAATAGTAATTTGGTTCGATTATTTTTGTTTGATTTTGGATCAACTGAAAATTACTATATTTAAAAATTATTTGTGAAATTTATATTCATTATATAATTTTTTTTTGGTATAATGAATAAGTAATAAGTAATATATATATATATATATATATATATATATATATATATATATATATATATAAAAAAGTAATTAATTACTTTTATGCATTAAAAATATTTACACGTTTATGATGGCTGAAAAAATTTTATCAAGTAATGAATAAATTTGATTTATTTAGTTTCATATAAAAATTTCATTTAACATACTAATCCAGAAATCAAAAATCAAAGTTTTCATTAATTAAAATCAAAATCTAAATTATTAAATTGAAAATCGAACTAAATTACACAAAAATTTTTGTTCGATTTGATTTTTCGGTTAAAATCAAATAATGATATTGTTTTACTTTTATCATAAAATTTGATTTGAGAAAACTCAATAAATTATTTTCAAATGCTACTCGATGATGTCAAAAAAATCATTAGCATACGGGTAACTACACTATGGGGCTATCTGGGATCAATTTTGTTTCTTTTTTTTTTTTTAATATTATTTGGAGGTTATTATTAGTTATTTTGAGAGTTTTTAAAAATAAAAATAAAAATAAAAATAAAAAACAAAAGTGAACCAAACAGTCCCTTAACCTTTATTCCTTTAAAGAAATATGTTATATACATGTAATTTATATAATTAGGGAGAGTCACCTTAGATGGTTTGGCCACATAAAGCATCGGCCGTCTGATGATCCGATTAGGAGAGTAGATGCATTAGATTTTCCTTATGTTAAGAAAGGTAGAGGTAGACCTAAAAAGACTTGGTTAAGATGTATAAAAAACGATCTTAGTATACTCGAATTAAATGAGAATTTGACACATAATAGGACACATTGGAGACGAAGGTTTCATGTAGCCGACCCCACCTAGTGGGATTAAGGCTTGTTATTGTTGTTGTTGTTATATATTTTATTTAATCTTTTAAGTATCAAATACTCAATTATTTTATTTAAGAATATACTAAATTACTCATAAGTTTTATTTGTTACATTAAACATTTCCCCATGAATGAAGGGTTAAGATAAAATTTATAGCAATAAATCCTTATATATGCTAACCGTCCAATTTATCACAAAAGATTTTGATTGAACTCAACCATAGAAGATCTTAAAAATTTAAATTAGAGAAATATTAAAAAATATTTATGTGAAAATTTAATATTTATGATATAATTTCATTATTTTAAGATACTTCATTATAATTAATTTAAATAGGTATATAATTTTATGATACTAATATATTATTAGATAATATTGTTAATATATTTATCATCGTAAGACTAAAAGCTATAACTTCTACGGTTTGTAACTTTATCTTAAGTCTATGTGATTTTGTCTATGTGATGCTTTTGTCTAATAATATATTTAACAATGCTGATTGTCAATTTTATTAAGAGTTCGTAAAGTAAATTTTTTCTCATAAATTTATTGATGTATGGTGTTTTTTTTGTTTAAATAAATTTATATTATTTTTTTATCTTCTACCTTTTAAATTTATAAATTTTATATAGGATAACAAAGTAATATTATAATGAAATTTAAAGATTTTCTTTTAAATGTGATTAAATTATTTTTATTGTACTATTAATTCTAATGGAAAACATTATGTATATTTTAATGTCGAATTATAATATTACACCAACAAATCAATTATAGTTTTAAAAAAAATATTACAAATCATAGTCTTAGAGTAATAAACTTATTCTTTTGATATCTTTATCAAAAATTAATTAAAAATAGTTATATTTTTCATGATATTATTTTATTTTTAAAAAATGTATTCATATATATATATATATATATATATATATATATATATATATATATATATATATATATATATATATATATATATATATAAAGAGAGAGAGAGAGAGAGAGAGAGAGAGAGAGAGAGAGAGAAAGAAAATAGCAATATAATAATTGTAGAAGCCTTTCTTTCAATTTCATACTAAAAGGAGTAAGGTCCCTTACAGGGAGGGGTGGCTCTTCACACGATGTCCTCTTCTCTTAGGGTTTTCTTCTGGGCCGCCTCCTTCGTTCTCCTGAAGCTTTTTTCACCTCTTTGCTATTGTTTAGTCTCTTATGTTTTACCTCTCTCGCTTTTGGCGAGGCCATATGGCCTTCGCCTTGCCCCTGTTTCTATGGATTCCTCTGATCGGGTGGTTTCCCCCAAATAATACTATTATATTACGGTCACGACTGTAGCCCATATATTCCTCCACTCTCAACTAGAAAAACCTACTCTCTTCACAGTCACCTAGTTCCAATCCCTTTAACCTATGCTTCATATAGACATTAGAGGATATCATGTCATTCTCTAAAGAAGGAATTGTTGACGAATCGAGACATTGGAATAATGCTCTGATTGGATATGCCCTTAGTAGGAGACCCTTCTATGAAAATCTTTTGCAAGAAATTAAGAAAATATGGATGCTTGGCTATACTGTTGATCTCATTTCTTTAACTGATGATTTTTTTCCTTTTCAAATTCAATTGTGTGGAAGATCTAGAAATGGTTTTCGATAGTGGTCCGTGGTTTATTCTGGGAAATCCTTTTGATTTTAAGAAATGGACTCCAGATTTTACCCCTACTGGAGAAGATTTTAAGAAAGTTCCAATCTATGTCAAATTTTCAAACCTGTCATTGTGCTGCTGGTCGGAAAAGAAGATTTCTAAAATTGCTAGTAAGATTGGTACTGGTTTAACAGTTGATCCTCTCACTGCTAATAGCTCTCGGCTCACTTTTGTTAGAGTTAGCATACATATTTCTACCTCCTCTTCTCTACCCGACTCTATTACTCTCTCTCTCTCTCTCTCTCTCTCTCTCTCTCTCTCTCTCTCAAAGGTAAAGAATTAGTGCAACCAGTCATCTATGAATGGAAGCCTATCCCTTATAGTTTTTGTAACACGTTTGCCCATAATCCCTCCAACTGTCTGAAATCTCCTAACTACAAACCTCCTACGGTTGCTCCCTTATTCTTTGCCAGAAATAAGATCAGAACTGCACCTCTTCTGCCCAGGGAACTGAATACTTCCATAGCTATTGACCCTACTTTTAAATCTTCTCCCACCCCCTCTACCTCTATTGCTCCTAACTTAAACTTACCTATTCCTAATCCTACTAATAGTTTGGAATCTACTGGGGATGAATCAGATTCTAGTACTGAAGATGATCTTGTTGAAAATAATTCTAACCACAATGATCTAACTCAATCTATTACCTCCTTCGACACTGTCCAAAATCTTTTTGCCACTTTTTCTAATCAAAACTTTGATACTGTGGTTATTCAAACCAAGGAGCCTAACATTTCTAAGGCCTCTTCTTCTAAAACTACTATCTTATTATCCACAAGTAAAGGTCAGAAAGGAAGACCTAAAGGGGGTTCATCCTCCCAAGGCTAGAAATAATATATGACACCTATTAACATTACCTCTTGGAATGTGAGAGTCTTTCAAAGTGACTCTAGAGGTACTGATTGTAGGAAGTTCATAAAGGATAACCACATTGGTGCGATATGTTTGGTTGAAATAAAGATTTCCCCCCTTTTTATCTCTAATCCCCTTGATTCTAAGAAGTTCAACATCGTCAAACAAGAAGACAGCTTTAACAACTTCTTGGATGATCCTAATGGATGTATTTGGCTCAAATGAAATGCAGAAGTGACCTCTTTTTCTGCTCTTTTCATCCATCCATAGTTTATTCATGGCCGCTTCACTAGTAATTCTTCTAGGAGTTTTGTTATCACATTTGTTTATGCAAAAAATAGTAACCATGGGAGAAAGGTTTTATGAAATTTCATTCTTTCTTTAGCTACTTCTACTATTGGATCCGGCTTATTATGGGAGACTTCAATTGTATTCAAAAGCTAAGGGGAGGGTGGGCCCCTTCCTGCAAGCTTTATGATTTCAATGATTGTATCCTCAAATCAAGATTGGTAGAATTACAAAATTTGGGTCTCTCATTTAGTTGGTTCAATCAACAACTTAATAATCATATCAGATGCCTACTGGATCAGGTTCTCTGTAATAATCAATGGATTATCACTTTTCCTCTTTCCCATTGGAAGGTTATAGTTCTTCTTACTTCAGATCATTCCCCTATTATGTTATCCTCTAGCACTATGCTAAACCTAAGGCACAGATTTATTTATAAAAATATTGGAGCTATTGCCCCAACTTTCAGGAAATAGTTCCAAACTCTTGGAGGATTAAAGTATGAGGGGACCCTATTTTTACTCTTTGCAACTATCTCAAAAATGTCAAAGATTCTTTAAAAGCTGTTCACTAGAATTCATTCAATTACATATCTACTAGAATTTCAAATTTGAAGAGGAAGTTAAATGAGATATACAAAAGCCTTGAATCTATCCTCGCATGTAAAGAACTTCAAACTGAAGCCCTCACCACTCAAGCTAGTCTAAGTGAGGCCATTACTTGTGAGAATAAATGGGTGACTCAATGGGCCAAATGTGCTTGGTTCTCAAAGGAAGAGGATGACATCAAATTTCTTTATCAAAGAGTTAACATTAGGAAAAACAAGAAATTTATTAGTACTTTAAAATCTAATGGGATTGCTCTTAGCACTCAAGAGGAAATTTCTAGATAGACTATCTTTTACTACTCGAATTTACTAAATAGTTCTACTTCCTCTACTAACTTTAATTGGTTAGACATTCCCATTGGATCCCATATATCCCAACAGCATTGTGATACCCTCATCTCTCCATTTACTCCTGAAGATATTAAGAATGTTGTTTTATCCATAGGACCGGACAAGGCTCCTGGGCTTGATAGTTTTACTTCAAAATTTTTCATGGATACTTGGAATACCACCAGATCTTCAATGATTGAAGATGTTCAGTATTTTTTTTCTTCTAAGCTTCCTCTTAGAGTCAAGCACTCTACTATAACTCTTATCCCCAAGCACTCTCATGCGGAAGACATTAGTGATTATAGACCTTTATCCCTTTGCAACATTTTATATAAGATGATATCTAAATTGCTTGCTGATAGGATGAAGGCTCTTCTTCCTACCCTCATCTATCCATCCCAAGCTGCATTCTTACGAGGGAGTGATATTGTGGATAATATAATACTAGCAAATGAGATTTTATATGGATTCAATCACAAAAATTGTCCTAAAAGTTTTTGTGCAAAAAATTGATCTTAAAAAGGCATTTGACAATGTTAGCAGGCACTTTCTCATACATAGATTGCATCTTTTGAAGTTTTCTGCCATATTTGTCACTTAGATAGAAGATTGTATAGACCATGCCCCCTTCTCAATTATCTTAAATGGTGAAATAAGAATATACTTTCAATCCACCATGGGTCTGAGACAAGGCTTCCCTTCGTCTCCATATCTCTTTTCAATTATCATGGATGCCTTCTCTAGGCTTATGGATAAATTCAGCAATGAAGACTCATACAAGCCGACCCAAAAAATAACTGTTCTATATCACATCTTATATATGCAGATAATCTTTTGGTTTTTGGCAAGGTTGAGCTATCAAATATTAATTGCGTCTCTTCATTGCTTCATATGTTTCATAGAGAGGCTAATCTTTCTACTAATGCTACAAAGTTAGTCATTGATTTTTCTAAATATGTGGATGTTTTAGCTAGAGATGATTTCAACAACTGCTTGGGGTTTCTTCATAAACCTCACCCTTGGGATTACCTTAGTTTAACCATTCTTATTCTAGATGTAAGCCTTCTGACTGCTCTAAGATAATGGATAAGCTACATAAATGGTTCAATGGATGGAAACAAAATCATCTTTCTTTTGCCAGTAGACTTCAACTTGTTAGATACACATGTTGGAGCTATTTTCATTATTAGTTATGCTCCATCACTTTGCCTAAAAGCATTAGAAAGAAAATATCTAGCTTGGTAAATATTTTTCTACAAAATAATGACAAGGAGAGCAAAATGATCACTATCTCTTGGTCCAAAATTACAAAACCCTTTCTTTTTGGAGGTCTGGGTATCCCTAATCTAGATTCTTTTAATGTCATGTGTAAATCAAAGATGATTTGGAGGATTTATAACTCTAATTCTTACCTTTCTTCTTGGTTTCTTTGAAAAAAATTTCTCCTTTTGGAATAATACCACCACCTTAGCCTCTCCTATTTGTAAAGAATTAAAAATGATACCTTAGAGAATCAAGAGTCGCTTTTCTTTTAGGTGTTCAACTATAGTAGACTCTCCTTTTTCTTTGACTTGTAGTGGATGGTTCTTCTCTTTTTGAAACATATGAAAAATGTCATTTTCTCTTGGTTTGATTGTTCCTTGAATACCATGGTTGTCTCCAAAATTCACCATGGTTTGTGAAGCGAGTGTAAAAAATAAAAAATAAAAATAAAAATAAAAATTTATGATTTATTTGACTTGTGAACAATATGTAGAGGTCAACAATGGTTTGTGAAGTTATTTGCAATAATACTTGGAGATTACCTTACAACTCGGCTACCCCGACTAGTTGTATTACCTTGATTGCCAAAATCCCTATTAATGACAATCCTATCAATTTCTTTTGGTTGGATAAAGAATGTTTAGCCACAAAGCTACTCACTTATTTCTTTTTAGAGACTTCCCTAAGCTAGATTGGATGAAATTTGTTAGGTTTAAAGGGTACTCTCTTAAATATGCTACCTTGTCTTGGAGGATTATTATAGAAAGTTTGAAAACGAAAGATACTTTGATACATAGAAGTATAACTGTTGACTCGATGCGTGTTCTATGCAAAAGAGATAGTGAAAAGCACTCTCATCTCTTTTTTGAATGTCCATACTCCATGGAAGTTCTTAAAGATAACATCCCTATGGGGAATTTCTTTCATATGGGATGCACCTTAGTGCAGTTACTTTCTCATGCTGACTCGCTTAATTGCAAGGTAACGAAATAGTTTTTTTTTCTTGCTATCACCATTATATATCATTACATTTGGTTGGAGAGGAATCAATGTATTTTCATTCTAAGGCTTCTCCAACTTACATTACTATTTCCAATATCTGCTTTGCTATTAGACTAAAAAGCTACAAATGAAAACTGCAGGGGAAAGTGTCAGTTTTGATTCAATCCTTATACTTTTCTTAATGACACTATTTTCGTTGTTACACTAGTCTGATTCTACTTCTGCTCACGGTGAATTTTTCTTGCCTGACTGGTCTCTAACTATTTCTTTCGGTTGGTCTCTACTGCCTATCTCTGCTGGACTTACAATTCCTTTAGGATACATTCAAGATATGGCTTTTCTCATTATATTTTTTAGAGCTATGATGTTATACTAGCATTTTTTGAGGCTCAACCGGAACCCAGTTCCCAGAGCATGATTCTTACTCTATTCAATCGAGCAGTGTCTGTCTGGAGCATCTTTCATTCTAGGGTAGATCTGTGCTTGACTGAGACGTTGGCTTCCCTGGACGGGGTCTATCCGAATTACTAGTTCGCTGGTTTTGCTGAGCTCGACTCCTTTGGAGTCAATTTTTGTTTTCCAAATTCTCTTTTTTTTTTCTCCTTTTTTTTGATTTGTGATATAGTTATTGCAATTTCAGGTTTTATTCTCTTTCTTTAATTTTTCTTTGCTCACACTCAATTAATTTTATTTTGTAATTCACAATTTACTGTTTTATAACTTTTTTCATTAATGAAATGAATATTAGGCGAACCCTCAATTCTACACGATCCCCATTCATTTAAAACGGACAGTGCCATGGAATATCGCATTATTCACTCACTTGAATACCTTGCTTGCTGCAACCGACCCTTCAAAAAATGGGCTTTCAAATGATTTTAATCGAAATCCATCAATTTCAAGAGATATGTATATAGATGTCCTATTTAGCAATTACTTATTTTGCTATTTTGCATTTGCAATAAATTTTCTTTTATTTTATCCAATTTTGACCTAAAAAATGCCTACTTTTATCCAAAAATAAATTAGGTAGCTAACCATTTTATTTAACCGCCCTACCATCCATATATATATATATATATATTTTTTTTTTTGAAAAATAATTTTCAGATAAATTTTGTCACGTTTATTTTTACGCGGTGAACTTATAAATTTTTTTTAAAAAATAGAACATGAGATAAATATGTCCGTACATTTATACGCGGTGACTTATAAATTTTTTTAAAAAATAGAACATGAGATAAATATGTCCGTACCGCATTTAGAAAATATTAATCATTTTAAGTGGGCCCCACATTGGCTCTTTAACGACTAACAAATTATTTAAAAGCAGCAGCTTTGCATCACAGAAGGCTGCGCGTTTCCATTGCGCGCGATCGTGTGCACTGTGAATAAACCCTGCTAGTATTAGAGCTGTCAAAAAATTTAATTGTTAGTGAATAGCTCATATTCGAGGTATTATATAGCTCGTATTTTACTCATTTATTAACTAAACGAATATACATATATGCTCGATATATAAATCAAATAATAACAATCATTTGTCGATCATTCAAATTTCAATTTAAATAAAAAAAATTATATTATTATTATTATTATTTATTATTATTATTATTATTATTATTTTATTACTATTATTTTTATTTATTACTATTTATTATTATTATTATTATTATTATATATATATATATATATATATATATATATATATATATATATACATACAACACATTTATATATCACAAATGCAAAGATACTGCTAAAATTTTGTTACGCAAAAGACGAATCTAATGCTCAATAATACTCTCTCATATATTGATAAGAGTCTGGTTCGATGAGGCTTGAGTTTGGTTCAGGGAGTTGACTCACTCGAGGGTCCAACCCGACGAGTTAAATGATAATCGGGAGATTATCTGCTTTCAACCGCTAGATTTGCCTTTTTTTTCTTGGCCAAGAGACTTGGATTGTGTTTCTTTTGAACGAGCCTTGAATCGTTGGATTGATCGCCTCTTTCTCGCCTCGATTTTGTGTCGATTGAACGCTCGATCTCTTTCCTTGATTTTAGAACTGGGATTTAACTGGGCCCTTGATTCAAACGCTGCCGGTTGCTGAGCCATGAGATGAAGCTTCTAGGGAAGCGTAAGCGCTTTTGTTTGGTTTTCATTCGAGCACGCCCAGAGGGAAGGAGAGTCAGAGTGGAGAAGGGGAGAAACCCGGTTTCGACGGCACGAGCGGTTCCGAGACAACCGAGGAAAGTGCAGGAGAAAGAGAAGAAGAAGGAGACTAAGAAGATAAGTTTCTTTCTGAAAATATTCATTACCCTCTGTTGAGATTTCTTCCTTCTATTTATAGTTTTCTTTTCTTCCTATCCTAGATCTGACCTTCTATATATGCTAACGGTTTTCTTTTACAATATGTTATGAGTTTTGCTTCTCGTTCGAGGTAGAGGTAATCTATTACTATACTTGGTTTCTTTTTTTGATTTCGTCTCCTTTGGCGCTAATTCTATGTGTTTATTTTATTTTCAGGGAAGCTCTGTAAATAGTATCTGTTGATTTCTTTTGTTCTGAGTTGTTCCTGTTTTAGGTGTGGATGCAGGATTCTTTCCGGAAGTTGATTTGAATTCACTCTTGTTATACTTCTGTTGCTCATCTTTGATTTGATGTGTATTTGTCACATGGGTCCTCTGCTGTTAATCATATTCTGGTCTTGTTCCTGTAATTTTGTAATCTTTGTAGCTTATTTTTATTCTTTATTTGTCTGATTATCTTCTTTCTCTCTTGTAGTCATCATAATTGTCCTCTCAGATATTGATTCTGTGAATTTTGTGATAGATTTGGTCTTCTTTATCTGAGTTTGTTATCATTATAATTTTATTGTTGTATGTTATAATTTGGCAATTTAGATGATCATTATTACTTCCACCACCTTGACTTTGTCCCAAAGGTCAAATTCTGGAAATGCTTTCTGTATTTCTTTACTTGACACCCAAGAAGCATCTGTGGCTAGAAGTCCTTCCCATTGTATTAAGATTTTTTTATTTTGTTGATCTCCTTGTAGTACTGTTCTGTGATCTAAAACTTTAACAGGCTTGACTATTATCTACCCGTCTATGACATGAGTTGGTAATTCTACTGGGTATAGTGTAGAATCCTGTCTGTATTGCTTAAGTCTTGAATTGAAGCTCTCATCTATATTTATCAGCCATTTGTTTCATTCTGTTTTGAGCTTCCTGTAAATGATATGGGTCTAGCCAACCTATCTGAAAATGATTCCTCATTTGTATGTGGCCGTGTTATATTATACTTCTCTGTTTGTCCATCTATTTGAGAAAGGATCAAGCTCCAAACCGACTTATTACTATGGACTATCTTATTTGCATGCTCTATGGTATTCTATGTAGTTTTTTTTTTTATAAAAGAGAAACAATATATGTATGTGGTGGTTAATTTATGACGGCTAATAATTATGCATACTTTAGATAATCTTTCTTATTGATTGAATGGTGATAATTAAAGCTTATTTCGATAGTTCTTCTTGTACCCACTATTTTTTAGTTGAGTATAGTTGATACTCTGGTCATCATTGACCATCATTAAGGCAAAATAATTTGGATTGACATAGATGTCCTCATGACATTTTCATCATGTTTGAAGCATCCTTTTCTTTTCGTCTTCTAATTGCCATATATTTGAATTGGAATCGTGGTTTGTCTCATTGTTGTCTATTATTTGACATGACCGGTGTAGGAAGTAGTGGGTGGTTGTTGTTTCATTGCTATAGGGAAGTAAACTTTGAGGTTCTTATAAACCTCATCTAAACTGCCCTCCATTAATTTTGCTAATTGGAAGGCTTGTTGCAAAGAATTTGTCGCAATGCCCCTCGACTTCTCTTTTTATGTCATGTCTCCCGCATTCAAAACAACTTTGTAGGAATTCGTGAGGAATTCAAATCTGATTAGCTAATTCTTCAAATTCATAGAAGTCTTGTACTTGTTTTCTGTAGTTTGGTTAATTCTCCTCTTAGATCTCTGCAGAGGGAAGGTCCAAACCTCTGAATGACCTATTCTTAGAATTGTGTCCATGAGTGCAACTGTTTATTTAAGTGCATCCACTGATACCAGCTTAGTGCAAGTCCATCCATGTAAATGAGGCAATTAAGAATTTTTTAGACCTCGATAAGCTATAATATTGGAAGAATTGACTGAAGTACCATCCCTTGGATTTTCTCCATTAAACCGGCATGTCTACTTTAACCGGGTCTTGTGTTTTGTGTATTTGTTCTATTTTGAAGAATAAATTACGGAGTTGAGTTACATACCTTTGATTCTTTGACTGATTTGTCCACATCTTCAATCATGAAAGTCTTCTTGATACTTCATTTAGTATGGTAGTGATTGAAGTTATTTGTTCATCATTCTTGTTTAGTCTTCCTATACATTCTTCCAATATTTTTGCTGTATGCCTTGTGCCTTCTGCCATTGCTGTTTGCAGGAGTCAACAAGAGCACCAATGATATGATTCTGGTTCGGTGAGGCTTGAGTTTGGTTCAGTGAGTTGACTCACTCTGAGTGGTCTGAACCCGACTGACTTAATTAATAATCGGGGGAGATTATCGGGTGCTTTCTGAACCGTTGGATTTGCGCCTTTTGTCTTGGCCGTTGGATCTAGCACTTGGATTGTGTTTCTTTTGAACTGAGCCTTGAATCGTCGGATTGATTGCACCTCTTTTCTACCCTTGGATCTGTGTTTCGATTGAACGGTTCGATCTCTTTCCTTGATTTTAGAACCAGGGATTAATCTGGGCCCTTGATTCAAAACGTGTTGGTTGCTCTGAGCCATGAGATGAAGCTTCTAGGGGAAGCGTTTTGTTTGGTTTCCTTCACCATTCGATAGCCGAGAAGAAGAAGAGTCAGAGCTGAGAAGGGGAGAAACCCTAGGGTTTTGATCTGACGAAGGCTTTCCCAGACAACTAGGAGGAAAGGGTGCGCAGGAGAAAGAGAAGAAGAAGGAGACTGAAGAAGATAAGTTTCTTTCTGAAAATATTCATTACCCTATGTTGGGATTTCTTCCTTCTATTTATAGTTTTATTTTCTTCCTCTATCCTAGATCTAGACCTTTTATATATGCTAACGGTTTTCTCTTCAATCAATATGAGTTTTGCTTCTCATGCTCGAGGTTGAGATAATGCGCGTTACTATACTCTTGGTTTCTTGATTTTCATTTCCTTTTGGCGCTTAATTGCTATGGGTTTATTTTATTTTCGTGGAAGCTCAGTAATAGTATCTGATTTCTTTTGTTCTCGAGTTGTCTCCTGCTTTAGGTGTTGATGCAGATTCTTTCCTAAGTTGATTTGGCTTCACTCTTATATACCTCTGTCATCTTGGTTTCTCGTGTATTTGTCACATGGGTCCTCTGTTAATCTTATTCGGTCTTGTTCCTCTATAATTTTGTAATCTTTGTAGCTTATTTTTTATTCTTTATTTGTCGACTTTTCTCCCTGTAGTCATCATAATTGTCCTTTGTATATTGATTCTGAATTTTGTGTAGGGTCTTTATCATCAGTTATCATTATAATCTTATTGTTGTATGTCATAATTTGACAATTTAGAAGATTTGGGTCATATCATATATGTCAAGCTCAAAATTTAACTCATGGATGTAACGAAATAAAAACTTATTTCAAGCTTGATATATAAACGAGACGAACATGAACAAAATAAATTTCAAACGAGTCGAACACGAACAAGAGTTCTGTTCGCTCAAGCTCGACTTGTTTACACCCCTAGCTAGCATCGGCTTCCAAGTTCCAATTAAAAATAAATGTAAATTAATGTGGTCCATAATTTTTTTAATTACCCTTTATATAAAGTTTCCATTCTTTTTAATTTTTTTTAGATAAAATTTGGCTCCACCACTAACTCTATGTGCTCCACAAAATATACATGTAATGATGATTTAATTTGTTATTCAATAATTTATATTCTTCCATTAAGTTTTATATCTTATGCATTTTAAAAGAAATGCATGTTACATCTACAAGTTTATATATTATGCATTTGTTATTCAATAATTTATTATATATGTTGATTAAAGCCATTTTATGAATATCTAAACTGTTTACTACTGTACTATTTTTATTAGCCTTATACAAGAATTAATGATCTCTATCATTATAGATATAAGTTATTTCAGATCCCTAACGAAATGTAATATGATATAATACATGAGGACACTAAGAAAATCATACTATAAAAATATATGATAATCACAGTAGAAAAGACTGAATATGATAATGCTAAGAAAGAGAAAAATAAATGGAGAAAATAAATGACAGAAAGACAAATAACTTTATATAACCACTTTTAGCTATTTATTATATTTATATTAACTTATCAAACTTTTAAATTATAAATGGGATATTTCGTATTAGTTTTCTAAAAAAATAAATGAAATTTTTTTAAAAAATATTATATAATAAATAATATTTAATTTTTATCATTTCTTATGAATTGCTCGAGTTTTTTTTTATATATATTTATAAAAGTCAAGGCCTTCGAGCAATGGTTTTCTTTCTTTCATGTAAGAGCTCATAAATGTAATTTTTTGTCTCTCCTAAAAACGTTTTACTCTTGATTGTGGGTTCTAAAATTTGCCACACCAACATTTTAGTTAGATGCATTATGGATAAGACACTACTCACAGATTACCTAATTTTGTGAGGACTTTAGATCTAGTTCCAGATTTCTATAAAAAGCAATTATAGTTAATTACCCATACTAATACTAAGAGAGCACTTTCGATTAAAGTTAGTTAGTAGATCGTTAATTGCGTAAGTAACATGAGTGGGGTTTGAAATCTATGAGATTTATCATTTTAATTTAAAGCATTTGTTTGGGAAGATGATGATGTGTCTGATTAAGATCTCATGGTTTTGTCATCTGACTGCCGTATTCCCTACCTACTTAGTCGAGGAGGTCGACCATACCGAAAGGATCCTATCAATAGTCAGAGCCGCCCAAGGTGTCCTTGTGAGGTGGAGTTTTTCTAAATGGAGAAGTATAAATCAACCTTAGCTAACAGAATGTTTTTTCCAATCAAATATATTCTATAATTCACAATTCAAAGTGTAAAGCCTTTGGGGAGCATACAGGCTACAGTTATGATCGTAATTTAGTAGTTAAAATTTTATTAGGTTGTTAGGGCTTATAATCCATCAACACAAGATTGTGGAAACGCATAAGAGGTGAGGATTTATACTCGTAGCCCAAGGAAAATAAGTAACCTCAGATCCTAAATCTTGGGAGCTTAGCACAAGCTAGAACTCCCACCTAAATTTAAGTGGGGACATAAGTGGTCTACCTCCACATAAGAGAGTAAACCCGCCGACTCTTCTGACTTACAACCGCCTGAGTGGCCTACCTAACACCTCCTACGATTCAAAACCATATATGTCGTCTTTATAATTGCAAGATGGCTTAGCGTTATTTAATTTGAAAGAGACTAGAGTCCTAAACTCACTCCCTAAGAGACTAGATCATGTTTGGTATAAGCATATGACTTCGTCTAAATGCAAAATTCTTTCAAATTTTATATTATTTTTGGCATAATATTTTGGACAAAAGCTTGGGTTATGCTTAAATGCATGATGAAATTTGGTTATTAGCCAAATAAAGAGAGAATGAGGGTGAAGCTCCATCATAAGGGGTTTCTCTCATAGGTCAAGCGATCCCTAAAGTACCCTCATTTTTATAAGAGTGATATAATATGACATGCATGATGTTAGACATAGAACATACAAGCTAAGGGATTGCTAAATCTTTAATTATTCTTGATTACAACCTAAGCTTTAGAATGAGATTGAATTATTTTAAAATTTAGTTATGAGTTGTTAGTTGGGTAAAAAAAAATTAATTTTTTTCCTAAGAGCCTACCATATCCGCCACATATTCAATCAATCATGAAAAACTATGAAAATCATGTTGTTCTAGTGTGCAAACTAAACACAACAACAATCATTTAATAGACTATCATGAAAGAATAAGAGGTCGATGGTCTGCATACACACTAAAAGAGAAAAGATTAGAGCTCCCTTATACAACCCAAAATTATAAAATAATATTATAACTTAGATTGAATACATGCTATGGGGTCTTCATTCTTCATTTCTTCTTTCTTTTCTTCTTGATTTGATTTGCTCCAAGGCTTCATAGGCCTCCCAAAACTAAACCTTGTACTACTCATCATTCTAAACCCCATAGCACTAATCCTAACTCCTATTGCAAAAATTATATTTTATGAAAAGTAAATCTAACTACACCTGTAAAATAGATATTAGCTAAACATACATACATTCCCAAGTAATTATATTTTATAATTTGGACTTAACACCCTCCTGCACATGGGTAACCAATCCCACTCCCTAACATGGATAATGCTTTGGGGCATAAGCAATCTGTAGATAAAATATTTATATTTATTTTTGAGCCTTAAGTATAACCCACAGTAAAAAATAATATTAGGCTATCAACGCACCATCGAAATAATCCACATTCCTAACATTCAATCTAAAATATTACATCATAAAACAAAACACATCATTATTACATACATCATCTTAACTTAAAACTAGAAGTGGTGACTTAGCATTCTTATGTGTATGCTTAGGCATTATGCGGTATGTCTTAGCTAGGCTTCTGAATTATAATTTTTCTATGTTTGGAAAAGTTCAAGTCAACATAATGGATGGTTTCATTTAAGTGGTTTAGGAGATTAGCGAGTTTTAATTTTATATTTTATTTGTTTCATTTGATTTATACTTAGCATCTAAGTATTATAAAGAGAAGAAAGAAGGCTTAACCTCCTTGACATTTACCCTAAGTAGTTTCTAAAAGCATATTTTTTATGATTTAGTTTCTTTTAGTAGTGATTTATTAAATATTTTAGTAATCCTAAGTTTAAGTTAACCTTAAAGAATCCTATTCAACATGAAAGGCATTGTAAGATTAATGTGATTGAATTACCATCACATAGAATATGTTGAACCATTCCTTTTCATCACCCATAACATGCATATGATTTAACACTTAGTATACCTATACATGCAATATATTTTGGCATGCTTAAATGATTGTGGATGCATATATTTTAATAGAAAAGGGGACTTTCATTCTCTAATTAAGTACACACATACATTTATAAAATATGTAAGTAAGTATGTGATATTGTTTAAATCTAGAAGAGAGATAATCAAATGACCCCCTTGGGGTTACTTAAAGCCTTGTATTCTCGGGATGTCCAAACTATATACTTGCTATCTTAAATAAGTATGAATATATAAACAACTATAAGAATGAAAATCATGCAAAAGATTGTATTTTTTGATGCTATCCAAATTTGGATATAAATATATATATGAATGAAATTAAATAAGCACGCGTCTTTGTTAAAGGAAAGTGAGATAATCAAATGACCTCCTTGGGGCTACTTAAATCCTATTCTAGATGTCCAAACTATATACTTATTATCATTCAAAAATATGAAAAATCCATACATGAACATAGGAAAAAAAACACTACCTTCACATGTTTAAGCCATAAACACATGCAAATCCTATACATATATTCATGACTACAACCACTCCAAATGTTATTATTAATTTATATTTTTTTAAGAAAGTAATTTGGAATTTATTAGTGATAATATACACATATAATAAGATTAAACCAACACATGCAATTTATAAGTAAATTTCATTTGATTTTTAAAATATGAATGCATGATATCACATGACATACAATATTTAAGATGATTGAAAAGGAATAGCCAAACATTTCCACATAATTCATTCAACTACACTAATTCTAAGGACAATCACATTAAATAAAAATCATTTAAAGAAAACCAAAGCTTCTTATTGATTTGATTTTGGATTTTGATTGAACTTAAAGAGGAGAGATCATTTGCTATTTTTCTTCCCATCCATTCCCATGTTGGTGATTTTAATTTATTTAAGGAAAGATAATTAAGTGATTTTTATAATCTAATTAAGTTGAACCATTAAACAATCTATTTAATTACCTTTTTACTATGCTTCTTTAATTCAATTAACCATTTAATCATGAGCCACAAATGATATGCACATGAGAAAAATAAAATTGCAATGCTCCTAAAAGTCCTAATGCAATTGGCTCATGATTAGAGATTAATTAGATTAAAGAATCTAATTAAGTACTTTCATAATTTTTCCATACTTATGGGCTAATCATAATTTCCTTAAGGGTCTTTATGTTATTGAACACATAAAGAAGAACCTATGATTTGATGTTAATCATCTAAAGTGATTATCATTTAAATTTGATTAATTTTTTTATTGATGATTCCTTAAGCCCACAAATTAATTAACTCTTTAATGAAATGAATTTGAAAAGTAATTAGAAAAGAGGTCCTAATCACTCCCTCATCATCTCACTAATCGCTGATTAATTAATTAATTAATTAATTTTACTATTTAGAGCATTAAATAATCATTAAATCATTTAAGAGGGTAATTAAGGTTTGAATTTCAAATTTTAATTACATAGCCAATAAATTCCAATAAAATCATGAGATGTTAACCATTAAATCAACATGCCAAGTTTGAAATTAATTTCCCAAGTAATTAAACTTAATTAAGCTAATTAAGAAAATATTCAAATTAAAGCTAAAATGTATTTATTTATATTTTGGATTTTTCTACAATTAGTTATGATTTTAAGAAGTTCATGATAATTAATCACATTTTAAGCCCTAATTAATCTCTAATCATGTCGGTGCCATGCGAGAGGTTGACGTGGCAGCGCTTTCTATGTGGCATTGTGGGATTGGCCACTTAAATCGTTCGATGTGGTAGCTGAGTTAGCGGTGGCAAATGCACTTTCATCCCCGCCTTTCGATCTAAGATCAGAACATGGGAATTAATCCCGCAGTTTCTAAGGATTAAATTAAATAAATCTAATATTAATGGCCTCGCTCCAATCAAGTAATGAATGGCAATGATCTTTCATCCCCCATGTGATGGAAGATAGATACCATTCGCCTCCCCCACTCGATCCGAGGTCACTGGAGCTCATAAGGCCTCATGATCAACTCCAAAAGCTTCAAGAGGGGGATTTAGAGGGATCCTACGGAGAAAACTTAAAGGCTTAAAAAAAATTAGATTTTTACCAAATTCAAATTTACCGGAGCTCAAGACTGGTGGTCTATCAACCGAGGTAACTTCATCTTGAAGAGACAAAGTCCTGTTGAGAAGCTCGTGCCTTGCCTCCTCACCGGTGGCTCTATGGACCAAACGCCACTGGAATCCTCACCAGAGTTGGTCTAGAAGTGGTGTCATATGCTCAAATTGACCGGGAATCGATTCATTTTTAATTGCCAGAGCTAGGGGAAGGTGTGGGTGAAGTTAATTTGAAAATGGTGGAGGTTAAGTGAGGTTGGATGGAGATAGGCTTTATATTACTTTGGGTTTGGTGTTTTTGGTGATGGAGAGACTAAGGGAACTCGGGGAAGTGCTCAGGAGGCTTATCTTGACTCACTCATGCTCTGCGAATGCTTGAATTTGTGTTGGAATGTGATGGGGAGGAGTATGCTCTCCTCCCCCTCAAATTTGATGGTTCATATTGGTTCTGCCTTGGGCAGACATCCAGCCAATGCAGGCGGTTGGTGGCATCAAAGGGATACTGATGTGGCTCAGTTTGAGTGGGTGAGGATTTAAGGTGGGCTGCTAAGGGCTGAGGTGGAGTGCCCTTGCTTCCCAAAGTGAGCCAATGAAAGGAGGTGGGTTAGCTCACCTCCCTTGACCTATGGCTAACCTAACCAACATTGACTCAGGTTAGCCATTTGGCCAAGGGTCCAAACTAAACTAAGGTTGACTACCAAATGTAAAGGAGGGGATTTGATTAGCCAAAAGTGGGTTTTGTCTTATTTTGGAGTGCTTTACCCAATGGGTAATTGGTCAATTCGAGTTTGGTTTAGGTTAGTTTTGATTTGGGTTGACCCATGGTGACCAAGATGGGTCATGGCAAATTTCAATGGGTTTAGAGTTGGTTTGGTTGGGTTTGACTCAAGTTGACTAATGTAGGTAAAATTAGGCTAGGTTGAGTTAAATTGACCTTAGTCAAATTGGGACAAATCATGGGAGACAAGTTCAAACGATGATTTGGGATGTTTTGATTCAATTAGTTTGGCTTGATTTGGATTAGATTTGAATTTGACCCATATGGATTCATATGGGTCGAATGGGCTAAGTTGATCAAATTGGTCAAATTGGACAAATTGGCTTTTAGATTCAATTAATCATTTGAAGATGATTGTAGATTTTGATTTCAATCAATTTAGATTTAAGAATGATTTAGGCCAATTTGACCCTTTAGATCAATTTGGGCTAAATTGGTCGATTAGGTTAATTGGGTTGACTTGGTCAAATTAGGTTCAACCAAAAGTTTAATCATGTTTAATAATCAACTTGTGATGAATTTGAACTATTAGTTGTAATCAATTTGGGTTGAATTGAGATTTGGCCCAATTTGGCCCTTTAGGTCAAATTGGGTCAATAGGCCAATTGGACTTGGCCCAATTGATGGTCAAGTCATGTTCAAAGATCAATTTTGGTAAGGATCATTGGTTTCAATTGACTTGAATTAGAATGAAGTTTGGTTCAATTTGGTAGGCTAATAAGTCAACATGATCAAATGGCCAAATTAACTTGGTTTGACCTAATTAGTTGCAATTGATCAATCAAGGATGATCATAATCTTTATATGAGGTTTTGAATAGTTGGATCAATCCAAATTAGGATTGGAGTTGTTCAAATAGGTTTTAAGTCACTTTGGGTCAAGTGAACCTAATGGGTTAGTTGAGTTGATCTTGAAATTATGTTGAATTGAGCTTGATAATTGACTTGGGATTGATTGATGACTTTGATTGCAATTGATTAGGTTTAATTAGATTTTGGTTTATTTTGACATTTTGGGTTCAAATGTTTAATTGAATTGATTTTGGTACATTGGCTTGATTGTAGCTTTTGGTGGAGTTTGGAATGAAGGTTTGAATGGTTTGAGTGCTTTTATAAAAAATCAATTAAATTAGGTTTGATTGAAGAAATTTTGATTAAGTTCATAGGATTGGTTTAAGGGATTAAGATGGATTTAGGTTTGGAGCTTGGATATAAAATGGAATTTAATTGGGTTTTGGATGGATTAATTTGAGATTGGATTTGGTTAAGGAGATAAACATGAGTTTTGCTTTAGGCCATAGGGTGGGTAGGTTACCTATAGATCCTAAGATATAGCCTAAACCTATGGCAAGTCCTCCTAAGTCCCTAGGTTTGGGTTAAGTGTTCACTTAGCCACTAGAAGTGTCCTATGACTAAGAAGATCCTAGTGTCTAGAAGATTCTTAGGCCTTAGATGGGAAGATTAAATCCCCACTCCAAAAGTGAGTCAACAAGTACTCATTAGTTCCATTGGTGCTCTATGAGTATACATTTAACTTCTTGATTTTTTTGTTCCTTATAGAGGCAGCTCCAAACAAGGACAAAATAATAAAAAAAATATTATTATCATTAAAGAAAGTTTGATAAAATGTCTTTTTAATTATTATTTCACAAAACCTTTAACTATACTTTTTCTTTTAGATATTTCTCTGCTTTGGGAAATAAATGGGATCCAAACTCTAGAGTTGGTATTCTTTGTCATGATCTTTAGAACACATCACATCTTTTCATATCAAGTTCTCTTCTTGATTAAAGGGAACACAAGCCATGGACTCCAAAAGACCTCTATGTGATGTATATCCTATCAAAATGTGTTGAGTTTGTAAAGGAAGAAGAACAAGAAGGAAGTTGGTGAAATTATTGTAGCACCTCCTAAGTGTGAGTCTAGTGCTTGTGGCACTAATGAGTGAAACTACTCCTTGGCCAAGGATGTGAGTGGAGGTGAGTGCTTAGAAGAGTTGTTGAGTGTTCATGGGGGGGAGTTGGATAGGAGTCCTTTCATATTCGATGGAGGAAGTTCTCGATGAACTGGTTAATGAGAACTCCATCTCAACAAAGAGTTACAAACATAATATCTCGTTGGATAAGAATTTCATCTTTTGGGACTTTGTTAACTTTATATAATTTTTCATGGTCCATTTATTGTTATAGCAATGACTTCACTTTTGGAGTGAGATTGATCATCCCCTCCTTAGACCAAGGATCTATCTAGGCACTAAGCTCTTCTGGACTAGGACCCTTTAGTGGGAGAGAACACTAACATTAAGCATGAGACTTACAGTGGTTCAACCTTAAAGTTAATTTCTAGCTTAGGATACCACCAACCTCAAACTCAATTAAGCCATATACCCAAACCAATTTTTCAAACCTAAACTAATTGATTATGAACTCAACCTCAACTAACAAAAATTAAATCCAAACCCAATTTGATCCATTAAAGTCTAATTGAGCCTAATGGGTGATGACCCAACATGACCCATTTTGGCTTAAAAGGGCTAAATCTTAAAATAATCCAATATAATTGAAATTCAACTCACCCAAACTCACTTGAGCTTGATTGAACTTTGATTACAATTCAATTGAACACAATTAAACTAAATTGGCCCTTGATCCAAGTTGACCCATTCAAACTTAATAAGGACAAAATTCAATTTGAATTAATTTAAACCAAATTGAATCAATATATGCCTCTTGACCATTCTACATACTTAATTAAATATTTTAATTCAACCCAATTAATCAAATTCCACCAATTGATTCAATAACTTAACTTGACCCATTTGGTTTAAAGGGTTCAAATAAGCCAAAATCTATCTAACACAAATTGATTGCAACCAAAGTCATCAATCAATTATACATTCATTATTGAATCACTTACAACACTTAATTAATTCCAATTTGACCCAATCAAGCCAATTGTTTCACTTGATCCAATTTGGCCTAAAAGATAAAATTAAGACAAACTTAAATTCAAATTGGACCAAACCAACTTTTCTAATCTCTTCTTAAATAATTATTTTTCTTGACCAATCACTTGATTACAATTAATCGAAGCTAATTGAGTTAACTTTCCCATTTGATCCAAGTTAGCCCAATTTAACCTAAAGGGCCAAATTGGGCCACAATCTTCTTAAATCAAATTCAATTGAACCAATGCCTCTAATTAATCATAAATTGACTATTGAACACTCTTCAATCACAAATTTGAGCCAATTTGATCAAACCAACCCAATTGACCCATTTAACCTAATTTAGCATAAAAAAGTCAAATTGAGCTAAAAGATATTTTAATTCAGATCAATTCAAATCAAATCATCCAATCACTCTTAAATGATCAATTAAATATAACTCAACTCCTTATCTAACCCAATTTGGTTAACTTAGTTCACTTAACTCAAATGAACTCATACGAGCCAAACTTAAATCCACTTCAAACTAAATCAAATTGATTGCACCAATACATTATAAATAATCTTTTGAACATAACTCTATATCCCTCTTAACTCAATTTGATCAATTGGTCAAACTAACCCAATCATATCTAAATTGAGCTATATGAGTCAAATTAAGCCAAACTCAACCAAACTTGGCATGACTCACCCTTAGGTCCTCCTTGACCTGCCCAAGTAAACCTAACCATGGTGAACCTAGCTTAACTCAAACTAGTAAACTAAGGGTACCAAATAAGACAAATTCCTCATTTAGAAGGCTTACCCACTCCATTAACTTATGATATCCACCTTTGGCTCTCTTTGGACATAGGACAATTGACCCAACCTAACCTAAGGCTGTTGGGCTTAGTTGTTGGCCAAGGGGAGGACCTCCTCCCCTTGGCCAGTCATTAGTTCAGTCCATGGGAGGTGTACTCCCCATGGTAGGCCATCAAACTCTCTCAGCCACTGAGTCACCTCCACCTCATTAGAAGGCTTACCCACTCCATTAACTTATGATAGCCACCTTTGGATCTCTTTGGACATAGGACAATTGACCCAACCTAACCCAAGGCTGTTGGGCTTAGTTGTTGGCCAAGGGGAAGACCTCCTCCCCTTGGCATCCACCATGGATTCCCCATGGTGCCAAACTCTCTCACCCAAGTCACCTCCACCTCATCAGCTATCTCACCACCTATGCTAAATGATTTCCAAAGTAACTATTCACATGGATTGATTTGCTTGGAGAGGAGAGTATACTTTAGCATTCAAGCTTCATGAACACATTCACGAGAGCTCACTCCATAGTCCTCTATGATGTTTATTTTTGGAAATTGTGTATGTGGGACACCACGCAGATCTGAGGGTGTACTTATTGAGGTGATTGGGTATGACATTAAGGAATGGTGCACTATCTCGAAAGATAAACCACCACCTATAATGGACCTAATCACCTAATAAGGACTCTAAGGCATGATGGGTCTTTGAATATACAGATTTTTCTTACTTTATATGGATGAATAAAGTAAGATTTATTTAAATTGGGTTTTAAAGTTTCCCATGGGGCAAGACCCCATAGTTAATTACATCCTAAGGAAGGTGAGTTCCTTAGGAATACTCTCGATTAAAGTAGGCAATTATTATCTCGAAAGATTTCAAAGATAGGACTATCAATAAATTAGCTATACTTGGAAAATCAATCGGGATAGATAAAAAAAGGAGAGACTTATTATCAAAGCCAAAGAGAGATGAGTAGGGAATGCTCATGATACTAAAAAACCTAGTGAGAATTCCCATTTATCCTATGGTTGGGCTTTATATGTTTGAAATTAAGAGGATTGGTTTTATTAAAGTTGATATTTTATTAGAAAACTAGGACTTATAATCCCACAACACAAGATTATGAAAATGCCTAAGAGATAAGGATTTATTCTAGTAGCAGAAGAAAACTACCTGATCCTAAATCTAGGGAGCTTTGGCAAGAACCAAAGCACTAAATCTAAGCAAAAAATGGAATATGGTTTACCTCCATAAGAGAGGATAAACCACCCCATTTGGACTTATAGCTTGGAGTGGTAGCTAGCTAACTCCCCCTACACTTTAATTCCATATGGCCAAGTCATATGAATTGCAAGATAGTTAGGTTGTTATTATTTAGAAAGAGACTAAAGTCCTTAAACCCACTCCTTAAAGAGACTAGAGCATGAGTGGTATGAGTAATGACTTAGTCTAATGCAAATATTTTTAAATTTTATTTGTATTTGACACTTAGTTTTGATAAAAGGATGTAGGATTTTTATGCCTAAATGCATGTTAAAATGCATTATGAGCAAATCAAGAGAGAAGAGGGTGAAACGTTAGTATGAGTTTCATACATTCAATATGTGCAAAAATGGAGGCCCTCATTTTGCAAGAGTGTAGAAGATGCATGCATGATATTAGACATATAATCAACTAAGGGGTTGCTAAATCTTTTAATTATCTTGATTTAATGCCTAGGCTTTATGTGAGGTTATGAGTTTATTATAATTTAATTATGAGTTATAGTTGGCAAAAGATTTATTTTTTTTCTAGAGCCTAATCGCATTCAGCCATACAACAAACACCAACCATAAAGAAACTATGAAAATGCATATCATTTCTAATGCACATGCTAAACATATCATCAAACATTTTATAGCTACAACAAAATAATAAAAGGCCGATGCGATTGGTGTTACATACAACAAAAAAAAAAAAAAGGGTAGCCAAGCTCTACCCTTATATAGTATATGAAAGAATAATTTCAATTATAAATGAATAAATGCTATTGGGGTCTCTTATCTTCTTTCTTCATATCTCCTCCATTTTTTCATTTGGGTTTGCTTACTCCAAAGGCATCACGGGGGCCTCCCAGGACAAAGCCATTTAGCCTCCACTCATCCTAATCCTCCTCCCATAGAACTAATCCTAATTCCTAATGAAAAAGTACATTAAAAATAAGAAAAATAAATCTAACTACACCTGCAAAATAAGGTTAGTTAAATATACATACAATCCCAAGCAATTTTATGTATAATTTGGACTTAGCACCCTACACATCGGTGACCAAGTCCACCTGTCTTAATTTAGATTATGCTTAGGGGTTAAGCAACCTGTAAAAGAGAGAATTTATATTTATTTTTAAGCATCCCTTAAACACAATCTCCTGCATAAAATATAATTAGGCAAATCACGGCCTAACATCAAGTCTACAAAGGATACACCCTAACTTCTAGTCTATAATAATACATATAAAACCAAACATACATCAAAGCATGCTCCGCCCTAACATAAGGCTAAAAGTGGCAGCTTAATCTAAAGCGTGTGTATTAAGGCTTATATGGTATGCCTTAACTAGGCTTTATTATAATTTTCTAAGTTAGAAAGAATTTAATTGTAAAGGATGATTTCACTTGAAGTGGCTTAATTGATTTGTAAGTTTTACTTAATGTTTTCTTTTATTCACTTGGTTTACACTTAACAACTAAGTGTTATAAAGAGAAAAAAAAGAAGGATCACCCTCTATTATCCCTACCTTAAGCCACATCTAAAGAATATTAATTAATGAATTCTCTTTAATGAATGACTTATTACATATTTTAATTAATCTTAAGTTTAGGTTCACTCTATATAATCTCATTCAATAAGAAAGGCATCTTAAGATTAATTGGAGTTAATTACTATCACATAACACATGTTTGTTCATTTCTTTCCATCATATGTAGCATGCATATGATTAAGTCTTAAACATATCTATGCATACAATATATTTTTGGCACACTTAAATGTAGGATGCATGAATGATTTTTATAGAAAAAGAGGATTATCATTCATTAGCTAAATACACATTCAAATGTATGAAAGTTCTAAGCAAGTACTTCACCATTGTTTGACCAGGAGAATGAGGTAGGAACCTCCTGGCATCTTAAAGCCATCGTCCTCGTGTCTCTAGATATATCCTATTCTTAAATACATGTGGATGTATAAATATAAGAATGGAAATCATGCAAAAATTATATTTTTTGTTTTGAATTATGCATATGGGATATGATAAGGTTTTCATTCATTAGCCAAATGCGCACACAAGTGTATAAAAGTTATAAACAAGTACTTCTCCATTGTTTGAGGAATGAGGTAGAGACCTCCTTAGGGCTACCTAAAGTCATGCGTCTCCGGGTGTCCAAACTAGATATACCCACTATTCTTAAATACTCATGAGTGTACAAACAACTATAAGAATGTAAACGATGTAGGAATTGTATTTTGATTTATTTATACATGTGAGCTAAAATTCTATCTAAATTCTAACATGAATATACATAAGAATAAACCCAAGAAAGTGTTATGTCCTTTTCAAATAAACTATACACTTGTTAATATTCATATCCTTATGTAAATTCATAAAGATTAAAGAAAAGAGAACTTCATGTCACATGTTCTGTTCTAAGTTACATACACAGCTTATAAATACTCATAATTATCATTACTCTATTTGTTATAGTTGATTTATATACTTTTAAAATAAGTTTCTATTTAATAGTGATAATAGTCACACATATTTTTAATTTAAGCCAACATATAACTTGACATAAAGGAAATCATTTCATTTAATTAATTTTTGGAAAGGATGAATGCATGATTACAAGTGGCATACAACATTTAATATAATTGGAAAGAAATAAAAGAGCATAAGTAGATAGTTTCATTCAATCCAATTAATTCCTAAGGAAAATCATATTAAATGAGATCATTTAAAACAAACCAAAGTTTCTTAATACCATTTTTTTTAATTTCATGTTTGATTTAATATAAGAAATGTGAGAAAGATTTGCTAATCTAATCTCATTCCCCATATGTGAATTAATTTAATTTAATGAAAAGCAATTAGGTTAATTTTATGAATTGGTTAAGTTAATGGATTAAATCAATTAATTAAACCCTTACCTATGATAAGGTGATTAATTAAACAATTATGAGCTAATATGAAATGAAAGGGGCCTAATGTAATTAGCTCACAATCATTAATTAATTAAGCTTAAGATACTCACTTAATTACTTTTATGGATTTCTCATATGTGAGCTAACCATAATTTCATTAGCTCTCTTTAGGTTATTGAACACCCAAAGAACTACCCAAGGATTAAGGAGATCGATTTAATTGATCAAAGGATTAATTCATTCATTTTCTCTTTCTTAATTATCAAATTTGATTATCTTTTGAAAATGAGATGGACTTAGAAAAAATATTGGAATAGAGGTCATAACCAAATTTCATAAGCTATCCATTTAATCAAGCATGAATTCATATAATTTGAGTTTTAATCCAGTGAATTAAGTCATTGATTAATTAATAAAACATTAATTAGTATTTTTGGTTGAAAAGAGAGAAAAAATTAGGGAAAGGATTAGGGGAGAAACCCCAATCTAATTCTGTAAGCCTCCTTACTGTTCAACATTAATTATGGAATCCAAATAAATAATTAATTACTATTCATATACTTAATTATCACTTAATTAAGTTAAGAAGGTAATTAGGGCTTAATCAATCAATTTCTTAATTAAGCAACTAATAAATTTCAAGAAAAATAGGGGAGGCAGAGGTAATTCCCCTAAATATTTTGCAAAAGTTTGAAATCAATTGGATGATTAATTAAGTAATAATTAAGCTAATTAAGTTTCCAACTAAATATTAATTAAGACAAATTACTATCAAAATTAATTAAGAATAAGTTTAATGGATTCCTCTTTGAAATAACTTTAAAATGAGCCATTATTTATATTTTTTGGATTTTTCTACAATTAGTTATGGATTTTGAAAGTTTTAGCCATAAAATTACATTTAATTAACCCTAATCCCGTCGGCGACCCATGATGCGATGACGCTGCACTTTCCTTGTGGCACTATAGGATTGATTCTTTTTGTTGTCACATCATGTGGTTGAGTGAGCCAGCGGTAGATGCGCTTTTGTGGACCATCTGATCTAAGATCGGATGATCATGATTAATCCCATGGTTGGGTAGGATTATTCTGGTTGATATAGCATGATTTGATTAGGACTGTCCATTCTGATCACATGGAATAGATGATCTGTGATCTATCTCCTCCTGAGCGATGAGAGATGGAGAGAGTCATGTTGTAGCTGCTTGAATGGAGATCAAATTGATCCCACATCATCGGGGGAAAGCGAAGAGATCTAATAGTGGAAATATCGACATGCAACTTTACTTCATAAAGGCCAAACCATTTCTACCTAGTTGGTTTCAATGGCCTCACGGATCTAAGGCGGTTCAATCGATTGAAGAAGCTTCATTTAATAGAAATGAAGCCTTGTTGAGTGGTACAAGCTTTGATTTGGTGTGGTTTGCTCAAAAGGCCAATGCACTAGATGTAGGTGATCGACTTTGATCGAACTCCCACTTTCGACAATTGAAGATGATGGGAAGCGATTCATTTTTTCTCGTCTAGCTCCAAGGAAGGTGTGTGCAAAGTTAATTGCACTTTGATGTAGATTTGAGCAAACGGCGATCGGATTGGGGCTCCCTTATTTTAGTTTTCCATAAAATTGATAGAAAAAGAGTTGGGGAGCTCAAAAAATCTTAGAAATTGCTCTGGGATGTGCATCTCTAGCTGCTAGGGTTGAATCGAGTGTGAGTCTTTTGATTTGAGTGAGAATGAGGAGGGTATGCCCCTTCATTCCTTGGATTAGATGGATAACCTTGTTTAGCAATTTTGGTCAAATGAGGAGCTCGATTTGGGCGGGGAATCACCTTAGCTTCATTTGAGTGGAGGAGGGTGTGAGAGTGGTTGCCATGGGAGTAGTGGGTGTCCTATGGCTTTCCAAGTGTTTTGATAAGAATAGGTGATTTCACCTTCCCGAGTTATTGTTGACCCAACCACCCTTGGGTTAGGTTAACTAGTGTCCTTGGTGCCTAAGTGGACCAATGGATGGGTACCAAGTGGCCAAGGAAGAGAAATGACCATTCCCCAAGTGATTTGCTTCATGTGATGCTTAGCCCAAGGGTATCTTGGTCATTTGGTAATGGATTTGATTTGGGTAGATTTAAGATGAGTCAAAAGTGGGCTAGCCCAAATTTTAAGTTATTTGGAGTTCATTCGATTTGATTTGCTTAATTTGACCTATTTAAGTCAAATTGGGTTAAGTTGGGTCAAGTTGACCAATTGGTCAAATTTGGTCAAACTAAGGGTTGAGTCAAGTTCACATCACCATTTAGAGTATATTGGTGTTATTATTTTGGTTCAAATTGCTTTGGATTTGATTTTGGCTCTTTTGGATTCATATAGGTCAATTAGGTCAAGTTGACCAAACTAATTTGACCAAATTGGCCAAATTGACTTGGGTATTAGTTCAAGTTCAATTAGTTAATTTAAAATGATTGTAGACTTTGGTTTGAATCAATTTGGATTTAATTTAGATTTTATTTGATCCTTTAGGTAAATTTAGGCTATGTTGGGTTAGGTTGACCAATTGGTCAAATGGGGCTCAATTATGGCTTTGATCAAGTTCAATAATCAATTTGGAATGAACTTGAGCCATTGGTTGAAATCAATTTGGTTTAGATTATAATTTGGCTAGTTTGGGTTCATATAGGTTAAAGGGTTGACTTGGTACTTGTTAACTTGGTCAATGGGCTAGGTTGACTTGGTTTGATCCAATACATTATAAATGATTAACCTAGGATGATCAACAATCATGACATAAAGTTTGGATTGGCTTAATTCACTTTGATTTGAATTGAATTGGATTTTGGTCAATGTAGGTTAAATTGGCCACTTTGGGTCAAGTGAGCCAATTGGGTTTATTTAGCTTGATTTTGAGTTGGGTTTGATTTAGTTGAGTTTATATATGATTTGAGATTGACTTATAAATTCAATTGCAATTGGTTTGGGTTCAAATGAGTTTTGGTTCATTTGAATATTTCAAGTCAAATGGGCTAGGTTTGGTTTGACTTGAGTTGACTTTGATTTGGCTTGGTAATTATAGGTTTCATTTATATTTGGATAGATGATTGAAGGAATGATTGATTCAAGAGAAAATTCATTGGGTTTTGCTTGATTTGGATAGAAATTGGTTGTCTAAGAAATTGGCTTAAAAGGTATATATATTGGATTTTTGATTTAATTTTGGATTTGGTTTTGGCTACTTGAATTTATATTTCATTTATATTTGAGAATATAAATGAATATATAATTGATTAATGAGAAAATCACTTGAGTTTGGAGTGATTTGGAAGCAAATTTGACCAAGTTCATGGAGGAAGGTCAAAAGGGCTAAAGAGAAAAATAAATTTAGTTTTTTTTTTTTAATTTATGGTTATTGGAGGATGAGTTTCATTTATATTTATGAATATAAATGATGGAGTAATTGGTTTATAAAAAAACCAATTAATTTTGGGTTGATTTATATGAGATTTGACTAAGTCATTGGAGGTAGGTCCATATGGCTTAAAAGGGTTTTGATTGGATTTGATTTAGTTTGGCTATTTAAGTTTATATCTCATTTATGTTTATTAGTATAAATGAAGATATAAATGATTCATGAAGAGATCAATCGAATTTGGGTTGAATTGGGTGGAGATTTGGCTAGGTTTATGGAATTCAACCATAAGGCTTTGAGGGGGATTTTGATTTTGGATTTGATTATAGGTTCTAATTAGTTAGTTTGGAATTTGGAATTGGATTTGGTAAATGATTGATGGATTGAATTGATCTTTGAGAAAATCAGATGAATTGGGATTGATTTGAATTTGGTTGAGGCTAAGTCCATCAAATAAAATAAAAAAGGCTTAGGGTAGGCAAGTCTTCCTAAGTCCCTACAGAAGAACCTATTCTTATGATTAACCCTTCTAATAGGTTAAGTGTTCACCTAGTCACTAAAAATTTCTTAAGAGTAAGGAGCTCTTAGTGTCTACAAGAGTCCTAGATCTATGATGTGAAAGTTGAGAACTCACTCCAAAAGTGAGGTCAATAAAAGGACCCCTAATAGGTATGGTGTAACTGATAAGGCACACCACACGTATTAATTGATCGAGATGATCAAAATGCAAGGATCAAGCATAGAAATGATCTACCTCCTAAAGAGATGTAGACGAAATCAAGATCTTAGTGCAATGCAACTCAATTTATGCCAAGGGCATAAGAGAGGAAGAAAGGATCCAGGGATCAAGATTGTGAACCTTCCACTAGGTAAGTAGGTTCATATCATTTATAGAGAGGATAAGGGTTTAAGTTTGATCATAAACATGATCTGAGGAGAGAGGATCTGCTGGGGATGAGTGCATGAACCTTTCACTAGGGAAGTAGGTTCATATTATTCGCTAGGGATAGGAATTTGATTTGGTTTGATTTTGTTGGGCTCCACTGGGGAGAGGATATGATTCATGCCTTGCTGGGGAGAAATTTGATTTGATTTATTTGCTTATGATTTGGGGCTCTACTAGGGAGAGGATATGATTTAGTTTTGAGGGCACATATGCTAGTGTTATGAGCTGGTCCATTGAGAATAAGGTGGATTTAATTTAGGGTTTTCCTTGGTTTATTTTTTGAGGCATCCATTAGGGATAAGAGAGGATGGATTTAATTCAGACTGCACTAGGGAAAGATGGTGGATTTAATAAAATGGACCCCATCGGTGTGCGATGGATCCACTAAGAAGGGGCTATATCAGCCTAGGCCTATCTCAGATTTAATCCAAAGGGAAAGTCTCCTAGCCATAAGTAGGAGTAGCCAACCTAAGTGTTGCCTTTTGGTGTGCAATGGTCAAGTCAGGAAGAAAGCTTGTAGACTTACATCTTCCTAAATAAGGAACCACTAGGGTGATCGACTGATAGCACAATAAAGTAAACTCGACCTAGGGAAACTATTGAGTGAATGCCATTATGGACTCATATCGACCCAAAAATAGTTAAAATTAATTTCATTTTAGATGGACCCTACCGGTGTGCGATGGATCCATTAAGAAGGGCTATATCAACATAATCTTATCTCATTTACAAATCCAAAGGGATAGTCTACCGTGGGAGAGATAACCTAAGGGGTGCCTTGGTGCAATGGTCAAGTCAGGAAGAAAGCTTGTAGATTTATACCTTCCTAAATAAGAAACCATTGGAGTGATCAGTTGATAGCACAATAAATTGAACCCAACCTAATTCTGCCCGTCGGTGTGCAACGGTCGTGCTGGAGAGAATGCGTGATAGAATTATATCTTCCAAAGCAAGCACGACTGCTAGGGCGACTTGTTGGTGGTGAAACAAGTTGAACCCAACCTAAGGGAGACTTTTGAGAGACTGCTGACCTGGGGACTTATCTCAACTCAAAAGTAGTCAGGTGATTCCTATAGGGAGTTTTGTTGGCACTGCTCTAAAGATAGGATGCCTACTTGGGAAAAGATATTGCTAGGGGTTTCCTTTTAATCCATTAGCAAAAATATATATTTTGTTTATAATTTTTTGTGGATCCACTCATGTGAGGGACCACAGAGAAGCTCACCTTAGTCATATCTCAGACTTACTAGACCAAGGGAGAATCTGCATATCCACAAGATGGATTCTCCAATCATAAAGATGGCTACTAGGAAATGGGGACTATGCAATCCAACAGTAACCCGAGTAGTGTCTAAATGGGGTCGCTAAGTATGTGATCCAAATAGAGTGCCCCAGGAGGAGTCTTCTAGGGGCTTTATCCAAGACCTTATAAAAGAAAGCATATAGGTATCGGCCAACTCAGAAAGCTTAGACTTACATTTTCCATGAGTGGTGTATCCACCGTGGGTCACTTTTCGACATAGTGATGGCCAACCAACTTAAGGTGCCCATGGTTTGTGATGATCAACCTAAGAGGAAGGCTTGTAGACATACATCCTCATAGAAGAAAATGATTATCGGGATAGTCTATCGTCGGCAGGACAGATGCTATCCGACCTAGGGTGACTGCCAAGTGGGAGTCCTGTGTATGGATTGGACCCAAGCTTGAAGTAGTCAGGAGGAAATGAGCCATTGGGGGACTTATCCTAAGCCTCAAATATACTCGACACAGTCAGTGCATGATGGCCAGTCCAAGAAGAATGCGTGTAGGCTTACATCTTCTTAAATATAGTCAACATGGGGTAGCTTACCAGCTGCACAGTAAGGCCTTTCAAACTAACAAGGTGCTCATCAGTTTATAATGGTCAAGTTAGGAAGAAAGCTTGAAGACTTACATCTTCTAGACAAGTAACCACTGGGGTGACACACTAACAAGGTAGCATGTTAGCCCAACCTAGAGCAACTAATGAGTGAGTGTCATATGAGGCTTTATTCCACATCAAAATAGCTCGAGACAAAAGATATGTATTTGTTTTATACATGGTTGTGTGTAGTTTGTGTTGGTGTTGTGTTACTAAAGGATATCACACCACTTGGGTTCGTTACACTACCAAAACACATGAGCGGTCTCAAGCAAAGATGTTCATAAACATGAAAGAGGAGAATTTTGGATGAAAGGGATTTTATTGATAATTATTTTCAAACAAGATTTATGGTAATATTTCTTTAGGTAGAGCTCATTGATTGGAAGCATTGGACGCTCTCCCTTATAATTTATAAACGATAAGATCCTTTTAGCGCCTTCTTTATGGCTAAAGGGCTTTCCCGGTTCAAACTTGCGTCATCTTGACAGAACAATTAGTCCCTTAGAAATAAAATAAGCTCTCCAACTTGAAAAGCTCTAGGATGGACCAACTTGTTATGAGTTTGAATCATTTTGGCTTTATATAACTCGAGGTTGGCTTGCCCGAGGAGGCATCTCTCCTCCAAACCTTGAGCTCTTTTAATCGTAACTTGGCATTTTTCTGTGGTAACCTTACTACCCACTATCCTTAATGATGGGAGTTGGACTTCTAATGGTGGAGCTTTAGACCTATACACTAAGGAGAAAAGGGTAGCTTGAGTTGAAGTTATGTATGTGGTCGGTAAGCACTTCAACTAACGCTCATGCCACTCATTGTTGTCATTGAGTGTTTTCTTAAATATTGGATGAGAGTTTTATTGATTGCTTATAAGCCATTTTCCCGGGTAGTAGATGGTAGAGTATCTCTAATCTATGTCATATTTTTGAGAAAAGCTATTGATTTTAGTGCTCTTAAAATATCATTATCGATATAATTCATTGAGGCACCAACCTATATGCGATATAGTTCTTAAAATTAGAGCACATCTTTGGACTAGAAGATGTAATTTATGTCTTCATCCCAACAATCAAATAAATTTATAAATGGCCATGGTAAGGTGTAGAATGTTGGATGGTTGGCATAGGACCACACCGTGTACGACATTGGTGACATCTCCTAGCTATGTCCATGTAGTGATCATTGAAAGATAGTAGTATCCTAATCTCTTAGTCTTAGCTTTCATCTTTGGGGATTGATGCGCTCCATATAAAAGTGTACCTCAATGATCTTACGGGCTTCATGTTTGTCTAGATTACATAACACATATGATCGACGCCGGTATAAAGTGTTATTATTAGAGCATAAAGCTCTCTTCTAATGAGCTAGTGACTTCTCCTATATTTAAATAATCCATGAATGGTTTCCTCCAATCTAACTCCTCATCCTTTTTTGGCAATGACAACCTCCCTTCAAGAGAGAATCTCTCGATGAGTTTAGTGTCAACAAGGGATAAGACTTATCTATTTTGGACCCTTATTGGTATCAACTCATCTTGACATGCTAACTCATTGGAATGCTTGACTAATGCATCTTCTACTACATTCTCTCCTCAAGAAATCTTGTAGATGGTAACCTCTGGGATTTAGGCCAATAACTTTATAGTTTACTTGTGATAATGATGGAGCTTAGGCTTTAGAACCTTGTAAGACCCAATAATTTGGTCGATAACTAATTGAGAATCCTCGATGTTGATACTCTAATTGCATAGCATAATGGCTAACTCACCTGATCAATGCTTCATATTCATCTTTATTGTTGGTGCATGGATTGGAGATGATATGAGAATATCATCACATCATAGTCCAGAGTTAAGAGAACTATTCCTACCATTGCCTTTCCTGGGAGAGTAGATCATGGTTCTTCTCCCTTTTGAAAGGAAGCTTCATCATCAAAATACATCTTCCAGCGATGAATGCTAGTGTCCTCTAAGTTCATGATATGTTCATCGGGGAGGTCATCACTAAGCGATCAAAAGGAAGTGGGTGTCGCCAATAAAGTGCCAAGAGAATCATTTGATGCAACATTATAGTATGAGCGGCTTGCACGGAATGGGGCTAGAATTGGAGGTGTCAACAAGTAGTGCTTGATGTCTTTAAAGGCATGTTGACACTTGTCATCCCACTTGAACTTAACAACTTTTTTTGACAAGTACTGAAAATGGTTGGCATCTTCCTGATAGGTTGGAAATGAAGCATCTTAGATGCAGCTCTTAAAATGATATGAGTTGAGTTAGACTCTTTGGGGTGGTATTTCTAATATCGCCTTGATCTTCTTTGGATTGATTTTAGTCCACGGTCGACAACAAATCCAAGGAATTTCTTTAGAGCTACTCAAATGCATACTTGATTCATTTTGGACATGCCTTATTTAGATCCCTAAAATTGATGCATAAGCCTTGACCATTCTTTTCTTTGGACGATAATGGCCAACCGGGTAGATATTTTTTCCCCAATGAAGCCAGTATCAATTAATTTCTTGACTTTAGAAATGACCTGCTATTCAATGTCTAATCGCATGGATCTAAGAGCTTGTTTGATAGGGTTAACACTAGGCTCTATTGCTAGTTTGTGCATTGCTACATCAGGAGATAAACCAGGCATCTCATCATAACTCCATGCAAATCAGTACTTAAACTCAGTTAATAGCCTAACTAAGTCATTGGTTTTAGTACCACCCAACAAAGAATTGATCTGTTGGATGTGGATTATCTTCGTTCTTAAGTTAATTTCTTTGAGCTCATCAATGGTTGACTAGATATCCTCTTGAACTCAGTGCATCCTTGACTTCAAGTCATTTGGATCATCCAAGTTTCTAAATACACCTCCTCATATGAGTTACCATGATTTAAAAAAAATGTATCTGGTGAAATTTTATACTTGATTTCTAAAAAAAAAGGGTGATACTTCCATCTTAACTCCATGTGGGATAAAATGAAGAAGACAAAATATACTTTCTCTTTTTATTCATTTTGACACCAATAGATCTACAAATATTCTTATTGAGGGTGATTAGGTGCGACATTGAGGAGAGGTGTACTATCTCAAAAGATAGAAGTGACCACCCAACAATGGACCTAATTACCTCAACAAGGACTCATAAGGATAATGGGTCTGCATGTGTACCAAAGATTCTTCCCCTACATTACATGGAAAAGTAAAGTAGGGTTCATTTAAAACCAGGTTCATTAAGTTCCCTACATAGGCAAGCCCCCAAAGTTAATTACATCCTAAGGAATGAGATCTCTTAGGAATACTGTCGATTAAGGTAAATGATCGTTGTCTCCAAAGATTTTAATAGGTAGGATTATCAATTGATTAGTTTATTTTGGAAGATTAAATAAGATTGATCAAAGAGAGAGAGAGAGAGAGAGTTATTATCAAAGCCTAAGGAAGATATGTAGGAGATGCTCATGATGCTAGAAAACCTAGCGAACATCTCAAACTATCCTATAGTTGGGCTTTACATTTTTGAAATTGAATTATTTATTTGAGTTGAATCTTTATTAGAAGTTTAGGGCTTATAATTCCATAATACAAGGTTATGGAAATGCCTAAGAGGTGAGAATTTATGCTTATGGCCCATAGAAGGGAGAAGCAACCAGAACCTAAATCTAATGAGCTTCAATGAGGGACAAAAGCGACTAAATCTAAGGAAAAAAATGGGTATTTGGTTTGCCACAGAGAGGAAAAATCACCACTTGGACTTACAACTTGGGGGTGACCGCTAACTAACTCCTCAATGATTTTAAATTCATGTAGGCAAGTCATATGCTTTATGCAAGATAGCTAGGCTATTATTTATTTTAGAAAGAGACAAAGTCCTTAAACTCACTCCCTAAGAGACTAGATCATGTAAGGGCATAAAAATGACCTAGATATAATGAAAAACATATTACATGTTATTTTTATTTTTAGACAATCATTTGACTCTGGCTTATAGGATTCATATGCCTAATGCTTGAGAAGTATGATTATTGGCCAAAATCAATGAGAAGGGAGGAGGTGTGTTTCCACCATGGCTCTCAAAGGTCAAGCCAAGTTTTCTGGCAAAGGTGGAAGCCCTCCAATCAAGAGTGTAATAATATGCTTTTATGCATGATGTTATGAAAGAAATACTCATCTAGCTAAGGGGTTGCTAATTCTTTTATCTTAATTTAAACTTAGAATTTAGATGACATTATGAGTTGTTTATTTTAATTTTGAGTTGATTAATTTGGTAGAAGATTTATTTTTCCCTAAGAGCCTAATCGTCATCCAGGCCATACATCAAGTAGGAAGAAACTAGGAAACATGCCATTTTAATGCACAAGCAAAACAAAACATCAAGCATTTTATAAAGCTAATGCAAAAGAATAAAAGTCCATTTGTGGTCGGACACCACCGCATAAACTCGAAAATAAATAGGTAGAGCTCTACCATTATACAAGATTACAAATGAATTAATTTACAATCAAGTAAGAAAATTCATGATATGGGGTCTTCATTTCTTATTCTTCTTTCTTCTTCTTCTTTCTTCTTTTTGGTTTTCTTTTGGTTCCTTCTTTCGATTCCTTTTTTTGGATGATTGGAAGGTGGTTGCTCCAAAGGCTTCACATGGTACATAAGATGTAATCTTATGACCAATGGTCATCCTAATCCCCATATAATCATTCCAAAATTTTAATTGCAAAAATATATGAAAAGAAAAAGTAAATCTAACTAACCCACAAAGTAGAGATTAACTAAACAAATCTTACAAGTCCAAAGCATGTATATTGGACTTAGCACCCCACACATGGGTGACCAAGTCCACTTTCCCTATTAGATTATGCTTAGGGGTATAAGCACTTGCATAAAGTATTTATATTTTTATTATAGCGCCTCTTAAGCACAATCCCGAAAAAAATAATGATTAGACTAGATCATCCGCCAATTCATTCTATGCATATTCACATCTAGAAATTATACATCAAAAAATAAAGTAAACATCAAGCCATGCACCATCCTAACTTAAAGCTAGAAGTGGTGAATTAATCTAATGTGTGTGCCTTAAAGGTTTGTGTGGTATGCTTAGCTTTGGTTTTAAGGTTTAGATTTCTAAGTATGAAGATGTCCAACTTAGAGGGTGGTTTTGTTTAAGTTATTTAGTTGATTTGGGTTGATTTTTTATTTGATGTTTTGTTTAGGTTTGAATTAGCCTACAATTAATTTCTAATTGTTGTAAGAGAAGGAAAAGAGAAGAAATTTCTCTTTCCTTTCCTACCTTAAGTAATTTATAAAGTAGATTCATATTTGATTTTGTTTAGTGAATATTTTATTATGTGTTTTAATTAATCTTAAGTTTAGACTTTTCCAAACAAACCTATTAAAAAAAGGCATTTTACGATTAAGTAAAGTGAATTAAGTTCATAAAACACACATCACTTTATTTTCTTTCCCAACAAGTATAACATGCATATGAATGAATCCTTAGCATATCTATACATACAAATGGAAATGTTTAACGTACTTTATGATGAATGCTAAGTGAGTTACTTAAGAAAATTTGAATGCTTTATGATGCATGATTTTCATTAAGTAGTGAAGAGATTTTCTTATCCATTTTCACATGCACATGTATGTATGAAATGCATAAGTGAGTCACCATTGTTAACTAGGGGTGTAAGGTAGAAGACCAACTTAGAGTATTTAAAGTGTCACAACCCCGGGTTATCGGACTAATATACCACTTTCCTTAAATACAAGCATACGTACAAAAGAAATGAAGGGAAAAGAAAGATGCAAAAAGTTTGTATTGGTTGATTTATTTTGTTTATGCAATTTATATGCAAAAGTGTAGCTATCATTCTTAAGTAATAGTATAGGAATGAATAGAAAGGGGTTTAGTCAAGTTTTATGTTCTTTTCAAATAAACTATATACTTTGCCAAATTCTATTCAAAACCATACTAAAAGAAAAGAAAAGGAAGGCTACACAACACATATCTTCATATTTATATCCACATGCAAGACCATAAATAATTATAAGTAGCAAACTTTCAGTTTTGGATATTTGATTTCTAGTTTTTAAAAATATTTTTGAATTTAATAGTGATAATAGCCACTCATATTTTTTACTTTAGCCAGAACATGAAATTTGACATAAAGAAAATATTTCATTTTGAATTTGATTTTGAAAAGCATGAATGCATGAAACTCATATGTATACATATTTAGCATGTTAGGAAAGAACTAAAATGATGAAAGTATGTAAACACATTCACCCTAATTAATTCTAAAGATAATCTTATGAAATAAAAAGCTTAGAAACAAATCAAGTTATTTTAAGAAGGTTTGATTTTGTTTTGGGCTTGACTTAATTTGAAAAATGTGAGGTGAGTTTGCTATTCCTAACCCATTCCCACATATGTTTGCTATTTTAGTTTAATTTTTAGATGATTGGATCAATTTTATACTTTGGTTAGGTTAAGGTATGAATTAAGTGTATTAATTATTACCCACATACCACCTATACTTAATCAAATAATTATGAGCCAATGAGATGACATAAAATCACAAAAGGAATTTAAATCTAATGCACATAAGAAATAAAGGTACCTTTATTGACTCAATCAGAGGTTAAACCACTAATTATGCCCTTAATTAAGCTTAATTACATTAAAGGAGTCATTAAGGAATGAATTAGCAATTCTCCTAATTTAGCTAAGAATAAATCCCAAGAAAAATAGGGGAGGTAGGATACATCCCACTAATTACGTACAAGAGGTTTGGTATTAATTAGTGGAGTAATTAGGGGGTAATTAACAAAATAACATACCTAATAAAACCCAAATTTAGAAAAAGATACTACTCAAAATTTATTGAAATTATTTTTAGAATATTTTTTATTTAATTATCTATCAATGCAATTTATTTCATATTTTTTAGATTTGTTTAGGCTTAGATATGAATTTAGAAGTTTCCATAATTAATTAGAACATTTAATAGCCTAATTAAGTGTTTAATCCCGTGTGCCCGTGGATTGGCATGCAATTTTCACATGGAGCGACAACATTGGATATTAAACTTGCACATTATAGCACCATGTTAGCGGTGGCACTACACACTTTATCCTCAGTCGTCCAGTCGAGGATCAGATGGTTGAGGTTAAAGCTGTGGATCAAATGGGTTAAATCGTGGATACTATGTGTTTTAATCATGGCCATCCATCCAAAATGAGCAAATGGATGACCCATGTTTCTTCCCTGTAAATCCCATGAAGGATGGACAATCATCTTCAAGGAGATGATCCGAGCTCGATTGAGCTCGAATTGGATTGAAATTCAACCCACACATCGAGGCATAATGGCAAGCACATCTAATGGCTAGAATTCTATGAGATTAAGATTCCTTTCATAAATTTAAGCTCAAAAAAATGGTTAACCTCACCGAAGGTGATTAGCGGCGCTCGATTCACTGAGAAGCTTCTTCAGTGGGACAAGCTTTCTTTGAAGTTTGAGGTGTTGAAATTGGGTAGATGCTTGTATGGATGAACTCCTCTTGCACATGAGCTCAATTTTGATTGAAGTAGATCCTCCCTTGCCTCAAGAGGTTGGATGAAGACTTGGGTGAGTTCGATCGAGCTCCCTGAGGGTGCTTGCATAAGGAATTGGGTTAATTTTGAGTGTGGAGTAAGTTTGGTTTTCGGTGGAGCTCCCCTATTTTCAAGCTGTGAAAATTGAGAAGATGAGATTTCAAACTCTTTAGGATGCTTAGAAGATGGGCTTGCTCGAGTTCCCATGCTAATCAATTAGGGAGAGTGTGGATTGAATTGAATTAGGGGAGTATATCTCCCCCAAGGAAAATCGAATGGTTGCAAGCCTCCTTGCCATTTTGATCCAATTGACCACCTTGAGTGGGTTTGTTATGGTTAGGTGTCCTTGCAATTGGTTTGGCCAGAGGAGTGGAATGGTGAAGCTCCCATGTGCCTAAATCCAATGGAGGAGGAATTCCATGTGGCCACTTTCAAGCACATGGTCAATTTTGGGTTGGGTTGGGTTTGGCTGACCCAAACCCATTGGGTCATGTGCACTAGATCCATTTGTGAGCATTTGGTCCACTAAGAGGATGCCAAGTGTCCATGAAAAGGAATTGACTAAATTTTAAGTGGTTTTGATTTTGGGTTACCTATGACCTAGGTAAAATGATCATTTGATATTGATTTTAGTTTGGGCATGTTTGGTATGATGAGAAAATAGGTTTGGCCAAGTTTCATTGAATTTGGAGTTGGTTTGATATGATTTGGCTCATGTTGACCCATTTAGGTCAAAATGGGTCAACTTGGGTCAAGTTGACCAATTGGTCAAATTGGGTCAAGGAAGGGTTGGGTCAAGTTCATGACCATTTGAAATGTTTTGGTGGCTTTGGTTTGATTCAATTTGGTTTAGGTTTGAATTTGGTTCAATTTAGTTCATTTAGTTCAAATGGGTTAAGTTGACCAATTTGATTTGACCTATTTGGGTTAGGTCATGGGTTGGTTCATATTTGGTTGGTCATATGAAATGGATTAGTATCTTTGTTTCCAATCAATTTTGGTTAAGTTTGAATTTGGATCAATTTGACCTTTAAGTCATGTTGGGTTCAAGGTCAATTGTTAGTTAGTCAGTTGTTGTTTAAGCTTTGGTCAAGTTCAACAATCATTTTGGGATGAACTTGACCCATTGGTTTCAATCAATTTGGCTTAGATGAAGTTTTGACATATTTTGACTTTTTTAGGTCAAGTTGGGTCAACTTGGGTCAAGTGGTCAATTGGGGGTTAGGCTCAAATGTTGACTTGTCAAGTTCAAACATTGATCATAAATGAATTTATATCAATGGTTTCAATCAATTTGGCCTATGGTGGATTTTGGCTATGTTGGATTTTATTTTGGCTAAGTGTTGACTTGGTCAACCCGTTTGATTTGGTTTGACCCAATTTGAGTGATTGATCATCTCATGATGATTGTTGATCATGATGAGAGGCTTAGGTGGGATTAAGTCAATCCAATTTGGTTAGGATTAGAATTTGGCTCATAAGGGTACTTTAGGTCACTTTGGGTCAAGTGAGCCTAAGTTGGGGCTTGGTCAGAGCTTGATTTGTGTTTGATTGAGCTCACATATGGACTCATGATTGAAATATAAATCCATTTGCATGTGGTTTGAAGTCAAATGGTTTTGATTCATTTGACAATTTCAAGTTCAAAGGGTGAACTTGAGTTTGATTTGGCTTTGATTTTTGAATTGAGTTTTGGTTAAATGAAGTTTGTATTTATATTTGGATTCATGATTGAAGGATTGATTGAATCATTGAAAAAATCAAGGGTTTGGCTTGATTTGAGATTGATTTGGCTAAGTTCAAGATTTTGACTTGAAAGGCTTAGGTTGGATTTTGATTGAATTTGAGTTTGATTTTTGGAGTTGGTTTTGGTTGTTTGAATTTATATTTCATTTTGTATGTGAATATAAATGAGAATATAAATAGGTTATGGAAAATTTGAAAGATTTGAAGTGATTTGAATATGAACTAGGCTAAGTCCTTAAGAGAAAATCAAAGTGACTTAGGAAAGATTTGTGATTTGAATTTGTATTTAGAATTTGATTTGATTGATTTAAATTTATATTTCATTTATATATGAGAATATAACTGAGAATATAAATGAGTTGAGAAAATTTCATGAGTTTGAATTGATTTGAACATGATTTAGGCTAGTCCTTGAGGATTAAAGGACTTAGGCAAGATTTGGAATTTCAATCATGGGCTTCAATCATAACTTTTAATAATAAGTTTCTATCATGTGGCATTGATTTGAGTTTGGGAAAAACAATTAAGCTGGAATTGATTTAGGTTTGATGTTGATTTCATTTAGAGTTCGACTTGAAGGAAGGAAGTGAGGAATGTGGTTCAAGCTATAGGGTAAATTTTTAACACCCTAAGGGTATGACCTATTCTATGGCTAACTCTTCTAAGTATCGGTTGAGTGTCCACCTAATCACTAGATGTATCTTAGACTAAGGATCTCTTAAAGTCTAAGAGTCCTATTTCTAAGATGGAGGGTTGAGAGCTCATCCTAAAATAAGGTCAACAAAGTGCAATAGGTGTGGTGTGGTAACAAGGAACACCATATGTAGTGTTGGCGAAATGATCAACAACACAGAACGATCACAAGCACTAACAGAAATGATCTACTCCTAACCCAAGGTGTAGAAAGATTCTAGAGCTTATTGCAATGTGACTCTACTCATGTCGAAGACATAAGAGAGGGAAGGAGGAATTCACTAGGGATAGAGTATGTGAACCTTCCACTAGGGAAGCAGGTTCAAGTCATCCACAAAGGGATGAGAGGTTTGATTTGAGTTGAGTCTCACTGGGGAGAAACTTGATTTGTTTAATTAAGTTTCGCTGGGGAACTAGAATCATTTGCATCTCATTGAGGAGAAGCAACAAATTTTGATTTGGATTGATTGATTATTTTTATTTTATTTGTTTCACTCCCCTGAGGGATGAAAGTTGAATTTGTTTCAAATTTTTAATTTTGGATTTTGAAATGGATCTGTTGGTTTGCAATGGACCACACTGAGTAGGAACCATGGAGGCCTAGACCTAACTCAGATATGCCAATCCAAAGGGGTAGTCTACTAAATACATAGTAGGACTAGCCAACCAAAGGGAATGCCTTTCAGGGTGCAGCAGTTGTATTAAGAAGAAAGCATAGTAGGCTTTCATCCTCCAAAGTAAGGACTAGTTCTTTGGTGATCTATTGGCAAGGAAACAGATTGAACCAACCTAGGGCTGACTATTGAGTGAATGCCGCTAGGAGATTTATATCAACTTAAGGATAATCAAGGTTAATTTCATTTCTTAGTTTATTTTGATGGGTCCCATCAGTTTACAATGGATTGCACTGAGTAGGGGCCATGGAGGCCTAATGCACTTAGACTTGCAATCAAGGGAGAAGTCTACCAACCATAAGGTAGGACTATCCAACCAAGGGGATGCCTTTCTGTGTGCAATGGTCAAGTCTTAAGAAGAAAGTGCGGAGACTCACATCTTCTAGAAACAAGAAGCCACTGGTGTGATTAGTTGCTTTAGGCGACAAATCAGCCTCGACCTAGGGCTGACTATTAAGTGAATGCAACTGGGGGACTTAAATTAGCTCAAAGATAGTCAAAGATTAATTTTATTTTAATTTATTTTGATGGATTTTATTGGTTGTGTTGGATCACGAGAAGGAGCTTATATCGCCTAGACCTATCTCATTCTTGAACCAAAGGGAGTAACTTCCTAGACGGAGTAGCTACCCAGGAGAACTGTCGACCAAAGGAGTGCTTTTCGATTTGCAATGATCAATTTAAGGAAAGAAAGCTCAGGGACTCACATCTTTCACTACAAAAGACCACTGGTGATCAGTTGGTTTGGGCAACAAATCGAAGCCGACCTAGGGTCGGTCACCGATTTGTGATAACCATGCTAGGAAGAATGCGTTATAGTCTTACATCTTCCAAAGTACAATGACTATCAGGGTAACATGCTTATAGCAAAATAGATTGAACGACTAAGGCGACTCTGGTGTGTCTCGACCTGAGATTTATCTTAACTCGTAGTCGAGGAATAAGGAGTTCTCGACACCTAAGATAGGATGTGCTTGGGAAAAGGGGTCCTTTGGGGCTTGAATTCCAATCCATGGCAAGTAGTTTGTTATTTGTTTAGTTTTTTATCATGGACCGTTAATTTCTGAGGATCAAAGCGAGAAAGAGCTTATATCGACTATCTGGATTTTGAACCAAGGAGAATTTATACATCTGAACAAATTTTCCAACCAGGGGGTACTAGGAAAGTGGGGTGTCCAATCTAAAAGTAAAGTGTCTAAATGGAGTCAAGGGCGTGATCCAAATAGAGTGCCTGAGGGATGGGGCTTAATCTAACAGAGAAGATGACATGGCTAGTCATATATCAAATAGGTATTTAGTGGCCAACTCAAGGAGAAAGCGGGGACTCACATCTATCCAGAGTGGTGTATCCACCGGGAGTGTTGTCAGTGACTCACATCCTCTATGGGGCGATTCTTTGGGATTGGCTTTTGGCTCGATAGGTGTCATTCGACCTTGAACGACTACTGAGTGAATGCAGCTGGAGGACTTATATCAACTCAAATGTAGTCAAGAGGAAAGGAGCATTTAGGGGACTTATCCTAAACCCCAGATATACTCAACCTTATTAAATCATGATGATTAGTTCAAGAAGAAAGCTCGGGGACTCACATCTTTTTAAATGAAATCAACATGATGTAGCTTACTGACTGGGCAGTGAAGTCTACCATACTAATAAGGCACTCGTTGGTTTGCAATGGTTAAGTTATGAAGAAAGTGCAAGGATTCACATCTTCTAGAAATAAATGACCGCTAGGGCGACTTATTAGCGAGGTAGCATGTAAACCTGAACTAGAGTAGCTAATGAGTGAGTGTCACAGGGGGACTTGCTCCCACATCAAAGTAGTCCGAGATAAAGGTATGTGTTTGTTTTATGCTTGTGTTAAAGGGAATAGGACGCCATTGGGGGATCTTTACACATACCTTAAACATGTTGAGAGAATTTGATGAAATGGTGCCACGAATGGAAAATGGGAATCCCTGCTAAGAAAGGATGCCACTTGGGTTCTCTCACACATAACTTAGTTATGCTAATCAAAATAGGATGCCTCTTGGGTTCTCTCACACCTATTCTGATAGCACTGGGAGATTGTATTTGTATTGTGAAAGAGGGATAGGTTGCCACTCGGGGACTCTTATACCTACCCTAAACACCTCATGGAGGATTCACAAAACTAGCTGATAGAATTATTTTTTGACATGATTTTTATAGGTGATATTTCTTCAAATAGAGCCCATTAATTTGAAGCATTGGGTGTTCCCCTTTACAATCAATAAGATGATAAGATCCTCTTTGGTAGGCCTTCTCTATGACATAGGGGCCTTCCCAAGTGGGTTCAAACTTGTCTCCCATCTTTTGATGGGCAACAATTGTTCTCTTTAGGACTAAAAAAAGTTCTCCTACTCGAAAAGACCTAGGGTGGACTAGCTTGTTGTGAGCTTGATTCATCTTGACTTGTATAACTCGAGGTTCTAGCATGCCCGTAGGAAACTTTTCTCGAAATCTTTGAGCACTTCTAAACACAACTTTGCATTATACTCTGTAATGATTGCTATCCTTAGTGGAGGGAGTTGAACTTCTAAAGGTAGAACGGCTTCGGGCCCATACACTAAGGAAAATGGGATAGAATGAGTTAGAGTTTGGTATGTGGTGTGGTAGGCCCACAAGCTTCAACACTCATTCCACTACTTATTGTCATCAAGTGTCTTCTTTAGTATTTGGATGAGAGTTTTGTTGAATGCTTCTCTAAGCCATTTCGGGTTGTAGATGGTGGAGTATCTCCAATCTATATCATGTCTTCGGAGAAGTTGATCTTGGTGCTTTTGAATGCATCATTATTGGATATAATTCATGGTACCCCAAACATATATATGATATGGTTCTAAAAAACTCACATCTTTGGTATGACCTCTCGGATTGCCTCTTCACTTGGAAAAGTAGTCGATGGTGATTAAGATGAATCGATGACCCTTGGAAGAAGGAGGATTGATTGGACCCACAATGTTGGTACCCCAACACTCGAATGATCATGAGACCAATGTTGGGTGTAGAATGTTGGGTGGTTGGTGGAGGACCACACGACATTTGGAATCTCTAGCATCCATGCGATAATCATTGAGGCCGAGTATCCAGTCTCTTGATCTTTATCTTCATCTTTGGATCGGATTGATGTGCACCATATAGACCTGAATGTACCTCAATTTCAATACCGCAGGCTTCGTGCTTGTCTAAACAATGCAACACATATGGTCAGACGACCAGCAATACATGGTGCCATCAATGTGAGCATAGGAGAGAGAACTCTGTTTCACCTGATGGGCTTGTGACTTTTCTTGAGGCAGTTTGCCAGTGTTTAAATAGTCTATGAACGGCTGCCTCCAATCCAACTTCTTATCCTTATAGGCCATGACAACCTCCTCTTCAAGAGAAAGTCTCTTGATGAGTTCAACATCAATAAGGGATATGACTTGTCTGTTTTGGACCCTTATTGAAATGGACTCATCTTCTAGACATGCCAATTCTTTGGCAAGTTTAAAAAGCATATCTTCTTGTGTTCTCGGGAACCTTGTAGATGGTGACTTAGATTTGGGCCAATAACATCAGGTATACTTGTAATGATGAAGCTTGGGTTTGAGAACCTTGTAGGACCCGATAATCGATTGATGACCAAGTGAGAATCCCAAAAATGTTGATGTTGTTGACTAGTTGTGATGGATAACTCGGCCGACAATCAAAGCCTCATACGACTTCATTGTTGGTGCGGTTGGAAAGATAGTATGAGAATCTCATCACATCAGAGTTAGGAGAACTATTCCTACCCTTGCCTTTTTTTGGAAGAGTAGATGGTGTGTTCCCCTTTATGAAAAGAAGGCACCACCAAAATACATCTCCCATCGGGGTTGTCAACCTCCCCTAAGTTCATGATTTGTTCATCAAGAAGATCATCTGCCAGAATCGCAAGAAGTGGGTGTCTTCTTGAAATTCGTGCTTGTCTTTTACGCATGGAGGGTATAAATGTGATATCAACTTGAGAGAATCATGGACCATCATGCCAAACATCCGGATAGCATTGGCCGTGTCATGAGGTACTGCAGTGGATTGGTTCTGGAGATCAAGTTCACCTTATTAGAAAGCTTATAGTGCCATGGCTTCTAAGATGGAAAGATCAAAGCTAGGAAAAGTTTTTCAATAGGTGGATAGTTTGATTCAGTAGGAATCAGATGATGGCTGAGGTAGTAGAGAGCATTCTCCTTCCCTTCATCGGCTTGAGAACTTGAGAGTCATCAATGCAGTGTAGAGGATGAGTGGCTTGCGGGATAAGTCTGCTAAAATGCGGCTTCACCAAATATTGCTTGATGTCTTCAAAGGCATCCACTTATCATCCACTTGAACTTGGCATCCTTTTTTGACAGAATGGCTTTAGTTGATTTTAATACATCCATCTAGAGCTTTTGATAAGGTTAGCTTGATCTTTTAGTTAATTTGATTTATTTGGAGATAATAGATCTTTCAAACTACTATTCCCTTGGGATAATAACTAAGTCAATTTCTTCTTCGAAGTACGATGTACACACGGATTCATTTTGAGGTTATATTTCTAAATCATTGTTGAAAATACTCTTCAAATTGGATGGTCTTCCTTTTTTATCATTAGATCATGAGATTTCAAATACACATTCTCATAAGGTTGATGGTGATAAAGAAGTTATTGATAAATGATTGGTAAAAGCATTCTTTCATTTGGATCTTTTCAGAATATCTTATTTGAGGTGCTTCTTTTATTGTTCCATCTTTTCAAAATACTCGACATATGAGACCATGAAACCAAAAACTACGATAAAATTATCCTTATAAAGTCAAATGGTAATTCATTAATTCTTTATGAATTTAATTCTACATCAATTTCTTAATGATGATCTAAAGAATCTCTTCATTGATATCATTGAAGACGACTTCTTAACTACTAAATCTTTCTTTTTTGATGAAAGTGGTTAGAGTTTTTTAACCAGTAGTTTGTCTCATCTAATACTTGCTTTTGTGAAGAATCTTTGTCATTCATCAAAGTCACCTCAATTAACTTTGAGATTGGGTATATCTATCACATTAGATTCATCTCATTTGATTCCAAGTCATGTGAATGGATCTCTTATCAAATTCCTTTGGTGATCACAAGATCTTGACGGAATTCATTATTTCTACACACATTTCAGGTGGAGGTTTAAAGTCATCTATCACATGTTTGATGGAATGAACTAAGGGTAATGTGATATCGATCTATTTCTTCAGTTCCTCTTCACTTGATTCTTTTCTTTTCTTTTTTTCTTTTCCTTTTTTTGAATTTGGGTTTGTCAAGTTCAAAAGAGTATTTAAGATAGTGGGTCACATCCTCATATCTCAACCTCTCTCAAAATGCTTTTCATCATTGAATTTATTGATCCCATCCTCAACTTGATGACATGGAGGGAGGATGGAATTATCTTATTTTGATGTATCACTTCAAAACAAGTTTTTCAATTATGTGAAACTTGGCTTTTGAATCCTCACCTATCTCTAAGGTCACTATGGAACCTAAAGACTTTCACTTTCATTGAATCCTCTTCATCATCAATTCTCCTTGTGGAAGTTGATGATCTCAAAATGGTAAGAATTAACTTCATAATGTTCATCGATGCACAATCACAAGAACTCAGGATGGAATCCTTCATTTATGATATGTAGGGGCTTGTGCTCCAAGTCCTAGAAGAAGGTCTTCATCACTTGGTCCTTGCTTCTTTTGTTAATGTGCCTCCTCCCATAATTTGAATTTGAGGAGTTAAGCATCTCTGATGAAGGAGAGCCTTGATTAATGATTCCTCATTTCTTTGGATAAATGGCATCATATCTTAGCAATCTTTCTTGATTGAGAGGACATTATCACCTTTTGTTCCTCCATAAGCATATCCAAGGGTGGAGCATGAATGGAGAAATGATTCATATACTTATTTTATCTTGGTCTTTCTAGGAGGTGGAACCTTCCACTCACAGGTTGACTTGGTGATCTCTTGACTTGGATCTCTTAGGTGGGTAATGAATTATCCACATGACTCTACTCTCCATGGGACCCCATAATGATCAGTCTATCTCGAGGTGAACCCAGCATTGAGTAGAGTCCTCATCAAGAAAGATCAAAATTATAATTGTTGTTTGACTTGAAGAGTTATTAGGAATTGATTAATGACCCATGTGACATCATGTAATTCAAGCAGCTTTATTCTTCAATTTCTTAGATTTGATAGGAGGTACAAAGTATAAATCAAGTAAAAAGAGGGGTGAGGATGAGGATGGTTGTTCCACAGATATTCCTTGGGAAATTACAACTTTTGCTTGATCTTTATGTTGAAGAAGTCCTTAAATGTTGCATCCTCAAAACATGACCTAACATATGGTGGTAGGGGGCAAAAGTTGGATCACTTTTGACTTCCTCCGATCTTAGGTTGGGTAGCTTAAAATTAGGCATCTTTAAGATATTCTTAAAGATCTTCTTGATTACCTTGAAATGAATAAGGCTTGCTAAACATCCAAAGAGTAAGTGGACCATAATTAAATGATATTGTGATATCGATGATGTCAGGTAGGAGTAGGCCATGGATTTATATGGCAGGTGAGTACCTGATGGTGGTAGAGGAGGAGGTGGAATGAAACTCCCTTGGTCTCTTGATCCAGGTGGTTGCTTCCTCTTATCACTCAGATCTTTCCTTGGGCTTCTTCTTATACTTATGGCTTTGTTTTGGGCTTGGTCTTGAAAAGACAATTTATTTGGCCTCTCTTATAAATAGTTCTTGTTGATTAACTTCTAGTTTTGTGGATACAAGCATGAAGGACCTTGGGCCATGGATATTCTTTAGAAATCTGAATGGAATCTTATTGACATGTGTTCATATTTTTTATACTCAAGTTATGTGAGAATGTAGTCAAGTCACTGATTGTTATTATGCTTGAAGATCTTGAGGTAAACCCTTTCTAAGCTACAAACCTTGATAAGTTGCTCCAACTTAGCAAATATCTTTACTAAACTATTGGGAAGTTCAACTTCTTGAAAGCTTTTCCCTCTTAGTTCTTGTGAAAAGAGGAAGAGTAAAATAGCCACTTCTGTATGTTGCCACTGAAGTGTCAATATGCTATCTGGGTTTCCACTACCATCAAAACTCTTGAAGGGAGGTGGCAAACCTTGGGATATTGGCATCAAATTTCTAGGGTGATTTACTTTGACATCCTCCCCAGGCTTGATATGCTTCCTTCTCCTCTTGCTCAACCATGGACTTGATATCTTTCTCTGTATGGAGGTACTTTCACTACCTTCATACATGTTGGTGCTACCTTGCTTTTAATGAGGTAAAGTCTTGGTGGGTCCAAGACATGCACTAACTGGTGACTAGTCATATAGTAGGATGAACTGGGCTTAATTCAAGTATTGAGGCTGCTACTAATAAGTCCTCAGCTCCTCACCATCCTCTATTTTTCATCTTTCTTTAGTGATATCAAGGTGTTGGGATTGGGTATGTATTCTTGCTCAACCTCATCACCTTCCATAGCCTGTTAATCTCTAAAGAGGGATCCCCTGGTATCTACCATGCAAACCCCGGCTGAGTCTCCCAAAAAATCATCTTTGTTGGGATCAAAGCTGATCTTCTCCTCATTAGACTAGTCGTATCCTATGATCTCCTTCTTTCCATGAAATAGTGAGCTACTATGTCATCTAAAGATTGATCTGTCAGAACTGGCACAAATGCTTTCGACAGACCAGTGATGGGATCCACATCATGAATTGTGAGGTACCAGACCTCCCCTACTACTAGAGAATCAATTCTGTGAGGACTATACTTGCTAAAAGAAATGCACTCCTGGCTGTCACTGACTTTGAAAAGGGTGACACTCCTAGGAGGTTCTATGATCATGGGTGTAGCTGGGCTGCCACCTTCTCTCTTTGCAACTACTGTAATAATCTCCAAATCCTGCTATGGTGGTGATGGTGAAGGGACGACCACTACGCTTCGGGGTCGCCATTCCTTTCACGCCACAACTAGGGTAGAAGGTCGAGTAGGAGAGCATGGCCTCGCCATAGTAGGCGGTGTGGATGGAATGGAATCCCTTGGCTATAGCCAGATTACCAATAGGGTCCTCTTCTCCCCGGATGTGGCCTTCATGGCCTTGGGTAAAGCGGAGATCTAATACATGACAGGTGACGATGGATGGGGGGGTGGTGGTGTGGGACACACCACTCTCTTGAAATAGGGGCTCTCATCCTGTGGTGAGTAGTCCCTATAAGTAGAATACTGTATGTGTGATTGACATGGGTAAAGTCGTCGAAAATTAATGTGGGCCCAGCCAGTAAACCTCGCCTCTCTGGTGGTGATATGAGCTATAGTATGGGCCTCCCGGCCCTCTCTATCGTAGATGTTTCCCACGTGGGGATAATAGATCTCAAGTCAAATTGAGCCTGACTCAGTAATGCAGCTCGACTGGTGTAGAACTGAGAGGCCTATGACCTTTTGCTTTGGCGATTGGGCTAAATCAAACCACTGATGGAGGTAAAGTAGGGATCCTCCTAGCATCCTCTCTGTCCGACCTAAAGATAAAATGGAATGGGTTGCTATAACCTTGGGGAAATCAGAGTGGACAACTCCTCCACAACTGACCGTATAGCTGCGTCCATTTCCCTGGTGATGCGTGTATGGTACCACTTAATCATGCAATTTTGGTTCCTCCTCTGAGTCTTGGTGGGGTGAATAGAGTAAGAACTAGACTCGACTTCAAAAGCTTGGGAGAAAATCTTTGGGATCAGAGAAGCTTTACCCTTTGAGGGGTCTTGAGGTGCTAGCCACTCAGGCGACACAGTAGCAGCATCTACTATCATAGATATCACGATTTGCACTCTTATAGAAACTATCTTTGCCTTCCCCTAGTGGGGATGAAGTCGATGACAAGTCAATCTAATGATGACCGACTTGTGGTCCTACTAACAATTATGAGGGGAATTTCCTCATATGTAATCCTTGCCCCCTCAAAACCTCATCCAAAATGAATGAGGGAGTAATCCGAGGCGGCTGATCAGGGCCAAGTCCATCCATGGGGAAAGGTAAACATTCTTGGGTGCGCCATTTTACTAAGCGAGGCTGATAACTAAAACTCCCAGCAAGAGTGCAATGTTGAAAATAAACTTGAATTAGAATTCTGTTGACTTTGAGTTTCAAATTTAGAATTTCGAACTCATACTCAACATTTTGAAAATATTAAGTTGACTTCAAATGATTTGGAATAGATTTTAATATTTTGATTGGAAAGAGGAATTGTTTGGATACAGAATCCACTTTCAATAAATTTGGATATGTTGAAAATGGGTTCAAATATATTTTTTTTGGAAGGATGCTTCTATAGGTTCATATTTGAGTTTTGATTTTTATTTTGAGGACCCTTTAATTAACAAATTTAGGTATGTTAAAGTAAAGGGTCAATTTAATTTTATTTTGGATTTGTAATTTTTGGAATTTGTTCACTTAGCAAATTTGGGTATGCTAAGTGAGATGTTTGAAAATAATTTCTTCTTTTTGTTTCTTTCTTTATTTTGGTTTTGTGAATCTTTTTGTGATTTTGAAAAGAGAAATGGAATTTGACATTTAGCAAAATTTAGGTATGCTAAATTAGGAAATCCAAGTGTGTTTTATTTTTAGAAATTTTTTTTGAAAATAGGATTCTTAGTAATTTTAAGTATGCTAAGGGAATCCTAATGTGTTTCTTTTTATATTTTGATTTATTTTTGAAAAGTAGGATCGTTAACAAATTTAAGTATGCTATGGAAATCTAAATGTGTTTCTCTTTTGATTTTGATTTGATTTTCTGTTGAAAGTGGAGACTTCACTTTAGCAAATATGGTATGCTGAAATGAAGTTTCATTTAATCTTGTGAAATGAAAATTTCACTTAGCAAATTTGAGTATGCTAAATGTAATTCCAAAAGTTGTGTTCAAAATTATTGTATTTTGATTTTAATTTGAAAATGGACACTTCACTTTAGCAAATATGGTATGCTAAAGAATGAAGTTCCAAAAGTGTTTCTTGAAAATTTTGTTAAATAAAAATTTCACTTAGCAAATTTGAGCATGCTAAATGAATTTCCAAAAAGGGTGTTTCAAATTTTGTTTTGGATTTTGAAAAGGAGAGACTTCATTTTAGCAAATGGGGTATGCTAAATTGAAGTTCCAAATATGTTTTGAAAATTTTGTTTTTGTTGATTTTTTGAAAAGGGAGATTTCCATTTAACAAATTTGGGTATGTAAGATAAAAATCAATTATGTTTTGTTTTTCAAAGGTGTATATTTTTGTGTGTGATTATTGCTTTTTTTTCGAAGATGAAATCCCAACCTAATCATATATGAAATATGTTAAGTGGCATTTCAAAATAATGTTACTTTATTTGGAAATGAAATTTCGTTTCAATAAATTTGGGTATATTGAATGGTGATATTCATATGCACTTTTTGAATGTTTATTTTTGATTTTATTTGGAAATGAAACCTCCACACAATAAGTGTGGTTATATTGAATGGAGAGGTTTCATATGTGCTTTTAAAAATATGAAACTAACACATGTGGAATGTTAAGTGGAATTTCAAAGTTATGCTTTTGCTTGAAGAGGTAATATCCATTCAACACATTTGGATGTATTGAATGGAAAGGCCCATCTTCAAATTTTTATGCTTTTGAAAATATGATTGTTGGAATTTTATTTTAAAAATGAGGTCTTCACAAAAAATGAATTGAGTGAAGAAACTCATTTTTTTAGAAAATATAATTGTTGGAATTTTATTTTTATAAAGATGATCCTACATATAATTGTTGGAAAACCTTTGTGCAAAATATTTTATTATTTGCATTTTGAAATAGTGCTTTTTGAAAACCAAGATTTTATGAAGGATTTATTTTGTCTTTATTATTTTAGAATGAACCTTTCCTTAACCTAAAAATGGTAAGTAGGAAGTCTTTAATTAATTCTCTTTGTTTCAATTTTTATTTTTACCCAACCCATTGGAGAACCCAATGGGGATTTTAAGACCAATATGGGGTGAGGTCCTAAAACCTAAAGATGTTGGCTAGCTTAACTTAAGGATGAAATAAGCTAAGTTCCAACAGAATGAAAGATAGTCTTGAATTCATACCAAAGTACAAACCCACTGTCGATACTTGGAGACAATGATCATTTACCAAAGATGGAGAGAGAAACCATCCCCAGTGGAGTTGCTAGAAAAATATGCGGTGAAATTTTATAATTGATTTATAAAAGAAAAAGGGTGATACTTCCATCTTCACTCTATGCGGGAACAAAGGAAGATAGAAATAAACTTTATTCTTTTTATGCATTTTGACACCACATAGATTCGTAGATGTTTTTATTGAGGGTGATCGGGTGCAAAATTTTGGAGAGGTGTACTATCTCAAAAGATAGAAGTCACCACCCTACAATGGACCTAATCATCTCAACAAGGACTCCTAAGGATAATAGGTGCATGTGTACCAAGATTCTTCCCTACTTTACATGGAAAAGTAAAATAGGGTTTATTTTAAATTGGGTTCATTAAGTTCCCTACAGGCAAGCCCCATAGTTAATTACATCCTAAGGAATGATCCCTTAGGAATACTCTCGATTAAGGTAAATGATCATTGTCTCCAAAGATTTAATAGGACTATCAATCGATTAGTTTTTTTGGAAGATCAAATGGGATTGATCAAGAGAGAGAGTTATTATCAAAGCCAAAGGAAGATAAGTAGGAGATGCTCACTATGCTAGGAAAACTTGAGCATCTCAAACTATCTATTATTGGGCTTTACATTTTGAAATTGAATTATTTATTTGAGTTGAATTTTATTAGAAGTTTAGGGCTTATAATTCCATAATACAAGGTTATGAAAATGCCTAAGAGGTGAGGATTTATGCTTATGGCCCATAGAGGAGAAGCAACCTCGAACCTAAATCTAGGAGCTTTGAGGGCCAAAAGCACGACCTAAATCTAAGGATAAAATGGGTATTTGGTTTGCCTCCATAAGAGAACAAATCACACTGCTTGGACTTACTTCACCTGGGTGGTAACTCCTCTAAGATTTTAAATTCATGTAGGCAATTCATATGCTTTATGCAAGATAGCTAGGCTATTATTTATTTTAGAAAGAAACTAAGTTCTTAAATCACTCCCTAAGAGACTAGATCATGTAAGGGCATGAAAATGACCTAGATCTAATGCAAAACATATTACATGTTATTTTTGTTTTTGGAAAATTATTTAACTCAAGCTAGTAGGATTCATATGCCTCATGCATGAGAAGTAAGATTATTGGCCAAAATTAGTGAGAAGGGAGGATGTGTGTTTCCACCATGGCTCTCAAAGGTCAAGCCAAGTTTCTCTAGCAATGGTGAAAGCCCTCCAATCAAGAGTGTAACAATATGCTTTTATTCATGACATTATAAAAGAAATACTCATCCAACTAAGGGTTGCTAATTCTTTTATCTTGATTTTAACTTAAGCTTTAGATGATGTTATGAGTTATTTATTTTAATTTTGAGTTGATTAATTTGGTAGAAGATTTATTTTTCCATAAGAGCCTAATCTTCATCCAGGTCATACATCAAGCAAAGAAGAAAATAGGAAATATGGCATCTTAATGCACAAATAAACAAATATCAACATTTATAAAGCTAATGCAAAAAAAATAAAAGCCATTTGTGGTGGCACCAACACGAAAACAAATTAGCTTACCCTTATACAATTACAAATGAAGTAATTCACAATCAAGTAAGGAAATTCATGTTATGGGGGTCTTCCTTTCTTCTTTTATTCTTTTTTTCTTTCTTCTTTCTTCTTTCATCTTTTTGGTTCCTTCTTTTGGTTCGTTCTTTTGGTTCCTTCTTTTATATTGTTGGAAGGTGGTTGCTCCAAAGGCTTCACATGGTACATAAGATGTAATCTTATGACCAATGCTCATCCTAATCCCCCCGTAACGATCATTCCAAAATCCTAATTGCAAAAATACATGAAAAGGAAAAGTAAATCTAACTAACACCTACAAAATAGAGATTAGCTAAACAAACCATACAAATCCCAAGCATGTATATTGGACTTAGCACCCCACACATGGGTGACCAAGTCCACCTGGCCTATTGGATTATGCTTAGGGGTATAAGCACCTGCATAACAAAAGCAGTTATATTTTTATTATAGCGCCCCTTAAGCACAATCCCCTACAGAAAATAATGATTAGACTAGATCATCCTACCATTCATTATATGCACATTTACCCTAGCATCCAGATTAGAAATAATACATCTCAAAATAAAAGCAAATATTTAGCCATGCACCATCCTAACTTAAAGCTAGAAGCGGTGACTTAACCTAATGTGTTAATCTTAAAAGGTTTGTATGGTATGCTTAGCTATGGTTTTAAGGTTTAGATTTCCTAAGTATGAATATGTCCAACTCAGAGGGTGGTTTTGTTTAAGTTGTTTAGTTGATTTAGTTTGATTTTATTTGATGTTTTGTTTAAGTTTGAATGAAACTACAATTAATTACTAAGTGTTGTAAAGAGAAGGAAAAGTGAAGAGAAATTTCTCTCTTCTTCCCTACCTTAAGTAATTTCTTAAGTAGATTCATATTTGATTTTATTTAGTGAATGTTTTATTATGTGTTTTAATTAATCCTAAGTTTATACTTTTCCTAAACAAACCTATTCAAAAGAAAGGCATTTTAAGATTAAGTAAAGTGAATTAAGATCACAAAACACACATCACTTCATTTCTTTCCCAACATGTATAACATGCATATGAATGAATCCTAAGCATATCTATACATACAAATGAAAATGTTTATACTTTATGATGAATGCTAAGTGAGTTACTTAAGAAAATTTGAATGCTTTATGATGCATGATTTTCATTAAGTAGAAAAGAGGTTTTCTTATCCATTTTTCACATGCACACATGTATGTATGAAAGGCATAAGTGAGTATGAGACCATTGTTAACCAGAGGTATAAGGTACAAGACCTACATAGAACTACTTAAAGTCTCACAACCCTGAGGTTGTCCAGACTAATATACCACTTTCCTTAAATACAAGCATATGTACAAAAGAAATGAAGGGAAAAGAAAGATGTAAAAAGTTTGTATTGGTTGATTTATTTTGTTTATGCACTTTATATATACAAGTGTAGTTATCCTTCTTAAGTAATAGTATAGGAATGAATAGAAAGGGGGTTAGGCAAGTGTTATGTTCTTTTCAAATAAACTATACACTTTGCCAAATTCTATTCAAAACCATACTAAAAGAAAAGAGAACAAAGGCTACACTGTAAATATCTTTATATTTATATCCACATGAAAGCTCATAAATAATTATAAGTAGCATGCTTTCTATTTTAGATATTTGATTTATAGATTTTGAAAATAATTTTGAATTTAATAGTGATAATAGCCACTCATTTTTTTTTACTTTAGCCAAAATATGTAATTTGACATAAAGAAAATATTTCATTTTGAATTTGATATTTGAAAAGCGTGAATGCATGAAACTCATATGACATACATATTTATCATGTTAAGAAAGAACTAAAGTGATGAAAGTATGTAAACACATTCATCCTTATTAATTCCTAAAGACAATCTTATGAAATAAGAAAGCTTAAACCAAATCAAATTATTTTTTAAGAAGGTTTGATTTCTTTTTGAGTTTGATTTAATTTAAAAATGTGAGGTGAGTTTGTTGTTCCTAACCCATTCCTACATATGTTTGCTATTTTAGTTTAATTTTTAGATGATTGGATCAATATTATGCTTTGGTTAGGTTAAGGTATGAATTAAGTGTGTTAATTACCCCTTACCTATACCACCTTAGTATACTTTATCAAATAATTATGAGCCAATTAGATGACATAAAACCACACAAGGACTTTAAATCAATAATGCACATAAGTAAGAAAGGTACCTAATGCAATTGGCTCATGATTAATGATTAATTAAAGTAAAGGATTTAATTTTAAGTAATTTCATAACACCTCTCATACATGTGAGTTGAGTTTTGATTTCCTTAATGTACTTAAGCTCTTGAACATCTAAGCATCTATCCAAGAGAGATTAATTGAGTTTTGGAATTTTTTAGTATTTTATGAAATTAATTAAGGGTGTAATTAGTGAATTAACCCTTAATTAAGATTGAATTAAGAAAAAAAGGGGGTTTAGGGAATATCTTAAGGAAATAATCTTAAAATTATTACCTAAACTTTATATTCACTTAATCAAAACTTAATAGACTCAATCAGAGGGTTAAACCACTAATTATGCCTTTAATTAAGCTTAATTATACTATGGGAGTGATTAAGGAATGAATTAGCAATTCCTCTAATTAAGCCACTAATAAATCTTAAGAAAATTAGGGAAGGCAGGAGTCATCCCACTAATTAAGCACAAGAAGTTTGGGATTAATCAGTGGAGTAATTAGAGGGTAACTTGCAAAACAACATTCCTAATAAAATCCAAATTCAGAGAAAGATACTATTCAAAATTCATTGAAATCATTTTTAGAATATTTTATATTCAATTATATATCTAATGCAATTTATTTCATGTTTTGTATGATTTTTCTAGGCTTAGATATAAATTTAGGATGTTTCCATAATTAATTAGAACATTTAATAACCTAATTAAGTATTTAATCACGTCGGCACCACGTGGGCCGCTGATGCGGCCTGCGCTTTCCACATGGAATGACAGGATTGGATATTAAACTTATCACATTGTAGGCATCATGATAATGCTATGCATTTTCTCACCGTCGACCAAGATCGGACAAGGTTAAATATCAAATGGGTTAAATCATAGATGCTACGTGTTTTAATCATGGCCGTCCATCCAAAATGCGCATATGGATGACCCATTATTCTTCCCTGTAAATCCCTATGAAGGATGGACACTTCCATCTTTAAGGAGATGATCCGAGTTCGATTGAGCTTGGATTGGATTGAAATTCAACCCACACCATCTATGCACAATGGCAAGCACATCTAAAGGCTAGAATTCTATGGGATTAAAATTCCTTTCACAACGCTCTAAACCACTTTGAATTTAAGCTCAAAAAAATGGCTAACCTCACGGTGATCAGTGATGATTGGAGAAGCTTGTGTGGAGAAAAACTTTCGAGTTTGAGGTGTTGAAATTGGGTAGATGCTTCTATGGACCAACTCCTCTTGCACTTGAGCTCGATTTTGATTGAAGTAGATCCTCCCTTGCCTCAAGAGCTTAGATGAAGACTTGGGTGAGTTCGATCGAGCTCCCTATGGGTGCTTGCGAAAGGAATTGGGTTAATTTTGGGTGTGGAGTAAGTTTGGTTTTTGGTGGAGCTCACTTATTTTCAAGCTGTGAAAATCGTGAAGATGAGATTTGAAACTCTCTCTAAGAAGGTTGGGAAGACTAGCTGGCTTTTCTGTACCATGCTTCAATTAGGAGAGTGTGGGTGAATTATGGGGTATATCTCCCCAAAGGGCAATTGGATGGCCGCAAGCTCCTTGCCATTTTGATCCAATTGACCACCTTGAGTGGGTTTGTTAGGACATTTAGGGTGTCCTTGCAATCAGCTTGGCCAGAGGAGTGGAATGGTGAAGCTCTCATGTGCCTAAATCAAGTGGAGAAGGAATTCCATGTGGCAACTTTCAAGAACATGGTCAGTTTTGGGTTTGGGTTGGGTTTGGCTAAGGCTAAGTCCATAAGATAAAACTATAGGGCTTATGAAGGATTTTGATTTTGGATTTGATTATGGGTTTCAATCAAATGATTTGGAATTTGGATTTTGGATTTAAATTTGAATTAAATTTGAGGTTTGGTTTGAGAAAGTAAACATGGGTTGGGTTGACCATAGGATGGGCAAATCTCTCTAAATTCTAAGACATAATATTTAGCTAAACCTTCTAAGTCTCTAGGCTTTAAGTGTTCACTTAATCACTAGAAGTGTATTAAGGCTAGAAACTCTTAGTATCTATGAGTCCTAGATCAATGATGAGGAGGTTGAGAACTCACTCCAAAAGTGAGGTTAACAAGGTCTAATAGGTGTGTGTAGGACAAGCATTTGGTTTGGGTTGATCGAGATGATCAAAAACGTCCAAAGGATTGCAAGCACTAATGAAATGATCTATACATAAATAAGAGATGTAGGCAGAATCATGATCTTAGTGCAATGTAACTCATCTTATTCCAAGGGCATAAGAAAGGAAGAAGGGATCCACGAGATGGTATGAACATTGCACTAGAGCATTGAGTTATCTAGGGGATAGTTTGAATTTGATCATGATTATGGAAATAAGATCCGGGATTAGAATCTAATCCATCATGGATGGTGTATGAACCTTCCACTAGAAGTAGGTTGAGTTATATGAGTTTGATTTCATTGATGTATCCCTTTGGATGAGTTGGTTGGATTTTCTTGGTAGGCATCCTCAGGGATGAGAATTGATTTTTTTATGATTTGGGGCTCCACTAGGGAGAGGATATGATTTGGGGTTTAATTTGATTTGATGTTGAGGGCATATCATGGGTATGAGCTGGTCTATAGGGATGAGGTGGATTTAATTTATAATTTTTTTTGATTTATTTGGGGAAGTATCCATTGAGGATAAGGTGGATTTAATTTATAGACCCTATCTGTGTGTGATAGATCTACCGAGAAGGAGCTATACCGATTTTTTAGGTTTACAAATCCAAAGAGAAAGTCTACCAACCACAGGGTAGAACTAACCAACCTAAGGGCATCTTTTGGTGTGCAACGACTGAGCTAGGAAGAAAGCATAGCAGACTTACATCTTCTAAAATGGGGAGCAACTGTTGGGGTGATCTATTGAAGTTTAGAACTTCGACTAAAGGCAGTGAATCTTGTGTGGACTTACATCAACTCGAATATTTAAGATTAATCTCATTTTAATTAAATGGTGTTAATGCGATGGATCTTGAGAAGGGGCTATATCAACCTTTTTATTTTAGATTTACAAATCCAAAGGGAAAATCTAAATGTAGCTAACCAATAAGGGGTGCCTTTTAGTGATCGATGCTAGGAAGAAAGCATAGTAGACTTACATCTTCCAATGCAAGGAATAGCTGCTGGGGTGACCTGTTGGTAGCACAATAAATCAAACCCGAACTAGGGCTGTCCGTCAGTGTGCAATGGTCATGCTGGAAAGAATATGTAATATAATTACATCTTCTAAAGCAAGGATGTTTGTCGGGGTGACCTGTTGGTGGCACAACAAGTCAAAGAAGGGACTTAGAGAGTCTTCTTTGAAATATCTAAACTCAAGAGTAGTTGATTCTATGGGAGTTTTGATTTAAAGATAGGATGTTTGCTTGGGAAAAGGTAATTTGGGTGTCCTCCTAATCTATGCGAATATATAAATTTTATTTATATGTTTCTTTGGATATTGGTGTGAGGACCACAGAAGGAAATATCGACCTCATCTATCTTAAAGGACTAGGAAGAATTTGCATATCCATAAGATGGATTCTCCATCCACAGTGGTGACTACTATGAAAAGGGGACTATCCAACCCAAGAGTAATCCGAGTAGTGTCTAAATGGGGTCACAAAGGACGTGATCCAAATAGAGTGTCCATAGGGAGGTCTTTGAGGGCTTTATTCTAGACCTATAAAAGAAAGCTTATAGGTGTGCTGGTGACTCAAGGAGAAGGTGTGTGATTTACATCTTCATGAGTGTATCCATTGGGTGGGTCATTTGATTGGAGGATCAAACAACGGTGTTCATCATTGTCGATGATCAATCACGAGAAGAAAACTTGCAGACATCTTCACATATAGAAATGATCCGAGGGATAGTTTCATGGCGGGACGATCTTTGTCGATCTAAGGCACTAAGTGGAGAGTCCCACGGAAGGACTAGAAGACTTGAGGTGGTCAGAAAAGGAGCCCCTATGAGACTTATCCTAACCTCAAATATACTACATGCATGGTGGCTAGTTCAAGAATAAAGCGTGCAGACACATCTTCTTAAACATAGTTAATATGATACTACTGGTGCATAGTAAAGCACCAAACTAATAAGGAACTCATTGATTTGCAATGGTTAAGTCGAATAAAGCATCTGGCTTACATCATCCTAAATAAGGAAACCGGGTGACACACAAGGTGACATGTCAGATAAAGCATCTTAAGTGAGTGCCACTAGTGGCTTTATCCTAACTCGAAGTAACCTGAGATAAAAGATATGCATCTGGTTTATATATTATTTGTGTAGTTATGGTGAATATTTTCATCAATTTTCTTTTAGAGAATAAGATATACTTCCATCTTCACTCTATGCGATAAAATGAGGATGGAAATATATATCACTTCTCTTTATCGATTTGACACCATGGATAGTAAATGTTCTTATTGAGGGTGATGGGTATGACATTAAGGAGAAGCGTCTATCTCAAAGATAGAAGTCACAACCTATAATGGACCAAATCACCTCAATAAGGACTCCTATGGACAATGGTCTACATATGTACCAAAGATTCTTTCCCTATTTTAATTCAAGAAGAAAGGAGAACTCATCTCTTGAACAAAATCAACATGAGGTAGCTTACTAGGCGGGCAATGAAGTCTACCATCGATAAACTTGTTATTTTGTAATGGTCAAGTTAGGAAGAAATCATGGGTACTCACATCTTCCAAATAAGTGACCACTGGGGTGACATACTAGCAAGGTAGCATGTGGGCTCGACTCACTAATGAGTGAGTGCACAGCTCCCACATCAAAGTAATGAAATAAAAGATATGTGTTTGTTTTGTACATGTTAAGGAATAGGATGCCTAGGGAACTCTTACACCTACCTTAAACATGCTAGTGGATTTGATGAAGTGGTGCCATGGATGGAAAATATGATTCCCACTATGAACGGATGCCTCTTGGGTTCTCTCACACCTAACTTAGTTGTGCTAATCAAAATAGGATGCCACTCGGGTTCTCTTACACCTATTCTAATAGCGTAGAAATATTTTGTTTGTGTTGTGAAAGAGGGATAGGGTGCCACTGGGGGACTCTTACACCTACCCTAAACAATCACACTCTGATTCATAAGACAAGCGAACAAGAAGAAGAAAAGATTTGATGAATGGAATGATTTTTGTTCTTTATATTAATAATTATTTTCAAACATGATTTATTTCATGGGTATTTCTTTAGATAGAGCCCATTAATTGGAAGCATGGTGTTCCCCTTTATCAATAAGGAAGATCCTCCTTGGTAGGCCTTCTCTATGACATAGGGACCTTCCCAAGTTAGTTCAAACTTGCCTCCCATTATTCGATGGACATCGATTGGTCTCCTTAGGACTAACACAAGTTCTCCTACTCAAAAAGACCTAGGGCAGACCAGCTTGTTGTGAGCTTGAATCATCTTGGCCTTGTACAACTCGAGGTTCTGGCAAGCCCATAGGAGACTCTCCTCCAAACCTTCGAGCTTTTCTAATCGCAACTTGGCATTCTGTTCTATAGTGACCTTGTTACCCAATGCTATCCTTGGTGACAAAAGTTAAACTTCTAAAGGTAGAATGTCTTGGACCCATACACTAAGAAAAATGGGGTACTAAGTTGGAGTTAGGTATGTGTGCGGTAAGCCCACAAGCTTCAACCAATTTGTTTGTTCCACTGTTGCTTATTGTCATCAAGAGTCTTCTTTAGTATTTGAATGAGAGTTTTGTTTAATGATTATACTAAGCCATTTTCTCTAGGGTAGTAGGTGGTGAAATATCTCTCTAATCTATATGTGTCTTATCAAAGTTGTTGATCTTTGTGCTTTTGAATGCAATACCATTAACTATAATTCATGAGGCACCCAAATGGTATATGATATGGTTCTAAAAGTCAAGCACATCTTTGATGATCTCTCAGTGGGATGGCTTCCTCCCACTTGGAGAAAATAGTCTGGTAGCTAAGATGAACCAATGCCCATTGGAAGAAGGAGGATCGATCAACTCATAATGTGTACAACACTTTGAGCCATAGGCCAAAGTAGGGTATAGAATGTTGGGTGGTTGGTGGAGGACCACATGTACTGACCGATGGCATCTCTAGCTACATCCATGCAACTAATCATTAAAATAGTATCTACTATCTTGATCTTCATCATCTTTGAAATTGATGTGCTCCACATAGACCTAAATGTACCTCTGTTACAATGCCACGGGCTTTATGTTTGTCTAAAAAATGTAACCACATTTGGTCAAAGGACCGGAGGTACAGGGTGCCATCAACGAGCATAAGAGAGAGCTCTCTATTTCACCTGATGGGCTTGTGACTTTTCTTGAGGTAGTCTGCTAGTGTTCAAATAGTCAATGAATGGTTGCCACCAATCCAGCTCCTAGTCCTTATAGGCAACGACAACTTCCCCTTCAAGAGAAAGTCTCTCAATGAGTACAACATTGATAAGGGATAGGACTTGCCTATTTTGGACCCTTATTGGAATGTACTCATCGTCCAAACATGCCAATTCTTTGGCAAGTTTAGCCAAAGAATCTGCTACTGCGTTCTCTGCTCGGGAAACCTTGTAGATGGCAACTTCAGGAATTTGGGCCAATAGCTTCATGGTATACTCATGGTAATGTCGAAGCTTGGGTTTGAGAACCTTGTAGGACCCATCAATCTAGTTGATGATCAATTGAGAATCCCCAAAGATGTTGATACTCTTGACATTGATAGTGATGGCTAACTCCAGATCAACAATCAAAGCCTTATACTCAGCTTCATTATTGGTGCAGTGTTTAGAAAGATAGTATGAGAATCTCATCACATCATGGTCTGGAGTTAGGAGAACTATTCCTACCCCTGCCTTTCTAGGGAGAATAGAATGTGGTGCTTCCCCTTTGTGAAAAGAAGCTGCACCATCAAAATACATCTCCCATCGACGGTTGTCAGCCTCCCCTAAGTTCATGATTTGTTCATCACGGAGATTGTCACTGAGCGGAGAATCAGTAGGAAGTGGGTGTGTTGCTAAGAAATTAACTAGTGCCTGTCCATTTACCACTCAGAGGGGTACGAATGTGATATGAAACTGTGAGAGGATCATGGACCATTGTGCCAAACATCTAGATAGCATTGGCCGTGCCTTAAGATATTATAGTGCATTTGTTATGGAGATCAAGTTCTCCTTACGAGAAAGTATGTAATGTTGTAGCTTTTGGGAAGCAAAGATCAAAGCTAGGAAATGTTTCTTAATAGGTGAGTAGTTTGCTTCAACAGGAATAAGACGATAGCTGAGATAGTAGAGAGCGTTCTCCTTCCCTTTTCATTGGCTTGGGCAAACAGAGCACCGAGAGAGTCATCCAATGTAGCAGTGCAGAAGATGAGTGGCCTACCCAGGATAGAGGTTACTAGAACTGGCGATTTCACCAAATTCTGCTTGATATCTTCAAAGGCATGTTGGCACTTGTCATCCCACTTGAACTTGGCATCCTTTTTGATAAGTGCAGAGAATGGATTGCATCTCCTAGATAGGTTGGAGATAAAGCATCTTAGATATGCCAGCCATCCTTGGAAGGATCTGAGTTGAGTTAAACGCTTAGGAGGTGAGATTTCTAAGATAGCTTTGATCTTTTCAGGATCTATTTCTAGTCTCAGGTGTCGGACAATAAACCCAAGGAATTTTCCAGAAGTTACTCCGAATGCACACTTCAGAGGATTCATTTTGAGGTTATATTGTCTTAACCATTCAAAAACTACACTCAAGTCAAATAGATGATCTTCCTTTTCACTGCTCTTGACTACTAGATCATCAACGTAGCACTCAACCTGATGATGGATGAGTTCATTGAAGATCTGAGTCTTGGCTCATTGGTATGTAGTTGTTGACCTCATTTTTAGGATGAGTTCTCAACCCTCCCATCTTAGGCATAGGACTTCTCTTAGACTTTAATAGATCCTTAGTCTTAAGACACATCTAGTGATTAGGTGGACACTCAACCTAGCCCTAGAAGACTTAGAAGAGTTATACATAGGAATAGGTCATGCTTTGGGCATTAGGAAAATTGCCTACCCTTGGCTTAAACTAATCCTCACTTTCCTTCTTTCAAGTCAAACTCCAAATCAATTCTATTTGATTTTTTTTCAAACTCAAATCAACTCCATGATTGAAATCCATGATCAAAATCTATGATTGAAACCCATGATCAAAATTCATCAAAAATTCCTAAGTCCAAATTTTGCCTAAGTCCTTAAGCCTCCGTTTAAAGAGTTAACCAAAATCACAATTCAAATCTATTCAAATCTTTGAAAGTTTCTCATACCACATTTATATTCTCATTTATATTCCCATATATAAATAAAGTATAAATTCAAACTCATCAAATCAAATTCAAAATTCAAAATTAATTCATGAAATTTTTTTAAGTCCCTTCAATTTTCCATTAAAGGACTTAGCCAAAATCAATCTTAAACCTTGATCAAACATATTCAAACTCATGGGATTTTCACAAAACTTATTTATATTCTTCTTTATATTCTCATATATAAATGAAATATAAATATAAATCAATCCAATCAAAGGCAAAAATTAAATTCCCAATTTAAAATCTTCTTAAGTCATTAATTTTTCAGCAGTGATAGCCTAAATCTTGATCGAACCTATTCAAACTCATGAGATTTTCAAAACTTATTTATATCCTCATTTATATTCTGATATATAAATGAAATATAAATATAAATCAATCAAATCAAATCAAAAAAAATTAAATTTGATTAAAAATTTCCTTAAATCCTTTAGATTCCCTTTAATGGATTTAACCCAAATCATGATTGAACCACTTCAAATCCTTGAAATTTTCTCATGATAAATTTATTTTCTCATTTATATTCACATATATCGATGAAACATAAATTCAAACAATCAAAACCAATTCCAAAAATCAAACTCAAATCCATTCAAAATCCAATCTAAGCCTTTCAAGTCAAAATCATGAACTTAGCCAAATCACTTCCAAATCAAGCCAAATCCTTGATTTTCTCTCATGGTTCAATCAACCGTACAATAATGAGCTCATTTATTAATCCAAACTTCAATCACTCAATCAAAACCCAAGTCCAAAATCAAACCCAAAACCCCTTCATATTCTTCCTTTGAATATGAAATTTTCAAATGGATCAAAACCCATTTGACTTCAAACCACTTGTAAATGGATTTATATTTCAATCATGAGTCCATATACAAGATCAACCAACTTCAAATCAAGCTTTGACCAACCCACTTAGGCTCACTTGACCCAAAGTGAGCTAAAGTACCTTATGAGCCAAATTTTGATCCTAACCAAATTGGATTGAACCAAACTCATATATCCCCCTCATCATGATCAACAATCATCATGGGATGATCAATCAATCAAATTGGGTCAAACCAAGTCAAACCTAAGGGTTGACCAAGTCAACTTAACCTAAACCCAACATGAAATTACCATAGGGCTAAATTGATTGAAACCATTGATCTAAGTTCACTCATGACCTATGTTTGAACTTGACTAGGCAAACATTTGAGCCTAACCTATCCCAATTGGTCAACTTGACCCAAGTTGACCCATTTTGACCTAAAGGGCAAAAATGTATCCAAACTTGATCTAAGCCAAACTGATCCAAACCAATGGGTCAATTCCATTCCAAATCACTTGTGGAACTTGTCCAAAGCCTCAATTGGCCAACTAATAACCTAGCTTTTGACTTAGACCCAACATGCCTAAAGGGGTCATGTTGAGCCAATTGAACAAACCCAAATTGATTGGAAACAAAGATAGCAATCCACTCCATATGACTAACCTAACCTAAACCTACCCTTAACTTACCTCAAATAGGTCAAATGGGTTAAATAGGTGAACTTGACCCATTTGACCTCATTAAAGTCATATGAGCCAAAACCAAATATATGCCAAATTGAATCAAACCAAGGACACCAAAATATTTCAAATGGTTATATGAACTTGACCCAACCCTTGGTTCTAAACTAATTTGACTTATTAGTCAACTTGACCCAAGTTGACTTAATTTGGCCTAAATGGGCCAAAATGAGCCAAACTCTATCAAATGAATTCAAAAACTCATGAAACTTGGCCAAACTTAGTTTCTCCATATACCCAACATGTCCAAAGTGGAAAAAATGAACCATCTACCCTAGGCCATAAAATAAATTTTGGCCTAACCCATGGGTAATTTGGTCATACCCTCTTAGCAATCACTTAAGGCTTTCCTAAAAGCTTAAGGGGACTTAGTGATGAGTGGTGCACCCAACCCAATGGGTTTGGGTCAGCTCATTTGGTCCCTAGATCAAACCCGACCCTCTAGCTCAAAATTGAATTTTCAAACTCCCACTCAAGCTCAAATTCAAACACATGGGAGGTTGGTAATTTGTGCGGTGGTGCCCGACCACAATGCCCATTTATTCTTTTTGTGATTAATATTATAAATTGATTCATGATTTGTTTAGCTTTTTCATTAAGTGGCATAATTTTCCTAGTTTCTTCCTTGCTTTATGTATGGCATGGATGTGGATTAGGTTCTTTAGGGAAAAATAAATCTTTTACCTAATTTAACAACTCAAATAATAATTAAACAATTCATAGTCTCACCTAAAGCTTAGATTTAAAATCAAGATAAAAGAATTAGCAACCCCTTAGCTGGATGGGCATTTCTTTATAATATCATGCATAAATATATCTTATTTCACTTTTGATTGGAGGGCTTCCACCTTTGCTAGAGAAACTTGGCTTGACCTTTGAGAGCCATGGTGGAAACTCACCTCCTCCCTTCTCACTGATTTTGGCCAATAATCTGATTTCTCATGCATTAGTCATATGAATCCTATTAGCCTGAGTCAAAATAAATGTCCAAAAATGAAAATAAAATAAAATTTTAATTGCATTAGATTTAGGTCATTTGAAGCATGTCCCTTTACATGTTCTAGTCTCTTTAGAGAGTGTGTTTAAGGACTTAGTCTCTTTCTAAGAAATAACAGCCTAGCTATCTAGCATAAGCATAAAGACTTGCCTACATGTATTTAAAATTTTACAAGAAGTTAGTTGGCCACCCCCAAAGTAAGTCCAAGTTGGGTTTTGTCCTCTCAGAGACAAAATTTATGTGCTCTCACTCCAAGCTCCCAGATTTAGGTTCCGAGGATGCTTCTCCCTTTGTGGGCCATTAGAATAATTTCTCACCTCTTAGGCATTTCTTTAATCTTGTGTTAAGGAATCTTAAGTCCTAAAATTCTAATGAAAAATGTAACATAAACAAACAAAATCAATTTCAAAAATGTAAAGCCTAACTATAGGATAGTTTGAGATGTTCCCTAGGTTTCTTTGCATCATGGGCATCTTCTACTTATCTTCCATTTTAGTTTTGATAATAACTCCCCCTTTTGATCAATCCCGTTTGATCTTGCAAAAATAAATTAATTGATTGATAGTCCTTACCTATTGAAATCTTCAAGGACAACGTCATTTACCTTAATCGAGAGTTTTCCTAAGGGATCCCGTCCCTAAAGATGTAATTAACTATGGGGGCTTGCCCTTGTAGGGAACTTAACGAACCCGATTTAAAATAAACCCTGCTTTACTTTTCCATATAAAGTAGGGGAAGAATCTTTGGTACATATGTGGACCAATCATCCTTAGGAGCCTTATTGAAGTGATTAGGTCTATTAAAGAGTAGTGACTTCTATCTTTCGAGATGGTATACTATTCCTTGATGATGTACTCGATCACCTGAATAAGTACATCTGTGGATCTGCGTGGTGTCCTAAAAAGATGAATTTCTATATGTCTTCTCTTTTTTTTTCTCCACAGATTTGAAAGGCGACTCCTATAAAGAATTTATTCATCACAAATTTTTCTGGCAACTCTGTTGGGGATGGTTCCTCTCTCCATCTTAGGTAAATGATCATTATCATTGAGTATCGATAATGGGTTTGTACTTTGGTATGAATCCAAGACTATCTTTCTTTTCGTTGGCACTTAGCACATTTCATTCTTGAGTTGAGTTAGCCAACATCTTTAAGTTTTAGGACTGCAATCCTTGTTGGTCTTAAAACTTCCGTTGGGTTCTCCAATGGATAAAATGAAAAGATCTAAATAAAAAGAAAACATCTTTTAAAGACTTCCTCCTTACCATTTTCATGATAAGGAAAGGTTCATCATAAAATAATAAATCTTCCATAAAGAACTTTGCTTTTCAAAAGCACCTTTTCAAAAGTGCACTTAATAAAATATTTTTCACAAAAGTTTTTCACCCTCATTTAACAATTAACATAATTGTTACATGTAGGGATTTTCAAAAATAATGCTAACAATATTTTCCAAAAGCATAAATGAACATCTTCTTTCAATTCACTTTGATGAAGATTTCATTTTCAAAATAAAAATTACCAATCATCCTTTCCAAAAATCACAATCATAATCATAAAGTTTTCAAAAATCACACATGAACATCTCCATTTAATATACTCAAGTTTATTAAATGAAGGTTTCATTCCCAACTAAGAATAAAATATCTTTTAGGAAATCCCACTTAAACATATCTCACATATGTTTTAAGTTGGAATTCCTCCCTTTCAAAAAAGCAACAATCACACACAAAAGTTTTATATTTCAAAAATAAGATTGATCTCCATTCCACATACCTAAATTTATTGAATGGAGGTCTCCTACTCAAAAATTAAAACTTCAACAATCATATTTAAAAAAAAATTTCAAACATACATTTGGAACTTCATTTAGAATAATCAAATTTGCTAAGTGAAGTTTCCAAATCTAAAATCAAAATCAACAATCATATTTTAAAAAGTTTCTAAACATATTTTGAAACCTCACTTAACATACCCAAATTTGTTAAGTGAAGTCTCCAATTCCAAAATCCAAAAAATTTTCAAACAACATTTTAGAATTTCACTTAACATACCCAAAGTTGTTAAGTGAAGCTTCCAAGTCCAAAAATCAAAATCAATAACCGTATTTCAAAATTTTCTTAAGCACATTTGGAACCTCACTTAACATACCCAAATTTGTTAAGTGAAGTCTCCAAATTCAAAATCCAAAAAAAAATTTCACACACATTTGGAACTTCATTTAACATACCCAATTTTGTTAAGTAAAGTTTCCAAATCCAAAATAAATTTTTTTGTTTCTAAACATATTTTGGAACTTCACTTAACATACCCAAATTTGTTAAGTGAACCTTCCAAGTCCAAAAATCAAAATTAATGATCATATTTCAAAATTTTCAAATACATTTTGGAAACTTCATTTAGCATAATCAAATTTGCTAAGTAAAGTTTCGAAATTCAAAATCAAAATCAACAATCATATTTCAAAATTTTTTAAACACATTTGGAACCACTTAACATATGCAAATTTGTTAAGTGAAGTTTCCAAATTCAAAATTCAAAATTTTTTGAAACACATTTAGAACCTCACTTAACATACCGAAATTTGTTAAGTGAAGTCTCCAAGTTCAAAATTCAAAATTTTTAAATACATTTTGGAACTTCATTTAACATACCCAAATTTGTTAAGTGAAGTCTCCAAATCCAAAATTCAAAATTTTCGAAACACATTTGGAACTTCATTTAACATATTGAAATTTGTTAAGTCAAGTCTTCAAATTCAAAATTCAAAAATTTTCTAAACACATTTGGAACCTCACTTAACATACCCAAATTTGTTAAGTGAAATTTCCTATTCCAAAATCCAAAAATTTTCAAAGACATATTTGGAACTTCATTTAGCATACTCAAATTTTCTAAGTAAAGTCTCCAGATCCAAAATCAAACATCTTTCAAAACATATTTTGGAACTTCACCTAGCATACTCAAATTTTCTAAGTAAAGTTTTCAAAGTCAAAACAAAATTTTTTTCAAACACCCTTGAAATTCTTTCCTTTGCATACCAAATTTTCTAAGGAAAAGTATTCCATTTTTCAAAACCAAAAATGAAATCAAAATTTTAAATACACCATTTAGTATTTCATTTAGCATACTCAAATTTGCTAAGTGAAATTTTCATTTCACAAAATCAAGTGAGACTTCATCTTTAGAATACCAAATTTGCTAAAATTGAATCTCCACTTTCAATCACTTCAAAAACAAAACAAAACACTTAGGATTCCCTTAGCATACCAAATTTGCCAAGGATCTTACCTTTTTAAAAATCAAAATATTTCAAACAATTGAAACACTTAGGATTTTCTTAGCATACCTAAATTTGCTAAGTCAGAATTCCAAATTCACAAAAAGAAACAAACACTTTACTTAGCATACTTAAATTTGTTAAGTAAGTAAAATTCCAAATCAATCAAACAAAAACAAAATCCATTTTAACCGTTACTTTAACATACCCAAATTTGTTGAAGAAAAGGGTCCTTCAAATCAAAAATTCAAATTCAAAACAAAAATGAACCTATGGAAGCATCCTATCAAAAATTTTGAATCCATTTTTCAACATACTTAAATTTTTTGAAGTTTGGATTCATATTCAAATTCTTCTTTCAATCAATCTTCTCAAATCCATTTGAACCCCACATAACACTTCCAAGTTGTTGGATGTGGGTTCAAATTTTCAAAATTTAAAATTCAGAAAAAATTTATGGAGATAGAAAATTGCTACAAGTTCATTGCTCATTGTAGATTCTTTTCAATCAGTGCAGTATAGTTTGGTCTCAATTTACTATAATTTAGAAATGGTTCTCTTTGTCTTTACCTTCCCTTATGACATGGATCGATCGTCACTTCCGCTTGGACCATACCCACTTGATTCACTTTGGCCAAGGATTTGAGCCAAGATCACTTGTGAGGTCATTCCCCTCACCACAATCCAGGACCAAGGTGATGGTAGTCGGATCGTGATAGACTTCCTTTTCGATGATGTCTTCTCACTGAAGAGGAAAGCTATGGAAGTACCAAATACTTCAGTTGTTATAATTCTAGTAGTATCAGCTGTGCTTCATCCCAGTTGCTCATGTTTCCCTAGTGCTAAGACCTACCATCTATACCCTCCAAGGTACTGTTTTAGGGCTTTCCTCCCCCACATTTGAGTATGGGTCTAGCTCACACTCCTCTCATCTTACCCGTACCCAGCATAGGAATAAGAATTGTATGATCAGACGATTCCACACTCGGATAACTAGGGAGCTAGAGGCAGTAGCTCGATCAACCATGGATGAGTCTCCCATCATCACTTTACCACTCTAGAAAACTAGTTTCATCCTTTCTTTGATCGCAGAAGGATGCTAGAGGATCCGCTCATCACCTTCTCTGGTGCACTTGCACCACTAGGAGTAGGAGGTAATACGTCGGCCTCCGATCTATTCTATGCCAGGTAGATGGAGCATATAGATGCTCAAAGTTCAGGACACAGTTTGACCTTCGATCTGTAATCCCCATAGCGTAAGCAGGAAGATTTGTCAGGAGAGGGCTCGTGAGGCCCATACATCACACATTACTAGCAGAGAGCAACAGAGGTTAAGCCATCAGTCGATCGCTTCTGCTTTGGTTGATTTTCTAGCTCGACGCGCTACCCGCATCGACCATACATAGTCTTTTCACCGGACCAACCACCACGGAGGTCCTCGGCACGTGAGAGTCGTCCACCCCATCGCTTCACCCTCATCCATCATAGCTATATTTACGATCTCCATTCCATCTAAGGCCATGAAGGCCACCGGGAAAATGTACCCCGCTATGATCTCAACGACCAGGAATTTACTCTCCCACACCATTGTGGTAAGGTCGAGCTCCCGCTCGACCTTCTTCCCTGTGGTGGTGCGGAAGGTGTAGACAAAGCATCGGTCATTCTTTCACCAACTCGATATACACGAGGAGATGGTGACGTTGTTATAGATATTCCGATGAAAGTTCACAGAAGGATAGGAACTTCCTGGACTACCCCACTCATAAAGAGTAGAGTATTTATCTAGTGAGTACAGCATTGACTTCTCAGTGAGGTTCTGCCTCTCACATGATAATCACACACAACCTAAAGCTTTGTACTGAGTTATATCATTCCTTTGATGAAATAGTTGCATACTATTTTATGAAGAAGAAGGAGATCTTGGTGTACACTTAATTTGATGGAGAGAGAGTTAGCTTCGATCCCAATGAAGATGACTTGTTGGGATTCAGAATATGCATGAAAGAGATCTCTCCAAGGAATAGGGGTAAGATGAGGTTGATCAAGAGGATATGTCAAACACCTCCACATATCAAAGGTAGAAGGAAAGATTGATGTGGGATCACATCAATTATAGGACTTATTAGTAGTGTCTTTCAAAAATAAGCCCCTCTAATTCATCCTATCACAGTCAATGTTAGTCAGCCTGAGTTAGTGCATGTCTTAGACCTAATTAAGACTCTACCTCCCATTGAGCAAGGCAAAGCAAGAAGAAGGTAGTGGAAAGTACTTACATACAAGAAAAAGATATTAAATTCATGGTTTAAAGGAAGCTTTAGCAAGCTTGGATCATTTCAGGTAGACCCTACCTCCTCCTTCCTTCAAAAGCTCATGGAGGGAATTGCGATATATTTTTCATTGTTGCAATACAGGTGGTAGCAAAGCTTTACTCTTTAGACTCTTTGTCAATAGCCTAGCGGGTATCTCTTTTGATTGGTATGATGAATTGCCCAATAGTTCAATAAAGATATTTGTTGTGTTAGAGCAACTCTTCATCAAGAGATTTACTAGAGCTCAGCAAAGGGTTACTATAGGTGATCTCTTTGTAGCATAACAGTACTCCAGTGAGTCACTTGTTGATTATATTCTTGATGGCATAACCTCCACGGCCAGCACAGCTACCACCTAAGCCATACCACCACCACCAACGACATGCATATCCATCGCCAGGTAGCTATGGTTCACCTACTCTATTAGATAAGTTAAACAAATCTTATTCTTTTAAGAGGGAGGTGATCAAAAAAATCTTTAAGAATCTCTTAAAGAAACCTGATTTTCAGCTACTCGAGCCTAGGAGATCGGAGGAAGTAGGCAAAAGTCATGATCCTAACTTTTGCCATTACCACCGTATGCTAGGCCACATTTTGGATTCAAGGACTAGCTTGAACATAATTTCAAGACCAGTGTTGTAGTTATCCCAAAGGAATATCTTGTGAAACAACCTTCTAGTTCCATTAGGGTAATCCTTGGGGATACAAGTGATCCTACCAAAACCAAAGAAGGTTGGGCCATTTCTTTGTCTAAAACCTCTAAGAAAATAATTCAGAAGATCAAGAAGCTTTCCTTGTAGTTGCCTGAGTCAGCTCAAACCTCCAATGCCAAGGAAGGTTTGCAAGTTGTCAGTGCCAACTCTAGGAAAGTGGGAGCTCAACAATAGTAGCAGTAGTAGCATGTGTCGGCCCGGGATAGCCCCTTAGCATAGCCATCGATCGTGTCCAATCTCTAGCTTTTAGTTGCAGCTTTCACACCGATTTTACATTTTAGATAGCTCTTATGTTTCTTCTACTAATAGAACTCTTGCATCAGCGAATAAGGGCATCAAATCCCTTACTTCACTCACTCTACTTGACTTTTACTTTGTACCCCCAGATAATTCCAAAAAATTGAAGAATAAAGCTAGTTTGAATTATATGTGTGTCTCTTCTAATGAGTTATGTTCTTCTATTCCTAATAATAACTCTTCAAGTCTAAATAACTATAATAATTTTGATCATCCTCTTTCTAATTCAGAGTTGAACTTTCCAGCTCTGAATACTATGGGTTCACCTCTTGAGATAGACTTGGAATTATCTGATTCTGAGAATCTCATAGGAGAAGCTGTAGGTGAGCCTGAAGTATAGGTAGAACCTTCCACCACCTTGCCTCAAGAGATTATTGAAGTCAACCTCCATAGTGGCAAGGTTCTACCTCCTAGGGTAGCACCTATAGATAGATGAAAATATGTCATTAGTAGTGAAGATCGAGAAGCCCTTCCACAAGATGCTCCACCCTTGGATATGTTTGTGGAGAGCAGTCGAAGGTGGACTACAACGTCCTTTCTCATCTAAGAAAGTTGTCATCTAAGCTAAGCATATTTAATTCCCTTGTCTTATCCAAAGAGATGAGGGAATCACTAATCAAGGCCCTCCTTGATCTTAAAATATGCTTAGCTCAGCTGACCGCTATACGTGAGGAAGCACATTATGCAAAAGAAGCCCAAAGGGATCTCCTTCACAATTGAAGACCTTCTACTGGGGGACTTGGAGCACAACTGTCCCCTCTATATTACAGTCGACATGGACAGATTCAAACTCTCTTGGGTTCTCATGGATTCAGGTGCATCGGTGAACATTGTGAGTCTAAAGACCCTTGCCTATTTGAAGATCGACATCTCTACTCTTCGAGGAGATAGGATGATGTTGAGAGGATTCAATGATCAAGGCTAGTGGGCTTTTGGTTTTATAGTGTCACTGTGGTGAATAAATTCCTATTAAAGTCACCAAATCAGCAAAGAAAGAAGAGACCTTATAGAAGTTCTTCTTAATAAGATGCCACGCAGATCCACAGATGTGCTTATTCAGGTGATCAGATACGTCATCAAGATATAGTGTACTATCTCGAAAGATAGAAGTTACTACCCTTTAATGGAACTAATCACCTCAATAAAGATTCGTAAGTATGATGGGTCTACATATGTACCAGAGATTCTTCTCCTACTTTACATAGAAAAGTAAATTATGGTTCATTTTAAATCAGGTTCGTTAAGTTCCTTATAGGGGCAAGACCCCATAGTTAATTACATCCTAAGGGACAAGATCCCTTAGGAAAACTCTCGATTAAGGTAAATGATTATTGTCTCTAAAGATTTCAATAGGAAGGATTATCAATCAATTGGTTTATATTTGAAGATCAAATGGGATTGATCAAAAGAGGGAGTTATTATTGAAGCCAAAATGAGAAATAAGTAAGAGATGCCCACAATGCTATGAAACCTAGCGAGCATCTAAAACTATCCTAAAATTAGGCTTAACATTTTAGAAATTGGATTAGTTTGTTTGAGTTATATTTTTGATTAGAATGTTAAGACTTAAGATTCCATAACACAAGATTAGGAAATACCTAAGATGTGAGGAATTATGCTTATGGCCCACAAAGGGGAGAAGCAACCTCAGAACCTAAATTTAAGGAGCTTGATGAGGGAAACTAAATCTAAGGAAAAAATGGGTAATTGGTTTGCCTCCAGAGGACAAATCACGGCTTGACTTACTTCACGGGTGCCACCAACTAACTCCTCCTACGATTTTAAATACATGTAGGCAAACCTTTATGCTTATGCAAGATAGCTAGGCTATTTTTATTTAGAAAGAGACTAAGTCCTTAAACTAACTCCCTAAAGAGACTAGATCATGTAAAAGGCATGCTTCAAATGACCTAAATCTAATGCAATTCAAATTTCATTTTATTTTATTTTGGACAATTATTTTGACTCAGGCTAATAGGATTTATATGTCTGCATGAGAAATCAGATTATTGGCCAAAATCAGTGAGAAGATTAGGAGGTGAGTTTTCACCACGACCCTCAAAGGTAAAGCCAGGTTCTCTAGCAAAGGTGGAAGCCCTCCAATCAAGAGTGAAATATCATGCATTTGTGTATGATATTATAAAGAAATGCTCAGCCAACAAAGGGCTTGCTAATTCTTTTATATTGATTTTAATCCTAAGCTTTAGGTGAGGTTATGAGTTATTCTATTTTTAATTTTTAATTTTTAAGTTGGGTAAAGATTTTTTTTTAAGTCTCCACATCGGGTAATACATAAAGCAAGGAAGAAACTATGAGAAGCATGCCACTTAATGTGTAAGTTAAACGAACATCAATCAATTTATAAAATTAGCACAAAAAGATTAAATGACCATTTGTGGTCGGGCACCACGCATAAACCTGAAAATAATAAATGTGGGTAGCCAAGCTCTACCCTTATACAACCCAGATTACAAATGAATTGAATTACAATTTAAGAAAAGGAATTCATTATTATGGGAGTCTTCAAGCTTTATTCTTCTTTCTTCCTTCTTTTTTCTTCTTTCTTCTTTCTTCTTTTTTTTTGGTTCCTCCTTTGGTTGGTTGGACGGTAGATGCTCTAAAGCTTCACGTGGTGCATAAGATAAGATCTTATCACCAATGCTCATCTTAATCCCCATAACAAATCATTCCAAAATCCAAAATATACAAATTTTTACATGAAAAGGAAAAGTAGAAATTTAACTAACAACTACAAAACAAAGGTTAGTCAAATCACACTACACAAATCCCAAGCATGTATATTGGACTTATCACCCCACACATGGGTGACTAAGTCGAGCTGGCCTATGGATTATGCTTAGGGGTATAAGCACCTGCAAGCAAAAAATAGTTATATTTTTGTTTATTATAGCACCCCTTTAGCACAATCCCCTGCAGAAAATAATAGTTAGACTAAGCACGTCCTACCAATCATTCTACAAGCATACACCCTAACATCCAGTCTAAAGCATTCCTCACAAAACAAAATATAACATCAAACCATACACTGACCTAACCTAAAGCTAGAAGTGGTGACTTAGGCTAATGTGTGTGCTTTGAAGGTTTGTGTGGTATGCTTAGCTTAGGACTTTAGGTTCAAATTTTCTAAGTGTGAAGAACATGTTCAACTTAGAGGAGGATTTAAGTTGTTTAAGTATTTTGGGTTATTTTTATTTCATGTTTTAATTTGGTTTAAGTGAAACCTACAATTAATTACTAAGTTATGAAGAGAGGAAAGAGAAGAGAACTTCTTCCTTCCCTAATCCTTAAGTAATTTCTAAGGTAAGTTCACATTTTAATTTCATTTAGGTGAATATTTTGATTACATCTTTTAATCAATCCTAAGTTTAGATAAAACTCTAAACAAACCTATTCAAAAGAAAGGCATTTTAAGATTAAATAAAATGAATCAAAATTCACATAACACATTACTTCATTTCTTTCCCAACATATATAACATGCATATGGATGGATCCTAAGCATATCTATACATGCAAATGAGTAGTTAACACACTTTATGATGCATGCTAAGTAATCCATTTAAGAAAATTTAGAAGTTAAACATGATTTTCTTAAGTAGAAAAGGTTTTCCTTATCCAAAATTTCACATACATGCATGAAAGTAAGAAAGGCATAAGTGAGTACAATATCATTGTTAGGTGTAATACAAGACCTACTTATACTTAAAACCTCGAGGTTGTCCACTAATATACCACTTTCCTTAAGTACAAACATGCATATAAAAGAAATGAAATGGAAAAGAATATGCAAAAATTGTTTAATTAATTTGTTTTTTGTTTATGCAATTTATTCATGCAAGTATAAGTAATCCTTCTTAATGCATAGGGATGAATAGGGTATGAATTAAGTAAGTTGGGTTCTTTTCAAATGAACCCTACATCTTAACTCCTATTCAAAACTATGCTAACATAGGAAGAAAGAGAGCTACACTAAACATGACTTTATAATCTATCACATGCAAGCCTATAATTAAGATATGAATAGCACATTTTTAGATTTGATATTTTATTTATAAGTTTTGAAAATATTTTGGATTATTAGTGATAATAGCCATTCATATTTACTTAAGCCAACACATGCACATTTGACATAAAGTAAACATGAAATTATGAATGCATGAATCACATGGCATACAACTTAACATGTTGGGAAAGATCTAAAAGTGAAATAATGTAAACAAACTCACTTTACTTAAATCCTAAAGACATTCTTAAAGAATAAGAAAATTTAGAATAAATCAAAGTGAATTTCAAAATGATTTTTTTGTTTAGTTTGAAGTTTGATTTAATTTTAAAAGGTGAGATGAGTTTTTGTTCCTAACCCATTCCACATGTGTTTTGTATTTTGTTTAATTTTTAGATAATTAAATCTATTTTAAGAATTGATTAGGTTAGAGGTTGAATTAAGTGGCTTAATTAACCCTACCTACACCACCTTAGAAAAATTAACTAAGTAATTATGAGCCAATGAGATGACATAAAACCCACAAGATATTTAAATTTGCAATGCACCTAATAATGAAAAGGCCTAATGCAATTTGGCTCACAATTAAAAGTTAATTAAGCTAAGGGGTTTAGCTTAAGTACTTTTAAAATACCAAAGGAGTTTTAATTTCCTTAATTAGACTTAGGCTATTAAACACCTAAGCATCTACCCAAGGTAGATTAATTAAGTTCTAGAACCTTTTAGAATTTTTGAAAAAATTGTTTAAAGGGACAATTAATGAATTAACCCTTAATTAAGAGGGATTAAGGAGAAAAGGGGTTTAGGGAATAGCTTTAAAATGCCCCAAAATTATTCCATAAAACTCCTACTCACTGGATCTAACCTTAATCAAACTTAATCATAGGAAAATCACTAATCACACTTTAATTACCTTAATTACATGAAAGGGTAATTAGGAATGAAAAAATAGTAATTTCCCAATTAAGGCCTCAATAAATCTCAAGAAAATTAGAGGCGAGGTCATCCCCTAAAATGAACCTAGAAATTTGAGATCAATTGGTGACTTAATTAGAGAATAATTAGCTAATTAAAATTCCCAAAGAAACCAAATTAGAGAAAAGGAATTCAAAATCCATTGAAATTATTTTAAATATTCTAGATAAAATTATCTATCCAAGGTATTTTTCCTTTATTTTTCTAAATTTTATTGAAGGAGTTATGATTTTTGAAGGTTTCTGAATTAATTTGGAATTAATTAAAATCCCTAACTAATCCCCTTATCAACTCATGACCGCGGCATGGCGGATGGTCACATGCTTTACATGCATAGCGCTATGAGCCATCCACTTAAATGTCAAATCAAGGGGTGGCACGGCCGCATATTTATATCTCGATCAAAATCAGATTGACAAAGGATTAACCAGCTTAAAATAGATAAAGGATATATAAAATGTTAATCTTAATCTCGTCCATCTAAAATGTGGATGGATAGATGAGAGTTCTTCCCCAGGATGAATGGAGGCATGATCAAGGGGAGATCAGCCTAGCATGGATTCATTCAAGACTCAAACCATCTAAGAATAGCGCCAATCCAATGGTGGATTTCACATGCAATGAAAATTCTTTCACAAGGACCAACACCTCTAATCTAAGTTAATGGAAAATCACTACCACCTGGAGGTGATCATTTCGAGATGATGAGGTAGCTTAGTGGAGAAGCTGTTGAAGTTCTAGGCCTTGAGGTTGAGTGGATCAATGGGTGGACCAACTCCTCTTCAAGATCCTTGTGACATTGATCCAATTGATCTCTCTTGCTATGGGAACTTTGGATGCTTGGGGCTCGACTTGGTCCTGCAAAAGGTGGATGGGATCAAGTGTAGAGAAAATTCATTATTGGATCGAGCTCCCTTATTTTGCAATGTGCAAAACCGAAGAATGCAAGATTCAAATCCTCTCTAGGGACCTTGGGAAAGCTCCGAGATGATTACTAAAAGTTCCTCGGCTCCAATCGAGTGTGAGTGAATGTGATTTTTATTAGGGGGGTATATCTCCCCATGGCAATCGACGACAATGAGCTTGCCATTTTGATCCAATTGACCCTATGAGTGGGTTTTTGGTTGTTAGATCAATGCACATGGTTCTTTGGCGAGTGGAATGCTAACTCCCATGTGCTTGAATTGAGCTTGGGGAGTTTGAAATTTCAATTTTGCTAAGTGGGTTTGGTCCATGGGTCAAATGGGTTGACCCATTGGGTTGTGCACTCATCACTAGGTCCCCTTGAGCTTTTAGGAAAGCCTCAAGTGATTGTGAAGTGTATGACCAAAATACCCATGGGCTAGCCAAAATTTGTCCTATGGCCTAGGGGTAAAATGGTCATTTTTTTAATTTGGGTATGTTTGGTATGTTGAGAAAATAGGTTTGGCCAAGTTTCAATGGATTTGGAATCCATTTGATAGGGTTTGGCTCATGTTGACCCATTTAGGTCAAAATGGGTCAACTTGGTCAAGTTGACCAATAGTCAAATTGGGTCAAACCAAGGGTTGGGTCAAGTTCATATGACCATTTGAAAATGTTTTGGTGCCTTTGGTTTGGTTCAATTTGGATTAGATTTGGTTTTGGCTCATATGACTCATTTAGGTCAAATGGGTCAAGTTGACCCATTTGACCTATTTGGGTAGGTCAAGGGTAGGTTTAGGTTTGGTTAGTCATATGGAGTGGATTGGTATCTTTGTTTCCAATCAATTTGGGTTAAGTTCAATTTTGGCTCAACATGAGGTCATGTTGGGTCTAAGGTCAATTGGGCTAGGTTGGGTCTAGTTGGCCAATTGAGGCTTTGGTCAAGTTCCACAAGTGATTTGGAATGGACTTGACCCATTGGTTTCAATCAATTTGGCTTAGATCAAGTTTTGACACATTTTGACCCTTTAGGTCAAAATGGGTCAACTTAGTCAAGTGGGCCAATTGGGCTGTTAGCTCAAATGTTGGCTTGGTCAAGTTCAAACATAAGTCATGAGTGAACTTAGATCAATGGTTTCAATCAATTTGGCCTATGGTGAATTTTGGCTATGTTAGGTTTCATTTTGGTTAAGTGTTGACTTGGTTTGACCAATTTGATTGATTGATCATCCCATGATGATTGTTGATCATGATGAGAGGGAAATATGAGTTTGGTTCAATCCAATTTGGTTAGGATCAAAAGTTGGCTCATAAGGTACTTTAGGTCACTTTGGGTCAAGTGAGCCTAAAAGATAATGGCTTGGTCAAAGCTTGATTTGAAGTTGATTGATCTTGTATATGGACTTATGATTGAAATATAAATCCATTTACAAGTGGTTTGAAGTCAAATGGATTTTGATCCATTTGAAAATTTCATATTCAAAGGAAGAATATGAAGGGGTTTTGGGTTTGATTTTTGATTTATATTTATATTTATTTATATATGAGCTCATGATTGTAGTGATTTTGAGAAAATCATGAATTTGAAGTGGTTTGATCAAGTTTAGGTTAGATATTAATGGAAAATTAAGGGATTTGAATTTCAAGGATTTTAAATTTGAATTTAATTTTGAGTTTGATTTGATTGATTTATTTATATTTCATTTATATATGAATATAAATGAGATATAAATAAGTGAGAAAATTTCATGAATTTGAAGATTTGATCAGGTTTAATCATGATTTTGGCTAATCCATTAATGGAAAATTTAAAGGATTTAAAATTTTCATGAATTTAATTTGAATTGAATTGATTGATATTTATATTTCATTTATATATGAGAATATAAATGAGAATATAAATATATGAGAAAATCCCATGAAGTTTGAATAGGTTTGATCAATTTTGGCTAATCCTTAAAAGGGTTAAGGAATAAAAATTTGGATTTAATTTTGATGGATTTTGATCATGGGTTTTATATTGATTTCAATATGGAATTGATTTGAGTTTGAGAAAATCAAATAGAATTTATTTGGAGATTGACTTGAAGGAAGGAAGTGAGGAAGGTTTAAGTTAAATGGTAGGAAATTTTTTAACAAAGGCATGATATTATGGCTAATTTTTTAAGTCTCAGAGAGGGAATGTCCAAATCATTAGATGTGTCTAAGACTAAGAAACTCTTGAAGTCTAAGAGAATCTATATTTGATGGAGGTGTTGAACTCATCTAAAAATGAGGTCAAAAGGGCATAGGTGTGGTGTGACAGAACACCATGCATTTATGTTGAGATCAACAACACCAAGGGAAAGAAACTATCATCCAGACCCAAGGGAAAGAAAGAATCAGCTTAGTGCAATGTTGCTCTACTTATGTCCAACACATAGAGAGGGAAAATCCACTAAGGGAGAGTATGAACCTTCCACTTGGGGAAGCGGGTTCAAGTCATCTACAAGGAGATGAAAGGTTTGATTTGATTGAATCTCACTTGGAGAGATCTCCACTAGGGAGAGGTTGAATTTGTTTCAAATTTTGTTGGTTTAATTTTTAGGATAAACCCTGTTGGTTAGCAATGGGTTGTACTAAATAGGAGCGATGGAGGCGAAGACTTAACTCAGATTTACCAATCCAAAGTGGTAGTCTACTAAACACATAGTAGGACTGACCAGCCAAAGGGATGCCTTTTATGCAAGTTGTACTAGAAGAAATCCAAAGTAGAGATGGAGTTGTTGGGGTAATCTATTATTGGCAATGGGTGAACCCAACCTAGAGACTATTGAGTGAATGCCACTGGGGGACTTAAATCAACTCAAAGATAGTCAAGATTGATTTTATTTTCAATTTTATTTGTTTGATTATGATGGATCTCATAGGTTTGTGATGAACTGCATTGAGTATGGGCCATGGAAGCTAGTCCTAACTCAAATTTACCAATTCAAAGGGAGTAGTCTACCACGGTAACTATCCAAAGGAGAAATGCCTTTTGATACAATGGTCAAGTATTAAGAAGAAAGCATGGGGACTCACATCTTCTAGAAATAAGGAACCACTAGGGTGATCATTGGCAACAAATCAAACCAAGGCACTATTGAGTGAATGCCAGGGACTTAAATTCTCAAGAATAGTCAAGATTAATTTCATTTTAATTTGTTTTGATATTTCCATGGTTTATGATGGATCATATTGAGAAGGAACTTAGAAGCCTATCTATCTGAATTTTGAACCAAAGGGGTAGCTTTTAATGGGAGAACTATTTGACCAAAGGAGTGCCTTTTTTACAATGGTCAATTGAAGAAAATAGGACTCACATCTTCCACTAGAAAAGAACAGGGTGATTTCTTTGGGCAATAAATCAACCAGGGTTGCGTCAATTTGACAATCATGCTTAAAGAATGCATCATAGTCTTATATCTTTCAAAGTGGAATGATTGTGGGTAACACTTGTCAAAATAGATTGAACCAACCTAAGGCAACTGAGTGAGTGCAACTTGATTTATCTCAACTCAAGTCGGGCAATTCTAGGGAGTTCTGATTGTCTAAAGATAGGATGCTGCTTGGAGAAGGGGCCCTTTGGGGCTTAAATCCTAATCACAAGTGAATTAATTTATTTTTAGTTTATTTTTTGTTTGTGTTTTATCATGGACCTAGTTTGCAGGGATCAAACGAGAAGGAGCTTATATGCCTAGACCTATCTGATTTATTGAACTAAGGGACAATCTGTGCATCCGCTGAATAGAGTTTCCAACCACAGGGGTGGTTACTAGGAGAGGGGAACTTTCCAATCTAAAAGTAACCTGAGTAGTGTCTAAATGGGGTCATAAAGGACTTGATCCAAATAGAGTGCCCATAGGGGATGGGGGGTAAAGGCTTAATCCAACACCAGAGAAAATGACATGGCTAGTCATAAATTAATAGGTATTGTGTCCAACTCAAGAGAAAGCATGGGGACTCATATCACAGAGTGGTGTACTCACCGGGTGAGTCATTGTCGACATAGCAAACATCAACCAACCTAAGGTGCCCATCTTTGCAACAATCGGCCTAGAAGAAAGCTGGGACTCACATCCCTATGGCATATTTGTTGGGATAGTCATCTTCGATAGGTGCTATCGACCTAGGGAGACTGAATGCCACTGGGGACTTATATCAACTCAAAAGTAGCCAAGAGGAAAGGAGCCTCTGGTGGACTTATCCTATACCTCAAGTATGCTCAACCTAGTTAGTGCATGATGGCTGGTTCAAGAAGAAAGCACAGGGACTCACATCTTCTTAAAAAAGTCAACATGAGGTAGCTACTTGCAAATGAAGCATACCATATAACAAGGTGCTTGGTTTTATAATGATCAAGTTAAGAAGAAAGCATGGGACTCACATCCTTCAACAAATGACCAGGGGTGACATACTTGTGAGGTAGCATGTAGACTACCTAGAGCAGCTAATGAGTGAGTGCCACAGGCTTGCTCCCACATCAAAATAGCTTGAGATAAAAGATTTATGTTTGTTTTTGTGCATGTGTTAAAAAGAATAGGATGCCTCTGGGGGACTCTTACACCTAAAACACTAGAATTATGAAATGATGCCATGCCAACAAGAATTCCCACTAAGAAAGGATCGCTTGGGTTCTCTACACCTAACTTAGTTATACTAATCAAAATAGGATGCCTCTCCGGTTCTCTTACACCTATTCTAAAATCATCGGGAGATTGTGTTTGTGTTGTGAAAGAGGGATAGGATGCCATTGGGGACTCTTACACTTACCCAACACACATAAGACAAGCAAACAACACTTTGAAAGAAGAGAAGATTTGATGAATGGAATCATTTTGTTCTTTTATTAATGATTATTTTCAAACAGTTTGTTTCATGGGTAATATTTCTTTAGATAGAGCCCATTAATTGGAAGCATCGTGTTCCCCTTTACAATCAATAAGCTGATAAGATCCTCCTTGGTAGGCCTTCTCTATGACATAGGGGCCTTCCCAAGTGGGTTCAAACTTACCTCCCATCTTTCAATGGGCAACAATTGGTCTCCTTAGGACTAACACAAGTTCTCCTACTCAGAAAGACCTAGGTGGACCAGCTTGTTGTGAGCTTGAATCATTTTGGCCTTGTACAACTCGAGGTTTTGGCGTAGGTGACTCTCCAAAACCTTCAAGCTCTTCTAACCATAACTTTGCATTCACTCTAGTGATCTTGTTACCCAATGCTATCCTTAGTGACAGGAGTTGAACTTTTAAGGAAGAACGGCTTTGGACCCATACACTAAGGAAAATGGGGTAGACTGAGTTGGAGTTTGGTATGTGGTGTGGTAGGCTCACAAGGCTTCAACCAACTGTTCGTTCTACTATCCTTTGTTGTTATCAAGAGTTTTCTTCAATATCTATATGAGAGTTTTATTAAATGCTTCTGCTAAAATTAACTCTAGGATAGTAGATGGTGGAGTATCTCTAATTTATACCATGTCTTCAAAAGATCTTTGCTTTTGAATGCACCATTATTAGATATAATTCATCGAGGCACCCCAAACCTATATATGATATGGTTCCTAAAATTGAAGCACATGGTGAGGTGACCTCTCAGTGGGATGGCTTCGCCACTTGGAAAAGTAGTCAGTGGCCTAAGATGAATCGATGCCCCTTGGAAGAAGGAGGATCGATCGGACCTACAATGTCGGTACCCCAACACTCAAATGGCCATGAAGCTAAAGTAGGGTGTAGAATGTTGGGTGGTTGGTGGAGGACCACACCATGCACTGACACTGGCATCTCTTAGCTATGTCCATGCAATCATAGAAGGCCGGTAGTATCAAGTCTTTTGATCTTTGACTTCATCTTGACGATGATGCTCCACATAGACTGAATGTACCTTGGTTATAATGCCAGCTTCATGTTTTTTTCTAAATAATGTAACCATATTTGGTCAAAGGGTGGTAGGTGCCATCAACAAGAGCATAGGAAAGAGCTCTGTTCACGATGGGCTTGAGATTTGAGGTAGTTTGTCGGTGTTCAAGTAATCTATGAACGGTTGCCTCCAATCTAGCTCCTTGTCCATTTTGGCAATAACAACCTCCCCTTCAAGAGAAAGTCTCTCGATGAGTTCAGAATCAATAAGGGATAAGACTTGTCTATTTTGGACCCTTATTGAAATGGACTCATCTTCTGAACATGCCAACTTCTTTGGCAAGTTTCACAAGGCATCTTCGCTCTTCGGGAACCTTGTAGATGGTGACTGAATGGGCCAACCTTCATGGTATACTCATAGTAATGATGAAGCTTGGGCTTGAGGACCTGTAGGACCCAATCGGTTGATGACCAAAGAATCCCCAAAGATGTTGATGCTCTTTGATAGTGATGGCTAACTCAACGGCAATCAAAGCCTCATACTCGACTTCATTATTGGTGTAGGGTTGGAAAGATAGTATGAGAATCTCATCACATCATGGTTTGGAGTTAGAAGAACTATTCCTACCCCTGACTTTCCTGGGAGAATAGATCATGGTGCTTCACCTTTAAGAAAAGTAGCACCATCAAAATACATCTCCCATCACGGTTGTTCATGCTTGTAAGAAATTGCTGGTGCATGTCTTTTTTACCACAGGGTACAAAGTGATATCACTAGAAAATTATCATGGACCAATGAGCCAAACATCGAAAAGCATGGTTGTGTCATGAGGTACTATAATTATTGGTTCTAGATCAAGTTCTCACCTTATGAAAAAGCATGTAGTGTTGTAGCTTTGAGATGCAAAGATCAAAGCTAGGTAATGTTTCTCAATAGGTGGATAGTTTACTTTGAGGGACAATGGCGAGGAGTAGAGAGCTTTCCTTCCCTCATCATTGGCTTGGCCAGAGTAGAGAGTCATCCAATGCAGTAGTGTAAAGGATCAATGGCCTGACCGGGATAGGGCTAGAACTGGCGGCTTCACCAAGTATTCTTTGATGTCTTCGAATGTGTGTGGCACTTGTCATCCCATTTGAACTTGGCATCCATTTTGACAAGTGCAGAGAAGGGTTTGCATCTCCCTGATAAGTTTAAGATAAAGCATCTTAGATACGACAACCATCCTTGAAAGGATCTAAGTTGAGTTAAACTCTTAGGAGGTGGCATTTCTAAGATAGCTGTGATCTTTTCAGGATCTATTTTTATTCCCCGATGTCGAACAACAAACCCAAGGAATTTCCTTGAAGTGACTCTGAATGCACACTTGGGATTCATTTTGAGGTTATATTATCTTAACCATTTGAAAATACTCTCAAGTCAAAGAGGGTCTTTTTTTCTACTCTTGACTACTAGATCATCAACGTAGCACTCAACGATGATGGATGAGTTCATTGAAGATCGAGTCATGGCTATTGGTATAGCAGACATTTTTAAGGCAAAATATGACCCTATAATAGAAGATTTGATGGGTTCAAAAGCGTGTTTCTTTCATCTTCAAAATCTTGATTTGGTTATAGCGGATGATCCATCCATGAAAGAAGACTACATGAGATGAGGCAATGTCCACCATTAATTCTGGTATAGGAAGAGGAAACTCATCCTTAGGGCATGCCTTATTTAAGTCCCTAAAATCAATACAAATGAATTTGGCCATTCTTCTTCTTAACTGGGATGACACTAGCTAACCAGGTAGGATATTTTCTTCCCTGATGAAACCAGCATCGATCAATTTCTTGACTTCAGAAATGACCTGTTGTTCAATTTCTAATCGCATGCATCTAGGAGCTTGCTTAATAGGTAACGTTAGGGTCTATTGCTAGCTTGTGGACAACATTGAGATAATCCGGGCATTTCTTCATAACTCCATGTGAAGTAGTCTCTTCAGTTAATAGCTAACTAAGTCATTGGTTTCTTCTTCATTCAACAAGAACAAATGGTATATCTGCAAGGATTTTTCTCATCCGAGGTTGATTTCTTTTAGCTTGTCGATTGCTGAATGAATCTCCTCTTCAAACTCGGGTCTTTTATTTGGAGAATATCTGGATCATTTGAAGTTTCTAAACACACATTCTCATAAGAGTTGGGGATGTGTGAGAAGAACCTATCATATTCTAAATGGTTGGTAACAACAAGGCAATAATCTTCTTCATTGATCGGACCCACTATGCCGAATCCTAGTCCTATTCTTCATTGTGCTTCTCTGTCTGTATTGTTCCATAAATTTTTGAAGTAATATAACCTATACTTGGACCAAGTGTGAGGAACTAAACCTTTCTTTATAAGATTTTGAACATAAGGTGAGTAAAAGTTAAAAGGTAATTCCATTAATTCTTTAAAAGTATCTTCCTCAAGTCCCACATCTAGCTCTAAACTTGAAGATGATGAACCAAATAAGAACCTTTTCTATTTCATGCCACTGGATGACTTAGGAACTTTCTTAACTACTAAACCTTCAACTTTCTAATATGTAAGTGAGGTAAGAGCTAAGGATCCCAACTGCTGCCTAATAGTTTTACATAAACTAGATTCAAATACTTCGCTTTGCTTGGAGGCTTAGTCTTCATCTCTGGCTAGATCAAAATTCACCTCTAATGGAACCCCGAGGGGGTTTCCGGTATACTAATTACATTATACTCATCCTCCGAGTTGATTCCAAGTCTATGTGAATATTAGGGTACTCTTATGAACTGGAACATGACCTTTATTGGCTGAAGGCCAACTAGGGGTTCTCCCACCTCTAAAACTGCCTCTTTTTCTACCTTTGCCTCTACCTGGTGGAGCTTGAGCCATCCTACCCACATGTCCATATGATAGATTGAACTGTGGGTGGAATGTGATATGCGGATCCACTTATTCGTCAATTCTCATTTCATGCTCACGTGGACTTTTCTTTTTTTTCTTTTCATTTTCTTTTATCTTTTCTTTTGCTTCATTTTTTTTTATTTTTGCATTTGCATTTGAATTTTGTCCAAGTTCATGAGAAAGGGTGTTTTGAGGAAGATAATAGGTTGCATCCTCATAGATCTCAACCTCTCTAACTAAGAATGGGTTTTCATCCCAGTTGACATGGTATTCTATTCATCTTTTCTAAACTTGATGCACTGATGAAGGGAGGATGGAATAATCTTATTCTGATGTATCCAAGGCCTACCAGGAAAAGCAATGAATGAAGTATTCAAATAAATGATGTAGAACATAGCTTTAGTCTTCCACTCAATGATCTCCAATGATAACACTATAGAACCTAAAGTTCGATCGCCTTGATCATTGAATCCTCTCAACATCATTCTATCTCTTCGGAGAGTAGAGATGTTGATCTTCAAATAGGCAAGGGTCTTTAGACTCATAATATTTACTGATGCACCTGAATCAATGAGAACCTTAGCGAGTCTAAACATGTCCATGTTGACTGTGATGTATAGGGGACAGTTGTGCTCCAAGTCCCATAGTAGAAGGTCTTCATCTGTGAAGGTGATCCTTTGAGCTTCTTTTGCATAGTGTGCTTCCTCACTTATAGCGGCTAGCTGAGCTAAGCCTATCTCAGGATCAAGGAGGGCCTTGATTAGTGATTCCCTCATCTCTTTGGATAAGAGAAGGGTATCATATATGCTTAGCTTAGATGATAACTTTCTTAAATGAGAAAGGACATTGCAGTCCACATTCAGCTGATCATCCACAAGCATATCCAAGGGTGGAGCATCTTATGGAAGGGATAATCGATCTTCAGTACCAATGACTTGTTTCTCTCTATCTAGAGGTGCTGCCCTAGGAGGTAGAACCTTGCCACTATGGAGGTTGACTTTGGTAATCTCTAGAGGTAAAGTGGTGGCAAGTTCAACTTGCACTTCAAGCTCACCTACAGCTTCTCCTATGGGACTCTCAAAATTGGATGATTTCAAGTCTATCTCAAGAGGTGAATCCATAGTATTCAGAGTTGGAAGATCCAACTCTGAATTAGAAAGAGAAAGATCAAAATTATTATAGTTAATTAGACTTGAAGAGTTATCGTTAGGAATAGAAGAAAATAACTCATCTGAGGAGATACAGATGTAATTCAGATCAGCTTTATTCTTCAATTTCTTAGACAGTTTTGGAGGCACAAAGTAGAAATCAAGTAGAGTAAGTGGAATAAGGGATTTGATGCCCTTATCCATTGATACAAGAGTTCTACTAGAGGAAGAAATAGAACAACTAATTGAAATGGAAGAAGTCATCGGTGTGGAAGCTTCAACTAAAGGCTGGAGGCTAGACATGGTTGGTCGTAAGCAGGGCTATCCTGGTTGACACATGTTGCTATTGCTGCTACTTAGCTCCCACTTTCCTAGAGTTGGCACAGGGAACTTGCAAACCTTCCTTGGTAAGGGTGCATTATTTAGTTTTAACAAAAAACTAAACCAACCAAAGTTTTTTGAGTAATTTGGTTGCTTTTGAACTTAGTAATTTGGATTTTTAATTAATTAAAACTTTGGTTTTGGTTTTGGGATTGGTTTGTTAAATAAACTTTTGGATGGAACCAAATAAACCAAAGTAATTATATTTAATAAGATATTATTAATTTATATATAATAGCTTATCTATTATACACTTATTTTTATTTCTTTTTGAGTACTTGGTAGCTTTTTTGGAGGACCATTATCCATTTTAAAATATTTTGGTCTCATAATATGGTAATATGGTTCCATTAGCTTCTAAGTTCAAAATATCATTGTAAGTAAAATTAGTTTTACATATTTTTTTAGCATGAAGTAATTGCATTTTATTATATTTATGTTGTTTTTGCTTATTGCTTGTTCATTAGATAATAAAATATTATGCAAATAATTTTTAAATGTAGCCAACTTCGATTATCCAAAACCAAACCAAAATAACTGAACCAAGTTATTATTCGGTTTGTTTGGTTTTGCATTTTATTTGGTCAATTTTGTTCAATATTTTTAGGAATCCAAAACCAATCGATTTTAAAAATTTATCATCCAATCCATCCAAATCAACCAAACACACACCCCTATTCCTTGGTGTTGGAGGTTTGAGCTGACTTAAGCATCTACAAGGAAAGCTTCTTGATCTTTTGATTTATTTTCTTAGAGGTTTGGACAAAGAATGTCCCAACCTTCTTTGGTTTTGGAAGGATCACTTGTATCCCCAAGGATTACCCTAATGGAACTGGAAGGTTGTTCCACAAGGTATTCCTTTGGGATAACAATATCAACAGTCTTGAAACTATGTTCAAGCCAATCCAATGTGAAATCCTCCACATGTGGCCTAACTACGGTGGTAAGGGCAAAAGTTTGGATCATGACTTTTGCCAACTTCCTCCGGTCTCCCAGTCAAAATTAGGTTCCTCTTTAAGAGATTCTTAAAGATTTTCGATTACCTCTTAAAAGAATAAGGTTTGTTTAACTTATATAATAGAATGGTGGACCATAGCTACCTAGGCGGATGCATGCCCCTACTAGTGGTGGTATGGTGGGAGGTGGCTATCGCATGGAGGTGAGGTGGATGTCGATGGCGCCTGGTGGCAAAGGAGGTGGAGGCTATTGAGGCTATGGTTGCTCACCGATCTCTAGTGCTTCCCCTTGTCAACCGCCGCTACTACCCGTTTCTTCTCATAAACCTTTTGGGATTTTTCTTGGCAACCGATGGAAAAGCAACTATTTGTCCATTCCTTGTACACTAGCCACCTTATTGATTAGCTTCTCAAATGTCTTTATGGTGAAGCCCTTAAGCATGATGGCGACCGGGCTATGGATATTCTTCAAGAGAATCTCAATGACATGCTGTTCAAACAACTATGGTTCACACTTCATACTTAGGTTATGCCATCGGAGAATATAATCAACAAGTGACTCACTAGAGTACCGTTTGGCTACAATAAGATCACCTACAATAACCCTTTGCTGAACTTCAGCAAATCTCTTAATGAAGAGTTGCTCTAACTCAGCAAATATTTTTGCTGAACAGTTGGACAGTTTAGCATACCAATCAAAGGTGATACCCATTAGGCCACTGACAAAGAGTCTAAAGAGTAACGCATCATTGCCATCGTTGTTGCAACAACTGGCCCTGAAGTGAGCTATATGCAGCCTCAGATTCCCACTGCCATCGAAGCTCTTGAAGGGAGGAGGCACGAAACCCTTAGGATACTGGATGGCATCGAATTCCTCTAAGTAGGGTCTACCCTTTAGAACTGATGATCCTCCCCGGGCTTGAGCCAAAGCTTCCTTTACCTGCTACTCAACCATGGATTTTAGATCTTTTTCATGTATGGAGGTACTTTTCACTACCTTCCTATACATACTAGTGCTACCTTGCTCAATAGGAGGTAGAGTCTTCACTGGATCTAAGACATGCGCTAGTTCAGGCCGACTTACATTGACTGTACTAGGATGAACTGGGAGGGCTTGCTTCTAAAGCACTAAGACTGCTGACAATAAGTCCTGCAACTGTTATGCCATCCTATCAATCTATTCATCTTTCTACCTTAACTGTAATCAAGTGATGGGCTAATTCTGAAGTGTCTCCTTAATCAACCTCATCATCTTCCATGGCCTGCTGCTCCCTAAGAAGAAAACCTCTAGTATCGACCATGCATACGCTAGTTAATTCCCCCATCAAGTCATCTTCATTGGGATCGAATCTGACTCTTTCTTCATCAGACCATGCATACCCTAAGATCTCTTTTTTCTCCATGAAATATTGTGCAACTATCTCATCTAAGGATCAATCTAACTCGGAATAGCTTGTTGATCACTATCATGAACCGAGAGGCACAACCTCATCCAACCGGGAGTCAATCCTACGGGGACTATACTCACTAGAAGAATGATAATCCTGACTGATGTTGGCTATATTAGGGGTAACAATCTTGGGATGATCCTCTACCCTTGCTTTCATTGAAATGTAATATGGAATATCCATGATAGTTGTCACCATCTCTGCATTCGACTGAATGGGTGGAGTTGGTGAAGGAAAGACCACGATGCTTCGGGGTCGCCACTCCTTAAACACCACTACTAGGGAAAAATGTTGAGCAAGGGAACTTGGCCCTACCATAATGGGTAGTGTAGGGGGAGTAGGATCCCTTGGCCATAGCCGGATCACCAACGGGGTACATTTTTTCTCGGATGCAGCCTTCATGGCCTTGGATGGAATGGGTGATGCTGAAACCTGCACTAGAGATGGCGGACATGGGGTAGATTGGTGGGGTGGAGACTCCACTGACTCTCTCTATGTACAGGAGCTGGCCTCCTGTGATGTCTAGTCTCCATGAGGAGAATACTATCAGCATGATCAGCACGAGTAGTGTATCGAGCTGGAAAATTGACAAAGTAGAGCGGTCAATGAACCTTCATCGCTAGTGATGTGATGTATGGGCCTCACGGCCCTCTCGATGGATCTGCCTCCCGCAAGAGATAGATCATAGATCAAACTCACCGACTCGAGCATCCATATGCTCCTCCCACCGGCATAAGTGAGGGGTGTACAACCTCTTACTCCGCCAATGTGCACCACTGGAGGAGGTGGTGAATGGATCCTCATAGAATCTTCTCTGTCTAATCCTGAGAAGGGATGAAACTTATTTTTCATAACCAGTGGTGATGTGATCATAGGAGACTCATCCATGGTTGATCTGACAGCTACCTCCAACTCTCTGGCTATCCGACTATGGAACCATTTGACCATATGGTTCTTGTTCCTACGCTGGGTGTGAGTAGGACAAGAGGAGTGTGAGCTAGACTAGTACTAAAATGTGGAGGAGGCAACCCTAAAACTAGGGAGTCTTACCCTTGGAGGGTACAAATGATAGGGTGCTAGCTTGCACCGGGGCAACATGTGCAACTCTAGGATGAACTGCCACTTGAATCGGAAATCTGCAATGCCGATCAAAACCAAGGGTCTGATCGCCACAACTTTCTCTTTAATGAGGATACATCTGAATCAGAGGGTAAGTCTACCCTAATGACTGGCTTCTACCTGACCACCTTCTTCCTGCTGACTGATGTGAGGGGAATGCCCTCACAATTGATCCTGGCCCCCACAAATCCATGGTCGAAGTGGATCAAAAGGGTATGATCCTAATGATGGAAGTCAGCCTGATCTAAGGCAAGGTCCATGCCGTGAGGGAAGGTAAAGACAAATTTTTGAGAGCTTGTCATTGCACTAATTGAAACTGAAACTGGAACTGTACTTGCATTAAAAAGAATCTGCAATGAAAAACAAACTTGCTTTAATTTTCTATCTCCATAGATTTTAATTTTGAATTTTGAATATTTGAACCGACATCCAACAACTTGGAATTGTTAAGTGGGGTTCAAATGAATTTGGAAAGATTGATTGAAAGAGGAATCTAAATATGAATCCAAACTTCAACAAATTTAGGTATGTTGAAATATGGATTCAAAATTTTGATAGGATGCTTCCATAGGTTCATTTTCTTTTATTTTGAATTTGAGTTTGTGATTTTGATGATTTTGAGGACCCTTTCCTTTAAAGAATTTAGGTATGTTAAAGTAAGGGTCAAATGTTTTTGTGTTGTTTGAATGTTTTAGAAATTTTACTTAGCAAATTTAGGAATGCTAAGTAAAGTAAAAGTGAATTGTTTCTTTTTGAAAATTTCATTTGGTGAGCTTTTTTTTTTTGAAAAAATTTGGAATTCTTACTTAGCAAATTTAGGTATGCTTAGTGAATAATCAAAGTGTATTTTGTTTATTTTTGAAAATAGGATCCTTAACAATTCAGTATGCCAAGAAAATCCTAAGTGTTTCATTTGTTTGGAAAATTTTGATTTTTGAAAAGGGTAGGATCCTTTAGCAAATTTGGTATGCAAAGGGAATCCTAAGTGTTTTGTTTTGTTTTTGAGGTGATTGAAAGTGGAGATTCAACTTTAGCAAATTTGGTATGCTAAAGATGAAACCCCACTTGGTTTTATGAAATGGAAATTTCACTTAGCAAATTTGAGTATGCTAAATGAAATTCCAAATGGTGTGTTTAAAATTTTGATTTCAATTTTTTTCTAAAAAATGGAAACTTCCATTTAGAAAATTTGGTATGCTAAGGGAAGAAGTTCCAAAGGTGTTTGAATGTTTTTGTTTTGGATTTGGAGACTTTACTTAACAAATTTGAATATGTTAAATGAAGTTCCAAATATTGTGTTTAAAATTTTTTTAAATTATGATTGTTGATTTGATTTTGGATTTTGAAACTTTACTTAACAATTTGTGTAAGTTAAATGGAGTTTCAAAATTGTGTTTAGAAAAAATTTTGGATTTTGAATTTGGAGACTTCACTTAACAAATTTGGGTATGTTAAGTGAGGTTCCAAAATGTGCTTTGAAAATTTTTGAAATATGATTATTGATTTTGATTTGGATTTAGAAACATCACTTAAAAAATTTGATTATGCTAAGTTGAGTTCCAAATGTGTTTTGAAAAATTTTGAATTTTGGGATTTGGAGACTTCACTTAATAAATTTGGGTATTTTAAGTAAGGTTCCAAATGTGTTTAGAAAATTTTGGAAGGTGATTATTGATTTTAATGTTTTGAAAAGAGGACCTCCATTCAACGTGTTTAAGTATGTTGGATGGAGAACAAATTTTTATGTTTTAGAAATATGATATTTTTTATTTTGTGTGTGATTGTTGCTTTTTTGAAGGGGAACTTAAAACATATATGGGATATGCTTAAGTATATTAAATGAAATCATCATTTAATGCCTATATATTAAATGAAGATGTGCTTATTTGAAAATTTTAATTTTGTTTACAAATGAACTTTTCCATTCAATAAGTATGAGTGTATTGAATAGAAGAATTCATATGTGCTTTTGAAAATTTTATGATTATGATTGTGATTCTTAGAAAGGATGATTGTTCATTTTATTTTGAAAATGACATTTTCATCAAAGTGAATTGAAAGAAGATGTACATTTGTGCTTTTGGAAATGTTATTAGTTTTGTTTTTGAAAATCCCTACATGTAACAATTATGGTAATTGTTAAATGAAGGTGACAAGGTTTTGTGAAAAATATTTTATTAAGTGCATTTTTTTTAAAAAAAGTGCTTTTGAAAAAGCAAAGTTCTTTATAGAAGATTTTATTTATTTTAGGATGAACCTTTCCTTATCATGAAAATGATAAGGAGGAAGTCTTTAAAAGATGCTTCTTTTTATTTAAATCTTTTTTATCATTTTACCCATTGGAGAAACCAATGGGGGTTTTAAGACCAACAAGGAATGCAGTCATAAAACCTACAGATGTTGGCTAACTTAACTCCAGAATGAAATGAGCTAAGTGCCAACGGAATGAAGGATAGTCTTGGATTCATACCAAAGTACAAACCCACTATCAATACTCAAAGACAATGATAATTTAAAAAGATGGAGAGAGGAACCATCCCCAGTGAGTCGCCAAAAAATTCTGTGGAGAAAATTCCTACACCCATATAGGAGATGCCTTTCAAATCTGGTGGTGAGAGGAGAAGGAAAAATTATATATGTGGAAATTTATCTTAGTAAGATGCCACATAGATCCACAGATATACTTATTCAGGTGATCAGATACATCATCAAGGTATAGTGTACTATCTCGAAAGACAGAAGTTACTACCCTTTAATGGAACCAATCACCTTAATAAGGACTCCTAAGGACAATAGGTCTGCATATGTACCAGAGATTCTTCCCCTACTTTACAAGGAAAATTAAAGCATGGTTTATTTTGAACCGAGTTCATTAAGTTCCCTACAGGGGCAAGCCCCCATAGTTAATTACATCCTAAGGGACAAGATCCCTTAGGAAAACTCTCGATGAAGGTAAATGATCATTGACACTACAGATTTTAATATAAAGGACTATCAATCGATTAGTTTATGTTTGAAGATGAAATGGGATTGATCAAAAGAGGGAGTTATTATCGAAGCCAAAATAGAAAATAACTAGGAGATTCCCATGATGCTAGGAAACCTATAAAGCATATTAAACTAGCCCAAAATTGGGCTTTACATTTTAGAAATTGATTTAGTTTGTTTGAGTTATATTTTTGATTAGAATTTTAGGACTTAAGATTCCTTAACACAAGATTAAGGAAATGCATAAGAGGTGAAGAATTATGTTTATGGCACAAAGGGTAGAAGCAACCTCAGAACCAAAATCTAGGGAGCTTCGGCGAGGGCCGGAAGCACAATCTAAATCTAAGATAAAAAGTGGGTAATTAGTTTGCCTCCATAAGAGAGGACAAACCACTCAACAGCTTGGACTTACAACTGTCTGGGGGTGGCCTCCAACTAACCCCTCCTACGATTTGAAATACATGTAGGAAAGTCTTTTTGCTTATGCAAGATAGCTAGGCTATTTTTATTTAGAAAGAGACTAAGTCCTTAAAATCACTCCCTAAAGAGACTAGATCATGTAAAAGGCATACTTCAAATGACTTAAATCTAATGCAATTCAAATTTCATTTTATTTTTATTTTTGGACAATTATTTTTGACTTAGGCTAATAGGATTTTTATGACTAATGCATAAGAAATCAGATTATTGGCCAAAATTAGTGTAAAGTTTAAGAGGTGAGTTTCCACCACGTCTCTTAAAGGTCAAGCCAGGTTCTCTAGCAAAGGTGGAAGCCCTCCAATCAAGAGTGAAATAAGATGCATTTGTGCATGATGTTATAAAGAAATGCTCATCCAGCTAAGGGGTTGCTAATTCTTTTATCTTGATTTTAATCCTAAGCTTTAGGTGAGGTTATGAGTTATTTTAATTTTAATTTTTAATTTTTAAGTTGGGTAAAAGATTTAATTTTCCCTAGAGAGTCTAATCCACATCCAGGCCATATATAAAGCAAGGAAGAAACTAGGAAAAATATGCCACTTAATGCACAAGTTAAATCAATATCAATCAATTTATAAAACTAGCGCAAAAAGAATAAATAGCCATTTATGGTCGGGCATCACCGCACAAACCAGAAAAAATCAAATGAGGGTAGCTGAGCTCTGCCCTTATACAACCTGAATTACAAATGAATTGAATTATAGTTTAAGCAAAAGGAATTCACTATTATGGGAGTCTTCAAGGTTTATTCTTCTTTCTTCTTTCTTCTTTTTTTTTCGTTCCTCCTTTGGATGGTTGGATAGTCGATGCTCTAAGGCTTCACATGGTGCATAAGATAAGATCTTATGACCAATGCTCATCCTAATCCCCATAACAAATCATTCCAAAATCCTAAATATACAAATTTTTACATGAAAAGGAAAAGTAGAAATTTAACTAACAACTACAAAACAAAGGTCAGTCAAATCACACCACACATATCCCAAGTATGTATATTGGACTTATCACCCCACATGGGTGACTAAGTCCACCTGGCCTATAGATTATGCTTAGGGGTATAAGCACCTGCAAGCAAAAAGCAGTTATATTTTTATTTATAATAGTGCCCCTTAAGCACAATCTCTTATAGAAAAGAATAGTTAGACTAAGCACGTCCTACCATTCATTCTATGAGCATACACCCCCAAAATATTACACAACAAAACATAACATCAAACCATTTGACCTAAAGCTAGAAGTGGTGACTTAGGCTAATGTGTATGCTTTGAAGGTTTGTGTGGTATTCTTAGCTTAGGACTTTAGGTTTAAATTTTCTAAGTGTGAAGAACATGTTCAACTTAGAGGGGGGTTTCATTTAAGTTGTTTAAGTATTATGGGTTATTTTTATTTCATGTTTTAGTTTGGTTTGAGTGAAACCTACAATTAATTACTAAGTTATGAAGAGTGGGAAGAGAAGAGAACTTCTCTTTCCTTCCCTAATCCTTAAGTAATTTTTAAGGTAAGTTCACATTTTTAATTTCATTTAGGTGAATGTTTTGATTGCATCTTTTAATCAATCCTATGTTTAGACAAACTCTAAACAAACCTATTCAAAAAGAAAGGCATTTTAAGATTAAATAAAATGAATCAAAATTCACATAACACACATTTCTTCATTTCTTTCCCAACATATATAACATGCATATGGATGGATCCTAAGCATATCTATATAGGAAAATGAGAGTAGTTAACACACTTTATGATGCATGCTAAGTAATCCATTTAAAAAAATTTAGAAGTTACTTAGGGCTACTTAAGGCCTCGCAATCTCGGGGTTGTCCAAACTAATATACCACTTTCCTTAAGTATAAACATGCAATAAAAGAAAATGAAATGGAAAAAGAATATGCAAAAATTATTTAATTAATTTGTTTTGTTTATGCAATATATTAATGCAAATATAAGCAATCCTTCTTAAATGATGGCATAGGGATGAATAGGATATAGAATTAAGTAAGTGTTGGGTTCCTTTCAAATGAACCCTACATCTTCTAACTCCTATTCAAAATTATGCTAACATGAGGAAGAAGAGAGCCTACACTAAACATGACTTTATAATCTATCACATGCAAGCTTATAATTCATATATGAATAGCACACTTTCAGATTTGGTATTTCATTTATAAGTTTTAAAAATATTTTTGGATTTAGTAGTGATAATAGCCATTCATATTTTACTTTAGCCAACACATGCACATTTGACATAAAGTAAACAATTTTACTTTTTTAAAAATTTTGAAACATTAAATTATGAATGCATGAATCACATAGCATACAACCTAACATGTTGCAAAAGATCTAAAGCAATGCAATCATGTAAACAAACTCACTTTACGTAAATCCTGAAGACATTCTTAAGGAATAAGAAAATTTAGAATAAATCAAAGTGAATTTCAAAATAATTTTTGTTTAGTTTGAAGTTTGATTTAATTTTAAAAAGGTAAGATGAGTTTTCTATTCCTAACCCATTCCCACACGTGTTTTGTATTTTTGTTTAATTTTCAGATAATTAAATCCATTTTAAGTGTTGATTAGGTTAGAGTATGAATTAAGTAACTTAATTAACCCTTACCTACAACACCTTAGAAAATTTAACTGAGTAATTATGAGCCAATGAGATGACATAAAACCCATAAGATATTTAAATTTGTAATGCACCTAATAATGAAAAGGCCTAATTAAACTAAGGGGTTTAGCTTAAGTACTTTTAAAACACCCTTTCATACCTATGAAAGGAGTTTTAATTTTCTTGATTAGACTTAGGCTATTAAACACTAAGCATCTACTCAACGTAGATTAATTAAGTTCAGAAACTTTTTAGAATATTTGAAAAGATTGTTTAAAGGGATAATTAATGAATTGACCCTTAATTAAGAGGGGATTAAGGAGAGAAAATGGGGTTTAGGGAATAGCTTAAAGGAAATGCTCCAAAATTATTCCCTAATACTACTACTCACTAGATCTGACCTTAATCAAACTTAATCATAGGGTAAATCCACAAATCACACTTTAATTAACCTTAATTACATGAAAGGGGTAATTAGGGAATGAAATAGTAATTTCCCCAATTAAGGCCTCAATAAATCTCAAGAAAATTAGGGGAGGCTGAGGTCATCCCCTAAAATCAACCCTAAAAATTTGAGATCAATTGGTGACTAATTAGACAATAATTAGCTTATTAAAATTCCCAAAGAAACCTAAATTCGAATAAAAGGAGAATTCAAAATCCATTGAATTTTTTTTTAAATATTCTAGATGAAATTATCTATCCAAGGTATTTTCTCCTTTTATTTTTTGGAATTTTATTGAAGGAGTTATGATTTTTGAAGGTTTCTGAATTAATTAGGAATTAATTAAAATTCCTAACTAATCCACTTATATACTACGGATGGCGGATGGCGGTCGACGCTTTACATGCGCGTGCCTGAAATCCACTTAAATGTCAAATCTAGGGGGGCGGCTGGTGGTGCACGCGTTTATATCCTTGGTCATCCAATCAAAGATCGGATCACTAGGGATTAACCTGCAGCTTAAAATAGATAAGGGATTTATAAAATGTGCCTCATAATCTCAGCCATCCATCTAAAATGTAGATGGACGGTTGAGATGGGTTGACTTCTTCCCTGAGGATGAATGGAGACCATCCATGATCTAAGGGGAGATCCGAGCCTGATCTAGCATAGATTCATTTAAGACTCAACCCACACAATCTAAGGAGTAAAGTGGTCAATCCAATAGTGGATTTCACATGCAATTAAAATTCCTTTCACAAAGGACCAACACCTCCTAATCTAAGTGGTCAAAAAATCACTAACCTAATCGGAGGTGATCACTAGCGCTTGAGATCGATGAGGTAGCTTTGTCTAGTGGAGATGAAGCCCTGTTGAAGTTCCTAGGCCTTGAGGTTGAGTGGATCAATGGGCGGACCAACTCCTCTTCAAGATCCTTGTGGCATTGATCCAATTGAGGCTTTCCTTGCTATGAGAACTCAAGTGGATGCTTGGGCAGGCTCAACTTGGTCCTTAGATCAAGTGTGCAAGAGGAATTTGGATGGGATCAAGTGTAGAGAAAATTCACTATTGGATACAGCTCCCCTATTTTGCACTATGCAAAACTAAAGAATGCAAGATTCAAATCCTATGTGCAAAACTAAAGAAGTGTGATTTCAGTGAATTATGGGGAGTATATCTCCCCATATGGAAATCGGATGGCCGACAATTAGCTTGTCATTTTTATCCAATTGACCCTATGGAGTGGGCCATTTAGGCTGTTAGATCAATGCACATGGTTGATTTTGCCAGAGGAGTGGAATGCTAACTCCCCATGTGCTTGAATTGAGCTTAAGAAGGAATTTGGAATTTCAATTTCAAGGCTAAGGGTCAGGTTTGGTCCATGGGTCAAATGGGTTGACCCAATCCCATTGTTGGGTGCGCCACTCATCAGTAGGTCCCCTTGAGCTTTTAGGAAAGCCTCAAGTGATTGTGAAGAGTGTATGACCAAAATACCCATGGGCTAGGCCAAAATTTGTTCTATGGCCTAGGGGTCAAATGGTCATTTTGCTATTTTTAAATTTGGGTATGTTTAGTATGTTGAGAAAATGGATTTGGCCAAGTTTCAATGGATTTGGAATCCATTTAATAGGGTTTGGCTCATGTTGACCCATTTGTCAAAATGTCAATTGGTCAAGTTCAAACCAAGGGTTGGGTCAAGTTCATATGACCATTTCAAATGTTTTGGTGCCTTTGGTTTGGTTCAATTTGGATTAGATTTGGTTTTGGCTCATATGACTCATTTAGTTCATTTAACCTATTTGGGTTAGGTCAAGGGTAGGTTTAGGTTTAGTTAGTCATATGGAGTGGATTGGTATCTTTGTTTCCAATCAATTTTGGTTAGGTTCATTTTGGGCTCAACATTACCCCTTTTGGATAGGTTGGGTCTAAGGTCAATTGGGCTAGGTTGGGTCTAGTTGGCCAATTGAGGCTTTGGTCAAGTTTCACAAGTGATTTGGAATGGACTTGCCCATTGGTTTTAATCAATTTGGCTTAGATCAAGTTTTGACACATATGAACTTGGATCAAGTGGGCCAATTAGGCTAGGTTAGGCTCAAATGTTGGCTTGGTCAAGTTTAAACATAAGTCATGAGTGAACTTAGATCAATGGTTTCAATCAATTTGGCCTATGGTGAATGTTGGCTATGTTAGGTTTCATTTTAGGTTAAGTGCTGACTTGGTCAACCCTTAGGTTTGACTTGGTTTGACCCAATTTGATTGATTGATCATCACATGATGATTATTGATCATGATGAGAGGCAAATATGAGTTTGGTTCAATCCAATTTGGTTAAGATCAAAAGTTGGCTCATAAGGGTAATTTAGGTCTTTGGGTTGAGTGAGCCTAAGTGAGTCAAATGGCTTGGTCAAAGCTTCATTTTAAGTTGATTGATCTTGTATATGATTTATGATTGAAATATAAATCCATTTACAAGAGGTTTAAAGTCAAATGGATTTTTGTCCATTTGAAAATTTCATATTCAAAGGAAGAATATGAAGGGGGCTTGGGTTTGATTTTTGATTTGGGTTTTGATCGATTTATTATTATATTTCATTTATATATGAGAAGAGAAATGAGAATATAAATTGATTTTGAGAAAATCCCATGAATTTGAAGTGGTTTGATCAAAGTTTAGGTTAAATCCATTAATGGAAAATTAAAGGATTTAAGGGAATTTCAAGGATTTTAAATTTGTAATTTAAATTTAGGGTTTGATTTGATTGATTTATATTTATATTTCATTTATATATGAGAATATAAATGAGGATATAAATAAGTTTTTGAATTGATTTGATCAAGGTTTAGAGTTGATTTTGGCTAAGTCCTTTAATGGAAAGTTAAAGGGACTTAAGAAAATTTTCATGAATTGATTTGGAATTTTGAGTTTAGTTAGATTGATTTGAATTTATATTTCATTTATATGTGAGAATATAAATGATAATCTAAAGGAAGTATGAGAAAATCTCAAAGTTTTGATTGGGTTTAGATCATGATTTTTGCTAAGTCCTTAATAAAGGGTTAAGGACTTAGAAAATTTAGACTTAGGAATTTTTGATGGATTTTGATCATGGGTTTTCAATCATAGATTTCAATCATGAATTTCTTTCATGGAATTGATTTGAGTTTAGATAAAATCAAAAAGAATTGATTTGGAGTTTGACTTGAAGGAAGGAAAGTGAGGAAAGGTTTAAGCTAAAGGGTAGAAAATTTTCCTAACACCCCTAAGGCATGACCTATTCCTATGGCTAACTCTTCTAAGTCTCTAGGGCTTGGGGAGAGTGTCCACCTAATCACTAGATGTGTCCTAAGACTAAGGGACTCTTAAAGTCTAAGAGAAGTCCTATGTCTAAGATGGAGGTGTTGAGAATTTACTCTAAAAATGAGGTCAACAATTACATTTAGAGATTGGTGACTGGAAGACTGAAGCTAAGTTATATAACATTGATTCTAATACTTCATTCACTGCTTTGGTTGGTAGCCCTTGGATACATCAGAACAAGATTGATCCATCCTCCCTTCATCAATGCATCAAGTTCAGAAAAAATGGAATTGAGTACCCTGTCAACGGGGACAAAAAGCTATTCTTAGTTAGAGAGATTGAGATTTATGAGGATGAGAACTACTATCTTTCTCAAAACACCCTTTCTCATGAACTTGGACAAAATTTAAATGCAAAACCAAAAGAAAAAGAAAAGATAAAATAAAATGAAAAGAAAAATAAAAGACCAAGTGAGCAAAAAGGGGAATTGAAGAAGAAATAGATCAGCATATCACATTCCACTCACAGTTCATTCCATCATATGGACATGTGGGTAGGATGGCTCAACCTCCATCATGCAGAGGCAGAGGCAGAAATAGAGGCAATTCCAGAGGTGGGAGACCCCCTAGTTGGCCTTCAACCAACAGAGGTCATGTTCCAGTTCGTAGAAGTACCCATACTATTCACCTAGACTTGGAATCCAGCTTAGAGGATGAGCCTAATGTGACTAGTCTACCAGCCAACCCCTCTCAGCGGGTTCTATTGGAGGTGACTTTTGATCCAGCCAGAGACGAAGACCAGGCCTCCAAGAAAAGCAAAGTACTCGAATCTAGTTTATATGAAACTATTAGGCAGCAGTTGGGAACCTTAGCTCTAACCTCAATACATCTCAGAAAGCTGAAGGTTTAGTAGTTAAGGAAGTCCCTAAGTGTTCTTTTTGGGTTCATCATCCTCAAGTTCGAGCTTGATATAGGACTTGAGGAAGATACTTTTAAAGAATTAATGGAATTACCTTTTGACATTTACTTGCCTTGTTCAAAATCTTATACATAAAGGTTTAGTTCCTTACACATGGTGCATGCACAGGTCAAAATACTTCAAAAAGCTATGGAACAATACAGACAGGCAAGCACAATCAAGAGCAGGACTAGGATTCAGTACAGTAAGTCTGATCGATGATGAAGATTATTACCTAGTTGTTACCAACCATTTGGAATATGATAGTTTCTTCTCACCCATCCCTAACTCTTTTGAGAATGTGTGTTTAGAAATTTCAGATGATCGAGATGATCTCCAAGTCAAAGAGGCACCGCCAGAATTTGAAGAGGTGATTCATTCAACAATTGATAAGTTTAAAGAAATCAACCTGGGGATAGAAGAAAATCCTCGCTAGACATACATCAGTTCATTACTGAATGAAGAAGAAACCAATGACTTAGTTAGGCTATTGATTGAGTTTAAAGACTGCTTCGCATGGAATTATGAAGAAATGCTTGTATTATCTCTAAAGTTATAGTCCACAAGCTAGCAATATACCCTAGCATTACCCCCTATTAAGCAAGCTTATAGACGCATGGATTAGAAATTGAACAACAGGTCATTTCTGAAGTCAAAAAATTGATTGATGCTGGTTTCATCAGGGAAGAAAAATATCCTACCTGGTTAGCTAGTGTCATCCCAATTAAGAAGAAGAATGGCCAAATTTGCATCTGCGTCAATTTTAGGGACTTAAATAAGGCATGTCCTAAGGATGAGTTTCCTCTTCCTATACTAGAATTGATGGAGGATATCCCATCATCTAATGTAGTCTTCTCTTTCATAGATGGATCATCTAGCTATAACCAAATTAAGATGTCTCCTAAAGATGAAAGAAATACTTCTTTTAAACCATGATTGGAATCTTCTATTATAGGGTCATGCCTGTCAGCCTTAAAAATGCTGGTGCTACATACCAACGGGCCATGACTCAAATTTCCAACGAAATCATCCATCATTAGGTTGAGTGTTACGTTGATGATTTTGTAGTCAAGAGTTTAGAAAAGGAAGACCACCTCTTTGACTTGAGAATAGTTTTTGAATGGATAAGATAATATAACCTCAAAATGATTCCCCTGTAGTGTGCATTTGATGTAGCTTCAGGGAAATTCCTTGGGTTTCTTGTTTGACATCGGGGAATAGAAATAGATCCTGAAAGGATTAAAGCTATCTTAGAAATGCCACCTCCTAAGAGTTTAACTCAACTCAGATCCTTTCAAGGATGGCTGGCATATCTAAGTCGCTTTATCTCAAACCTATCAGGGAGATGCAAACCATTCTCAACACTTGTCAAAAGATTCTAAGTTCAAGTGGGATGATAAATGCCAGCATGCTTTTGAACACATCAAAGAGTACAAAGTGAAGCCTCCGCCTCATATTCTGAGGCCACTCATCCTATACACAACTACATTGGATGATTCTCTTGGCACTTTGTTAGCCCAAGCCAATGACGAAGGGAATGAGAGCGCACTCTACTACCTCAGTCATTATTTGATTCCCACTAAAGCAAACTATCCACCTATTCAGAAACATTTCCTAGCTTTGATCTTGGCATCTCAGAAGCTACGACACTATATGCTTTCTCAAAAGGTGAACTTGATCTCCTGAACCAATCCGTTGTAGTATCTCATGACATGGCCAACGCTTTCTGGACATTTGGCTCGTTGTTCCATGATACTCTCACAGTTTGATATCACATTTTACCCCTCCATATGGTAAAAGGTCACGCACTAGAGGATTTCTTAGCAGCACACCCACTTCCTGCTAATTCTCCACTTAGTAACGATCTCCCTGATGAGCAAATCATGAACTTAGGAGAGGCCGACAACCGTCGATGGAAGATGTATTTTGATGGTGCTGCTTCTTTTCTTAACGGTGAAGCACCATAATCTATTCTCCCAGGAAAGGTAGAGGGGGGAATAGTTCTCATAACTCCAAATCATGATGTGATGAGATTCTCATACTATCTTTCCAACTCCTACACCAATAACGAAGCTAAGTATGAGGCATTAATTGCCAGTCTAGAGTTAGCAATCACTATCATTGTCAAGAGCATCAACATCTTTGGGGATTCTTAGTTGGTCATTATTCAGATTGCTAGGTCCTACGAGGTTCTCAAGCCCAAGCTTCATCATTACTACGAGTATACCATGAAGCTATTGGCCCAAATTCCCAAAGTCACCATTTACAAGGTTCTCCAAGCAGAGAAAGCATAGTAGATGCCTTGGCCAAACTTGCCAAAGAGTTGGCATGTCCGGAAGATGACTCCATTTCAATAAGGGTCCAAAATAGACAAGTCTTGTCCCTTATTGATTCTGAACTCATCGAGAGACTTTCTCTTGAAGGGGAGGTTGCCGTTGCCAAAATGGACAAGGAGCTAGGTTGGAGGCAACCATTCATAGATTATTTGAACACCGGCAAACTACTTCAACAAAAATCTCAAGCCCATCAGGTGAAATAGAGAGCTCTCTCCTATGCTCTTATTGATGGCAACCTGTACCACCAGTCCTTTGACCAAATGTTGTTATGTTATTTGGACAAACATAAAGCCTGTGGCATTATAACAGAGGTACACTCAGGTCTATATGGAGCTCATCAATCTGGTCTGAAGATGAAGATGAAGATCAAAAGACTTGGATACTACTGGCCTTCTATGATCACAGATTGCATGGATGTAGCTAGCTTGGAGATGCCATTAGTGTCAGGTGCACGGTGTGGTCCTCCACCAACCACCTAACATTTTACACCCTACATTGGCTTCATGGCCATTTGAGTGTTGGGGTACCAAAATTATAGGTATGATTAATCCTCCTTCTTCCAAGGGGCATCATTTCATCTTAATTGCTATTGACTACTTTTTTAAGTGGGCAGAAGCCATCCCACTCAGAGAGGTCACAACTCACCACGTACTTTAATTTTTTGGAACCATATCATATATAGGTTCAGGGTGCCTCGATGAATTATATCTGATAATGGTACTGCATTCAAAAGCACAAAGATCAATAGCTTTTCTAGAAGACACGGTATAGATTGGAGATACTCCATCATCTACTATTCCATAACTAATAGTTTAGCATAAGCATTCAACAAAACTCTCATCTAGATACCGAAGAAGACTCTTGATGATAACAAATAATAGTGAAATGAGCAGTTGGTTGAAACTTTGTGGGCCTACCGCACAACATACCAAACTCAACTCAGTCTATTCTATTTTCCTTATTTTATGGGTCTGAAGCCATTCTTCCCTTATAAGTTCAACTCACATCACTAAGGATAGCATTGGGTAATAAGATCACTACATAGCAGAATGCAAAGTTGTAGTTAAAAGAGCTCGAAGGTTTGGAGGAGAGTTGCCTACAGGCATGCCAAAACCTCGAGTTATACAAGGCCAAAATGATTCAAGCTCATAACAAGCTGGTCCGCCCTTGGTCTTTCTGAGTAGAAGAACTTGTGTTAGTCCTAAGGAGACCAATTTTTGCCCATCAAAAGATGAGAGGCAAGTTTGAACCCACTTGGGAAGTCCCTATGTCATAGAGAAGGCCTACTAAGGAGAATCTTATCAACTTATTGATTGTAAAGGAGAACACCCGATGCTTCCACTTAATGGGCTCTATCTAAAGAAATATTACCCATGAAATAAATCATGTTTGAAAATAATCATGAATAAAAAGAATAAAAAATTTGATTCCATTTATCAAATCTTTTCTTCTTTCGATGTGTTGTTTGCTTGTGTTGTGAATCTGCCATGATGTGTTTAGGGTAGGTGTAAGAGTCCCCTAATGGCATCTCATCCCTCTTTCACAACACAAACACAATCTCCTGACGCTATTAGAGTAGGTGTAAGAGAACTCAAGAGACATCCTATTTTGATTAGAATAATTAAGATAAGTATGAGAAAACCCAAGCGACATCCTTTCTTAGTGGGAATTCTTGTTTCCATCTGTGGCATCATTTCATAATTCCCCAGCATATTTTAAGGTAGGTGTAAGAGTCCCCCAGAGGTGTCCTATTTCTTTTAACACATGCACACAATAAATATAAATCTTTCATCTTGAGCTACTTGATGTGGGAGCAAGTCCCTTATGGCACTGGATTGAACAAAATATGTTATTTCATTCCCTGGTTATGAGACTAGCAAGAGTCATATTCTTCCAGTACTTCAAAAATAAGCTCTAGCAGTTCATCCAACTATAGCCGACATTAGTCAGCCAGAGTTAGTGCTTGTCTTGGATCCAACCAAGACCTTACCTTCTATTGAGTAAGGTAGCACTAGCATGTATAGCAAGGTAGTGGAAAGTACCTCCATATAGGAGAAAGACATCAGATCCATGGTCGAAAAGCAAATGAAGGAAGCATTGGCTAAGCCCGGGGAGGATCATTGGTTCCAAAGGGTAGACCCTACTTAGAGGAATTAGATATAATCCAATATCTCAAGGGTTTCATGCCACTTTTTTTCAAAAGATTTGATGGCATTGGAAAACCTAAGGAAGCATATCAAAAACTTCAGGGCCAATTGCTACAATGCCGATGGCAGTGACGCTTTGCTGTTTCACCTCTTCATTAGTAGCCTAGCAGGGATTGCTTTCGATTGGTAAGCTGAACTTCTCAACGGTTCAGTAAAGACATTTGCTGAGTTAGAGAAACTCTTTATCAAGAGATTTGCTAGTGCTCAATAAAGGGTTACTGTAGGTGATCTCGTTGTAGCACAACAACACCTTGGTGAGTTCCTTGTTGATTATATTATCCAATGGGGTAACCTGAGTATGAAATGTGAGCCATGATTGTCTGAACAACATGCCATTGAGATCCTTCTAAAGAATATCCATGGCTCAGTCACCTTCATGCTTAAGGGCTTCATAATCAAAACATTTGAGAAGTTAATCAACAAGGCAGCTAGTCTACAAGGAGAGGCCAAACAGTTACCTTTTCAAAACCAGTTGCCCAAAATAAAGCCATAGAAGGTCTATGAGAAGAAACTAGGAGTAGTGATAATGGTAGATAAGGGAAAATAACTAGCTAGAGATAAGTTCGAGAAACCATGCCCTCAGCAGTCTTTGCTTCCACCTCCTTTACCACCACCAAGGTAGCCCTACCAGCCTCCACAGCCAGCACCACCGCCTCCTCAGCCATACCACTAGCAGCAGTGGCACACATACCTACCGCCAGGTAGCTATGGTCCACTTACTCTTTTAGATAAGCTTAACAAATCTTATTCATTTAAGAGGGAGGCAATCAAGAAGATCTTTAAGAATCTCTAAATAAGCCTGATTTTCAGCTGCCTTAGCCTAGGAGATGGGAGGAAGTAGGCAAAAGTCACGATCCTAACTTTTGCCCCTACCACCAGATGTTAGACCATGTTTTGGAGGATTGCTTCACATTTAAGGACTGGCTTGAACATAGCTTCAAGACGGTGCTATAGTTATCCCAAAGAAATTCCTTGTGGAACAACCATCTAGTTCCATTATGGTAATCCTTGGGGATACATGTGAACCTTCCAAAACCAAAGAAGGTTGGGATATTTCTTTATCTAAAACCTCTAAAAAGATTGTCCAGAAGATCAAGAAATTTTCCTTGCAAGTGCATGAGTCAGCTCAAACCTCCAACATCAAGGAAGGTTTGTAAGTTGTCAGTGCCAACTTGGGGAAAGGGGGAGCTCAGCAGCAGCAACATGTGTCAGCCTAGGATAGCCCAGTAGCGCAACCACTGATCGAGTCCAGCCTCCATCCTACAATTACAGCTTCCACACCAGCAACTTCCTCCACTTCAACTGGTTCTTCTTCTTCTACTAGTATAACTCTTGTATCGATGGATAAGGGCATCAAATCCCTTACCCCACCCACTTTACATGATTTCTACTCTGTACCTCCAAACAAATTCAAGAAATTGAAGAATAAAGCTAGCTTGAATTACATCTGTGTCACTTTTCATGGGTTGTCTACTTTTATTCTTAATGATAACTCTTCAAGTAGAAATAACTATAATAATTTTGATCTTCCTCTTTCTTATTTAGAGTTGGACTTTCCTACTCTGATTACTATGGGTTTGCCTCTTGAGATAGACTTGGAATCATCAAATTTTGAGGGTCCCGTAAGAGAAGCTGTAGTTGAGCCTGATGTGCAGGTTGAACCTTCCATTACCCTGCCACAAGAGATCACTGAAGTTAATCTCATAGTGGTAGGTTCTACCTCTAGGCGCACCTCAAGATGAGGGAAACAAGTCATTGTGCTTGAGGATCGAAGCCCCTCCATGGGATGCTTCACCCATGGATATGCTTGTGGAGGACCAGGGTGGACTACAATGTCCTCTCTCATCTAAGAAAGTTTTCCATCTAAGCTAAGCATATATGATGCCATATATTATGAGGGAATCAAAACTCTCCTTGATCACGAAATATGCTTAGCTCAGCTGACCGCTATAGGTGAGGAGGCACATTATACAAAGAAGCTCAAGGGATCACCGTCACAGATGAAGACCTTCTTCTAGGATACTTGGCTCACAACAATCCCCTTTACATCATAATTGACATGGATAGGTTTAGACCTGTCAGAGTTCTCGTGGATCCAGGTGCATTGGTGAACATTATGAGTCTAAAGACACTTTCCTATTTAAGGATTGACATCTCCACACTCCAAGGAGATTGGATGATGTTGAGAGGATTCAATGAACAAGGTGAGCGAGCTTTAGGTTCCATAGCATTACCTTTGGAGATAGGTGATTGGAAGGCTGAGGCCAAGTTTTACATCATTGATTTGAATACTTCATTCACTGCTTTGCTTGATAAGCCTTGGATACATCGGAACAAGATAATTCTATTCTCCCTCCATCAGTGCATCAAGTTTAGAAAAGATGAAATTGAATACGATGTCAATGGAAATGAAAAGCCATTTTCAGTTAGAGAGGTTGAGATTTATGAGAATGCAACCTACTATCTTCCTCAAAACACCTTTTCTCATGAACTTGGACAAAACTTAAATTCAAAAGAAAAAGAAAAGGCAAAAGAAAAAAGTAAAGGAAAATGAAAATCTAAGTGAACAAGAAAGGGAAATTGAAGAAAAAATAGAGATTTGCAAATCACATTCCACCCACAATCTATTTCATCATATGGACATGTGGGTAGGATGACTCAACCTCCACCAGGCAGAGGCAAAGGTAGAAACAGAGGCAATCCCAGAGGTGGAAGACCCCCTAGTTGGCCAACAACCAATAGAGGTCATATTCCAGTTAATAAGAGTATCCCTACTATTCACATAGACTTGGAATCCAGCTCGAAGGATGAGTCCAATATGATTAGTTTACCAGCCAACCCCTCTCGAGTTCCATTGGAGGTGACTTTCGATCTAGATAGAGATGAAGACCAAGCGTCTAGATAAAGCAAAGTATTTGAATCAGTTTTATGTGAAACTATTAGGCAGCAGTTGGGAAATTTAGCTCTAACCTCACTTACATCTCATAAAGTTGAAGGTTTAGAAGTTAAGAAGCCCCTAAGTCTTTCAATGATATGAAGCTGAAGAGATTCTTTTTGGGATCATCATCCTCAAGTCTTGAAGTTGATGTAGAACTTGAGGAGGATACATTTAAAGAATTAATGGAATTACCATTTGACTTTTACTCACCTTGTGTTCATAACTTATACAGAAAGGTTTAGTTCCTCATACATGGTCTAGGTCAAAGTACTTCAAAAAGCTATGGAATAATACAGGCAAGGAAGCACAATCAAAAGCAAGACTTAGATTTGGTATAGTGGGTCCAGTCGATGATGAAGATTACTGCTTAGTTGTTACCAATCATTTGGAGTATAATAGGCTCTTTTCACACACCCTCAACTCTTACAAGAATGTATGTTTAGAAATCTCAGATGTTCCAGCTGATCTTCAAATCAAAGAGGCACCTCCAGAATTTGAAGAGGTGATTCATTCAATAATTGACAAGTTTAAAGAAATCAAATTTGAGACAGAAGAAAATCCACGCCTAACATACATTAGTTTATTGTTGAATGAAGAAGAAACCAATGACTTAGTTAGGCTATTGATTGAGTTTAAAGACTGCTTCACATGGAGTTATGAAGAGAAGCCCGAATTATCTTCTGACTTAGCAGTCCACAAGCTTGCAATAGATCCTAACGCTACCTCTTAAAATGGAGGGGCCAACTAACCCGCCTCTATGATTTTAAATACATGTGAGTAAGTCTTTATGCTTATACAAGATAGCTAGGTTATTATTACTTAGAAAGAGACTAAGTCCTTAAACTCACTCCCTAAAGAGACTAGATCTTGTAAAGGGACATGCTTCAAATGACCTAAATCTAATGCAATTCAAATTTAATTTTATTTTCATTTTTGGATAATTATTTTGACTCAGGCTAATAGGATTCATATGACTAATGCATGAGAAATCAAATTATTGGCCAAAATTAGTGAGAAGGGAGGAGGTGAGTTTCTACCATGGCTCTCAAAGATCAAGCCAAGTTTCTCTGGCAAAGATGAAAGCTCTCCAATCAAGAGTGAAATAAGATGTATTTGTGTATGATATTATAAATAAATGCTCATCCAGCTAAGGGGTTGCTAATTCTTTTATCTTGATTTAAAACCTAAGCATTAGGTGAGTTTATGAGTTGTTTAATTTTCATTTGAGTTATTAAATTAGGTAAAAGATTTATTTTTCTCTAAAGAGTCTAATCCACATCCAGGCCATACATAAAGCAAGGAAGAAACTAGAAAAATCATGCCACTTAATGCAAAAGCTAAATAAATCATCAATCAATTTATAAAGCTAATCACAAAAAGAATAAATGGTGGTTGTGGTCGGGCACCACCGCACAAACCCGAAAATATCAAATGTGGGTAGCCGAGCTCTACCCTTATACAACCTAGATTACAAATGAATTAAATTACAATTAAGTAAGGAATTCATTATTATGGTGGTCTTCAAGCTTTATTCTTCTTTCTTCTTTTCTTCTTTCTTTCTTCTTCTTTTCTTCTTTTGGTTCCTTCTTTTGGAAGGTTGGAAGGTGGATGCTCCAAGGCTTCACATGGTACATAAGATAGGATCTTATGACCAACGCTCATCCTAATCCCCATAATAATTATTCCAAAATCCTAATTATATAAATTTTTACATGAAATGGAAAAGTGGAAATCTAACTAACTCATGCAAAACAAAGGTTAGCTAAAACACACCACACAAATCCCAATCATGTATATTGGACTATCACCCCACACATGGGTGACCAAGTTGGTGACTAAGTCCACCTGGCCTATGTATTATCTTAGGGGTATAAAGCACTTGCAAGCAAAAGCATTTACAGTTTTATTTGTGATAGCACCCCTTAAGAACAAACCCCTATAGAAAAGAATAGTTAGACTAAGAATGTCCAACCATTCATTCTACGAGCATACACCTTAACATCTAGTCTAAAACATAGATCACAAAATAAAACAAACATCAAACCATGCACTGACCTAACCTAAAGTTAGAAGTGGTGACTTAGCTAATGTGTGTGCTTTGAAGGCTTATGTGGTATGCTTAGCTATGGCTTTTGGTTCAAATTTTCTGAGTTTGAAGCATATGTTCAAATTAGAGGAGGGTTTCATTTAACTTGTTTAATCATTTTGGCTTAATTTTATTTCATGATTTGATTTGATTTAAGTGGATCCTACAATTAATTACTCTAAGTTATGAAGAAAGAGAAAGAGAAGAGAACTTCTCTTTCCTTCCCTAACTTAAGTAATTTCTAAAGTAGATTTACATTTTAGTTTCATTTAGGTGAATGTCTTGATTACATCTTTTAATTAATCCTAAATATAGAAAAACTCTAAATAAACATATTCTAAAAGAAAGACATTTTAAGATTAAATAAAATGAATCAAAATTCACATAACACACACTACTTTATTTCTTTCCCAACATGTATAACATTGATATGGATAGACCCTAATCATATCTATATATTAAAATGAGAGTATTTAACATACTTTATGAAGCATGTTAAGTAATTAATTTAAGAAAATTTAGAAGTTGAATATGCATGATTTTTCTTAAGTAGAAAAGGTTTTCCTTATCCAAAATTTCACATACACATATAAAAGTAAGAAAGGAATAAGTGAGTATAGTGCCATTGTTAGCCAGAGGTGTTAGGTACAAGACCTACTTAGGGCTACTTAAAGCCTCACAACCTTGGGGTTGTCCAAACTAATATACCACTTTTCTTAAATACAAACATATGTATAAAAGAAATGAAATGGAAAAGGAGTATGCAAAAATTATTTAATGGATTCATTTTTATTTTATGCAATTTATGTATGCAAGTATATGTAACCCCTTTTAGGTGATAGCATAGAGATGAATAGGATATGGAATTAAGTAAGTGTTAGGTTCTTTTCAAATGAACCTTACATCTTACCAAATTCCTATTCAAAACTAGACCAATCGTAAGAAAGAAAGGAAACCTATTCTAGGCATACCATTATAATCTATCACATGCAAGCTTATAATTAAATAATAAGTAGCACACTTTCAGATTTGATAATTGATTTATGTATTTTTGAAAATAATTTAGATTTAGTAGTGATAATAGCCACTCATATTTCTATTTTAGCCAACACATGCAAATTTGACATAAAGTAAACAATTTCATTTTAAAATTTGAATAATGAAATTATGAATGCATGAAATCACATGGCATGCAACTTAACATGTTGGGGAAAGATTCAAAGTAATGAAAGTATGTAACAAACTCACTTTGCTTAAATCCTAAAGACATTCTTATGAAATAAGAAAATTTAGAATAAATCAAAGTGAATTCAAAGTGATTTTTGTTTAGTTTGAAGTTTAATTTAATTTTGAAAAGGTGAGATGAGTTTGTTATTCCTAACCCATTCCCACATGTGTTTGATATTTTTGTTTAATTTTTATACAATTAAATCCATTTTTATGTGTTGATTAGGTTAAGGTATGAATTAAGTAACTTAATTAACCCTTACCTACACCACCTTAGAAGAATTAACTAAATAATTATGAGCCAATGAGATGACATAAAACCCACAAGGAATTAAAATTTGTAATGCGCCTAATAATAAAAAGTCCTAATGCAATTTGGCTCATAATTAAAAGTTAATTAAGCTAAGGGGTTTATCTTAAGTATTTTCAAAACACCCTTTCATACTTATGAATGGGGTTTTGATTTCCTTAATTGAACTTATGTTATTAAATACCTAAGAATCTACCTAAGGTGGATAAATTAAGTTCTGGAAATCTTTAGAGTTTTTAGAAATTGATTAAGGGGATAATTAATGAATTAACCCTTAATTAAGAGGAGATTAAGGAGAGAAAAGGGGGTTTAGGAAATAGCTTAAGGAAATGCCCCAAAAATATTCCATAAACCTCCTACTCACTAGATCTGACCTTAATCAACCCTAATCATTGGTTAAAATCACTAACTATACCCTAATTATGCTTAATTATATAAGAAGGGTAATTAACGAAACCATATGCAACTATTCAAATCAAGCCTTCAATAAATCCCAAATAAAATTAGGGGAGGTAGAAGTCATCCCTTAGAACTTACCCAAGAAATTTGGGATTAATCAGAGGCCTAACTAAAAAGTAATTGCAAAATACACTTTCTAATAAAACCCAAATTCAGAGAAAAGCATAAGTCAAAACTCATCATAATTAATTTAAAATGTTCTAGGTTTAATTATCTATCAATAAGATTTTATTTCATATTTTTCTAAATTTTCTAGGAAGAGTTATGAATTTTAGAAGATCCATGGATTAGTCAAAAATTAATTAAGCATTTTTAATTAATCCCTTACCTATCATGACGCTGGTGGCATCATTTTTTACACATGTCACAGGGGTCACTTAACTTGTCACATCCCAAATACGATGATTGCGCTTTTAATTATCTCATCAAGATAAGGATTGCATTTTAAATCGGATAAATGGATATCTAAAAAATAATAATCTCAACCTCCATCTAAAATGCAGATGGATGAGATGATGTTCTTCCTAATCTATAGAGTTCATCCATGATCAAGGGGAAGATCCAAGCTAGATCTAGCAAGGAATCAAACCTAATTCAACCCACACCATCTAAAGGCATAGAGCGGAAAATCTAACAGTAAAAAATCGACGGGGTAAAAATTTCTTTCACAAAGCTCCACACCACATTGAGTTTAGTGATCGAAAAATCCCATACCTCATCGGAGGTGATCACTGGGGCTCGATTCCCTTGGAGAAGGTTTATCTGGTTGAGACAAAGCCTTACCAAGAGTAAAAGCACTTGAGATGAAGTGGATCAATGTATGGACCAACTCCTTTGAGAGCTTTGAGAATTGGATCCTTCCACTGTGGGAACTCTAATAGAAGCTTCATGCACTCACGAGCTCCTAGATGAAGTGTGCAAGAGCAATTGGAAGGAAATCAAGTGTGAAGTTCACCTCCCATTTTCACTATTCAAAAGGAAAAGGAAAATGTGAAGAGCTAGGCATAGATCAATCTCCAATGGCACCGTTCCTATCCTTCAATCAATTGAGAATGAAAAGAAGTGAATTAGAGTATATCTCCCCTTGAAGGATCTCACCTCAATGCTCTTTTCATTTTGATCCAATTGATCATATTGGAGAGTTTATTTTGACTGTTTTAAGTGTGCACATGGTCGGTTTGATCTGAGGAGTGGATTGCCAACCTCTCATGTGTTTGAATTTGAGCTTGAGAGGGAGTTTGCAAATTCAATTTTGATCTAGGGGGTCGGGTTTGATCTAGGGACCAAATGGGCTGACCCAAACCCATTTAGTTGGGTTCACCACTCATCACTAAGTCCCCTTGAGCTTTTAGGAAAGCCTCAAGTGATTGTGAGGAGGGTATGACCAAATTACCCATGGGTTAGGCCAAAATTTGTAATATGGCCTAGGTGGCTGGTCATTTGCTATTTTCCACTTTGGGCATGTTGTTATTGTGAGAAACTAGGTTTCCAAGTTTCATGAAGTTTGGAATTCATTTGATAGGTTTGGCTCATGTTGACCCATTTAGTCAAAATGGTCAACTTGGGTCATTGACTAATAGAAAAATTCAAACCAAGGGTTTGGACAAGTTCATATGACCATTTAAAATATTTTGGTGGGTTTGATCAATTTGGTATATATTTAGTTTTGGCTCATATGACTTTTTTTGGTCAAATGAGTCAAGTTGACCTATTTGACACATTTGACCTTTGAGGTTGGTAGGTTTAGGTTAGGTTAGTCATGGAGTGATTGGTATCTTTGAATCAATTTTTATTTGGCTCAACATGACCCCAGGTCATAAGGTCAATGGGCTGTTGTAGTTGGCCAATTGAGGCTCTAGTAAAGTTCCACAAGTGATTTGGAATGGACTTGACCCATTGGTTTGGATGAACTTGGCTTAGATTAATTTTTGACATATTTTGGCCCTTTAAGTAAAAATGGGTCAACTTGGGTCAAGTTGACCAATTGGACTAGGTTAGGCTCAAATGTTGGCTTGGTCAAGCTCAAACATAGGTCATGAGTGAACTTAGATCAATGGTTTCAATCAATTTCAATTTGGTGGTGGAATTTGGCTATGTTAGGTTTCATTTTGGGTTAAGTGTTGACTTGGTTTGGCCCAATTTGATTGATTGATCATCCCATGATGATTGTTGATCATGATGAGAGGGATATATGAGTTTGTTTCAACCCAATTTGGTTAGGATCAAAATTTGGCTCATAAAGGTACTTTAGGTCACTTTGGGTAAAGTGAGCCTAAGTGGGTCAAATGGCTTGGTCAAAGCTTGATTTGAAGTTGGCTGATCATGTATATGGACTCATGAATGAAATAGAAATCCATTTACAAGTGGTTTGAAGTCAAATGGGTTTTAATCCATTTGAAAATTTCATATTCAAAGGATGAATATGAAGGGGTTTTGGGTTTGATTTTGGACTTAGGTTTTGATTGAGTGATTGAAGTTTGGATTTATATATGAGCTCATGACTGTAGGGTTGATTGAACCATGAGAGAAAATCAAGAATTTGGCTTGATTTGGAAGTGATTTGGCTAAGTTCAAAATTTTGACTTGAGAGGCCTAGATTGAATTTTGAATGGATTTGAGTTTAATTTTTGGAATAGGTTTTGATTGTTTAAATTTATATTTCATTTATATATGTGAATATAAATGAGAATATAAATTGATCATGAGAAAATTCAATGGCCAAGTCTTAAGAAGAAAGCGCGGGGACTCACATCTTCTAGAAAAAGGAACCATTGGGGGTGATTGGTTACTTTGGGGCAACAAATCAGACACGACCCAGGGCTAACTATTGAGTGAATGTCACTAGGGGACTTAAATCAGCTCAAAGATAGTCAAAGATAGATTTCATTTTTAATTTGTTTTGGTGGATTTCGTTGGTTTTCAATGGATCAAATTGAGAATGAGCTTATAGAAGCCTAGACCAATCTCAGATTTACGGAAACAAATGGAGTAGCTTCCATGCCGATGGGAGAGCTATCCGAACAAAAGAGTGCCTTCCAGTTTGCAATGTTCAATTGGAGGGAAGAAAGCTTGGCGACTCACATCTTCCACTAGAAAAGATCACTGGGGTGATCGGTTGCTTTGGGCAACAAATCAAACACACCTAGTCTCGTTCACAATCATGCTAGAAAGAATGCATCATAGTCTTACATCTTCTGAAGTGAAATGACTGTCGAGGTAACCTGCTTGTGACAATAGATTGAACCCGAGCTAAGGGTGACTACGGAGTGAGTACTGACCCAGGGATATATCTCAACTTAGGTAGCCAAGCAAATCCTATAGGGAGTTCTGCTGACACTGCCTTAAATATAGGATGTCTGCTTGGGAAAAGGGCCATTTGGGAGCTTGAATTCCTAATCCACAAGCGAATGAATTTTATTTGTTTGGTTTATTTATTTAATTGCGGACCCTGTTAGTTTTCAAGGGATCAAAATGAGTGGGAGCTTATATCAGCCTAGACCTATCTCAGAGTTTTCTGAACCAAAGGAAAAATTATGCATCTGTTGAACAAATTTTGCAACCACAGGGGTGGATACTAGAGAAGGGGAATTGCCCAATCCAAAAGTAACCCGGGTAGTGTCTAAATGGGGTCATAAAGGACATGATCCAAGTAGAGTGCCCACAGGGGATGGGGCCAGTAAGGGCTTAATCTAACACCCTGGAGAAGATGATATGGCTAGTCATATATCCAATAGGTATTCGGTGTCCAACTCAAGGAGAAAGCATTGGGACTCATATCTACTAAGAGTGGTGTACTCATTGTGAGTCGTTGTCAGCATAGCGAACATCAACCAACCTAAGGTGCCCGTCTGTTTGCAACAATCAGCCTATGAAGAATGCTTAGGGACTCACATCCTCTTATAGTAACCATTGGGATAGTCTGCTCTCACACTATCCACCTAACTCAGAGTGAATTCCACTAGGGGACTTACATCAATTCAAAAGTATTCAAGAGGAAAGGAGCCTTTAGGGGACTTATCCTAGACATCAAATATACTCAACCTAGTTAGAAAATGATGGCTAGTTCAAGAAGAAAGCACTGGGACTCATATCTTCTTAAATAAAGTCAACATGAGGTAGCTTACTATTTAGGCAGTGAAGACTACCCTACTAACAAGGCGCTCATTGGTTTTCAATGATCAAGTTTGGAAGAAAGCTTGGAGACTCACATCCTCCTCGAAGTGACCATTGGGTGACATACTAGCGAGGTAGCATGAAACTTGACCTAGAGCAGCCAAGGAGTCACATTAGGAGGGGGCGATGAAACCAATAGAGTCTCGTTCATCCTCCTGTTCAAATGAATTCTTATGGTTATGAAGCCGGGTCCTAAGCTAAAGGCAAGAAAAGGAGCTCTATACCCAATTCCTACTGCTAAGTTCACATCTTCTTTTTCTTTACTACTTTCCAATCAAATATCGGGCCCCAGTAAACTCATTCTTAGACTTAATGTTAGCTTTCTATCGAGACTTGTAGGGAAAGAGCCAGCCATGGATCGACTACAATAGACCTGCTCTCTCAAGTTGCCTCGCCATCATATCTATCTACTCATTTTCTGCTTCAACTGATATCGGAGGTGTTGGGATGATTGGGATGTGTCTTCCTAATCAACCTCATCACCTTCCATGGCCTGCTACTCCCTAAAGAGAAATCCACTGGTGTCTCCATACAGACCCCAGCTGAGTCTCCCAACAAATCATCTTTGTTGGGATCGAAGCTGATCTTCTCCTCATCTAACCAATCATACCACAAAATCTCCTTCTTCTCTACAAGATAATGTGCTACTATCTCCTCGATAGAATGATTAATCTAAATGAGAACAAATGACTTCGGCTGACCGGTGTGATCACTGTCATGCACTGAGAGGAACCGGACCTCGCCTGCTGCTGGAGAGTCAATCATATGAGGACTGTACTCACTAGAAGAGACACACTCCTGACTATCACTAGCTATAAAATGGGTGACATTCCTTGGAGGTTCAACTATCATCGGTGCAGTTGGGCTATCATCTGCTCCCTCTACAATAGCCGCTACCATTTCCATGTCCTGCTGAACTGGTAGAGTTGGTGAAGGGATGACCACTATGCTTCACGGTTGCCAATCCCTCCGCACCACCATTGGGGCAGAAGTTTGAGCATGAGAGTTTGACCTTGCCACAGTAGGCGGTGTAGATGGAGTAGGATCCCTCGATCATAGCTGGATCACCAACAAGGTACGCTTCTCCCCGAATATGGCCTTCATAGCCTTTTGTGGAATTGGAGATGTTGTGATGTGAGGGTGATGGTGGACGGGGGATAGAGCAGTGTGGTGGAGACACCACCAACTCTCTATGAACAAAAGATATCCTCCTGTGATGACTGGTTCCAGTAAGTAAGATGATATCTATATGGTCGGCGTGGGTAGCGCGCCGAGCTGGAAAATCGATGAGTGTAGAAGCTGTTGACTAGCGACTGAACCTTTGCCTCTCCCTACTGGTGATATAAATAAATGTATGGACCTCTCCGGCCCTCTCTTATCTAATATGTTTCCCCATGCTATGGGGGATGATGGATCTCAAATCAAATTGAGCTCTGAACTCTGAACATACATAAGCTCCGTGACTGTCAGAAGACCGAGAGTGCAAATAACCTCCGCCTAATGAGGCGATGTTGAATCACTGGTGAAGGTGAAGTACAAATCCCTCTAGCATCCTCTCTGTCTGACCCAGAGATAGGATGAAATTGGTTTACTGTAACCAACAGGGTGATCAAAGTAGGTACCTCCTCTACTATTGACCGTGTAGCAGCCACCATCTCCCTGGCAATCCTAGTATGATACCGTTTGATCATGCAATTTTTATTTCTCTTTTATGTCCTAGTAGGATGAGCAGAGTGAGAACTAGACCCAACCTCAAAGGCTGGGGAGGCAATCTCTGGATTCAGAGGAGCCTTAACCTTAGAGGGTGCCAAAGAGTGGGTGATAGCCCTTACTGCAGGAGAAACCATAGGGCGCATAGGTGCTGTCACTATCACTGCTAAAACTAATGGGACTGCCACTACTTTCCTCTTTAATGGGGAGATATTAGAATCCAAAGTTAGATCAATCTGGATGACCGGCTTCTACCTAGCCACCTCAATCCAACTGACAGTTGTGAGGGGAGTGCCCTCACATGTGATCTTCACACCCTCAAATCCCCTACCAAAAGTGGATAAGGTGGGTATGATCCACTCAGGGGAAATTGGCCTGGTCCAGGCCAAGTCCATGCCATGAGGGAAAGTGAACACAAACTTCTATGAGCCTACCATTTCAAATCAACTACAAAAATTGAAAGACTTAACTGTAACTATAGCCGTGACTGATGCTGAGAATCTGCACTATAAGAAACAAGCCAGGATCAGATTTCTATTTTTGTTGATTTCTGAATTTGAATTTAGAATTTGAACCCACATCCAACATCTTGGATGTGTTAAGTGGGGTTCAAATGGATTAAAGAAGATTTAGAAATTTGATTGGAAAGAAAAAATTTTGAATATGAATCCAACTTCAACAAATTTGGGTATGTTGAAAAATGGATTCAAATATTTTTTTAGAAGGATGCTTCCATAGTTCATGTTTGAAATTAGATTTTGATTTGAGGAACCTTTCCTTTAATAAATTTGGATATGTTAAAGTGTGGGTCAATTAGTTTTGTTTTTATTTGATGTTTTAAAATTTTACTCACTTAGCAAATTTGGGTATGCTAAGTGAAGTGTTTGAAAATAATTATTTCTTTTTGTGAATTGTTGTTCATTTTGAAAATTGGAATTCACTTTAGCAAATTTAGGTATGCTAAGTGAAGAATCCAAGTGTGTTTTTGAAAGATTTTTTAAAATAGGATTCTAAGAAAATTTGAGTATGCTAAGAAGATCCTAAAGTGTTTCATTTGATTGGATATTTTGATTTTTGAAAAAGTAAGATCCTAAGAAAATTTGGGTATGCTAAGGAAATCCTAATGTGTTTCCTTCTGATTTTGATTTGTTTTTGATTGAAAGTGGAGACTTTACTTTAGAAAATATGGTATGCTAAAGATGAAGTTCCACTTAATTTTTGTGAAATGGAAATTTCATTTAGCAAATTTCAATATGCTAAATGAAATTCCAAATGATGTGTCCAAAATTTTTGTGTTTTGGTTTTGTTTTGAAAATAGAAACTTTTCTTTGAAAATTTGGTACAAGCAAAAGAATGAAGTTCCAAATGTGTTTGAAAAGTTTTTTGATTTTGAATTTAGAGAATTCACTTAGCAAATTTGAGTATGTTAAATGAAGTTCCAAATGTGTTAGAAGATTTTTGGTTTTGAATTTGGAGACTTCACTTAGCAAATTCCAAATGTGTTTGAAATTTTTTGGTTTTGAATTTGGAGACTTCACTTAGCAAATTCCAAATGTGTTTGAAATTTTGGTTTTGAATTTGGAGACTTCGCTTAGCAAATTTGAGTATGCTAAATGAAGTTCCAAATGTGTTTGAAAAAATTTTTATTTTTAATTTGGAGACTTCACTTAGCAAATTTGAGTATTTTAAATGAAGTTTCAAATGTGTTTTGAATTTTGAAAATATGATTGTTAAGTTTTTATTTTTGAAAAGAAGATTTCCATTCAATAAATTTGGGTATGTAGGAATGGAAGTCAATCCTATTTTTGCAAAATGTGAAGATTTTATTTTCTGTGTGATTATTGCTTTTTTGAAAAAGGGAATTCCAACTTAATCATATATGGGATATTTTTAAGTGGGATTTCCAAATGATATTATTTTCTTCATTCAATAAATTTGGGTATATTGAATGGAGATGTTCATATGTGCTTTTGAAAAATTTAGTCTTGTTTGAAAATGAAACTTCCATTCAATAGGTGTTAGTGTATTGAATAGAAAGGTTTATATGTGCTTTTTGAAAATCTTATTTTCGATTTTGATTTTGACTTTTGGAAAGATGATTATTCATTTTATTTTGAGAATGAAATCTTTATCAAAATGAGTTGAAGGAAGATGTTCATTTGTGCTTTTTAGAAAAGATTGTTAGTTTTATTTTTGAAGATTTCTACATGTAACAATTATGAGAATTATTAGATGAGGGTGATTTAAGAAAATTTTGTGAAAAATATTTTATTATGTGCATTTTTTTTGAAAGAGTGCTTTTCGAAAAGTAAGATTCTTATGAAAAATTTATTTTGTCTTTATTATTTTAGAATGAACCTTTCCTTATCATAAAAAATGATAAGGAAGAAGTCTTTAAATATTTTCTTTTTATTTAGATCTTTTATTTTTACCCATTAGAGAGCCCAATGGAGGTTTTAAGACCAACACAGGGTGAGGTCCTAAAACCTAAAGATGTTGGCTAACTCAACTTAAGAATGAAATAAGCTAAGTGCCAACAAAGAGAAAGATAGTCTCGGATTCATACCAAAGTACAAACACACTATCGATACTTGAAAACAACGATCATTTACAAAAGATGGAGAGAGGAACCATAACCCCAGCGAAGTCGCCAGAAAAATCTGTAGTGAAAATTTTCATCAATTTTCTTTTTAAAGAATAAGATATATACTTCCATCTTCACTATATGCGAGATAAAATGAGGATGGAAATATACATCTACTTATCTTTTTATGCATTTTTAACACCACGTAGATCCACAGATATTCTTATTGAGGGTGATCGGGTATGACATTGAGGAGAAGTGTACTATCTCAAAAGATAGAAGTCACCACCCTATAATGGACCTAATCACCTCAACAAGGACTCCTAAGGATAATGGGTATGTATATGTACCAAAGATTCTTCCCTATTTTACATGAAAAAGTAAAGGTTTATTTAAAATCGGGTTTGTTAAGTTCCCTATAGGGGCAAGCCCCCATAGTTAATTACATCCTAAGAAATGAGATCCCTTAGAAATACTCTAAATTAAGGTAAATGATCATTATCTCCAAAGATTTCAATAGGTAGGATTATTAATCGATTAGCTTATTTTGGAAGATGAAATGGGCTTGATCAAGGAGAGGAAGTTATTATCGAAGCCAAAGGAAGATAAGTAGGAAATGCCCATGATGTTAGGAAACCTAATGAGCAACTCAAACTATCCTATGATTGCACTTTATATTTTTGAAATGGATTTAATTTGTTTGAGTTGAATTTTTCATTAGAAATTTAGGGCTTAAGATTCCACAAAATAAGATTATAAAAATACCTAAGAGGCAAGGATTTATGCTTATGGCCCGCAAAGGGGATAAGCAATCTCAGAACCTAAAAATCTAGGGAGCTTTGGTGAGGGCCGAAAGCACAACCTAAATCTAAGGCGAAAGTGGGTATTTGAATTGCCTCCACAAGAGAGGACAAACCACCTGACTGGTTGGACTTATAACCGCCTGGGGTTTGCCGCCAACTAACTCCTCATACGATTTTAAATTCATGTAGGCAAGTCATATACTTTATGCAAGATAGCTAGGTTGTTATTTATTTAGAAAGAGACTAAGTCCTTAAACTCACTCCCTAAAGAGACTAGATCATGTAAGGGTATGCTTCAAATGACCTAAATCTAAAGCAATCTAGATTTCATTTTATTTTTATTTTTGGACAATCATTTTGACTCAGATTAATAGGATTCATATACCTAATGCATGAGAAATAAGAATATTGGCCAAAATCAGAGAGAAGGGAGGAGGTGTTTCCACCATGGTTCTCAAAGGTCAAGCCAAGTTTCTCTGGAAAATGTGGAAGCCCTCTAATCAAGAGTGAAAATAATATGCATTTATGCATGATGTTATAAAAGAAGAACTCATCCAGCTAAGGGGTTGCCAATTCTTTTATCTTAATTTTAGCCTAAGCTTTAAATGAGGTTATGAATTCTTTATTTTAGTTTTAAATTTTTAAATTTGGTAGAAGATTTTTTTTCTAAGAGCCTAATCCACATCCATGCCATACATAAAGCAAAAAAGAAACCAGAAAAAGGATGTCACTTAATGCACAAGCTAAACAAGTCATCAATCAATTTATAAAGCTAATCACAAAAGAATAGGAGGCCATTGTGGTCAGGTACCACTGCACAAACCCAAAAATAATTGGATAGCCGAGCTCTACCCTTATACAACACAGATAACAAATGAATTACATATAATTAAGCAAGGAACTCATTGTTATGGGGGGTCTTTAAACTTCATTTCTTCATTCTTCTTTTCTTCTTTCTTCTTTTTTTCTTCTTTCTTCTTTGGTTCATTCTTTTGGATGATTGGAAGGTAGATTCTCCAAAGGCTTCACATGGTGCATAAGATGAGATCTTATGACCAATGCTCATCCTAATTCCCATAACGATCATTCCAAAATCCTAATTATAAAATTACATGAAAAGGAAAAGTAAATCTAGCTGACACCTGCAAAATAGAGATTAGATAAACAAACCACACAAATCCCAAGCACGTATATTAGACTTATCACACCACACATGGGTGACTAAGTCCACTAGGCCTATTGGATTATGCTTAGGGGTATAAGCACCTGCACAGCAAAAGTATTTATATTTTTATTTATTAGAGCGCCCTTTAAGCACAATCCCCTACAGAAGATAATGATTAGACTAAGATCGTCCTACTATTCATTCTATGTACATACATCCTAACATCCAGAATAAAACATATATCACAAAATAAAAGCAAGCATCAAACCATGCACTGCCCTAACCTAAAGCTAGAAGTGGTGACTTAGCCTAATTAAGTTAAAATTTTTCCAAGTGTGAATAATGTTCAAATTAGAGGAATATTTCATTTAAGTGATTTAATTATTTTAGGTTGATTTTATTTTATGTTTTGATTAGGTTTAAGTGAATCCTACAATCAATCACTAAGTTATAAAGAGAGGGAAAGAGAAGAGAACTTCTTTCTTTCCCTAACCTAAGTAAATTCAAAGTGGATTTATGTTTTAGTTTTATTTAGTGAATGTTTTAATTAAGTGTTTTAATTAATCCTAAGTTTAAAAGAACTCTAAACAAACCTATTCAAAAGAAAGGAATTTTAAGATTAAGTAAAATGAACTAAATTCACAAAACATATATCACTTCATTTCTTTCCCAACATGTATAACATACATATGAATGAGTCCTAAGCATAACTCTACATACAAATGAGAATGTTTAACACACTTTATGATGCATGCTAAGCAATTCAGTTAAGGAAATTTGGAGAAATACACTACTCAAAATTAAGATTTCCAATAAAACCCTAAAATCAGAGAAAGACACTACTCAAAATCCATTAAAACTAATTTTAAAATATTATAGGTTGAATTATCTTTAAGTGCCAATTTACCTCATATTTTTTTGATTTTCTTTAGAGAGATACAAATTTAGAAGTTTAGGTAATTAATTAGAATTATTTAAACCTTAATTCATTACCTAATCCTATGGCATGACACGCAAGCACTAACTTGCACTTTACACATGTTGCTCCTTGAGCGGCCACTTAAACATCGCGTCGTAGCATCATGTGGCGGTAGCACTACACACTTTTGTCTCAGCCATCCGATCAAGGATCAGACAGCTCAGATTAAAGCCACCATTTAGAGGGGATTAAATTAATTCTAAATGTGATTTAATCTCAATCGTCTATCCAAAATGTGTAGATGGACAGCTAGAGATCACCCATGTTCTTCGCTGTGGAGAAATGGAGACCATCCAATTTCAAAAGGAAGATCCAAGCTCTATTGAGCTTGGATTGGATTGAAACTCAACCCACACTATCTAAGCCTAATGGCAAGCACATCTAACGGTCTAAATTTGATGGGATCAAAATTTCTTTTACAAAGCTCCACACCACATTGAGTTTAATGATCGAAAAATTCCATACCTCAGAGGTGATCACCGGCACTCGATTCACTTGGAGAAGCTTTGTTTGGTTGAGATGAAGCTTTGGTGAAAGTTTTAAGCCTTGGGGTAGAGTAGATCTCTCTATGTACTAACTCCTCCTTGGGTTCCTTATGGCTTTGATCGAACTAGAACTCCTCTTGCCATTGGAGCTTCGAAAAGAGTATGGGTGCACTCAACTTAGTCCTCTGATGGAGCTTGAGGAAGGAATTTGATTAGTTTCAAGTCTTGGCTCAATTGGAAATCCTATGGAGCTCCCTTATTTTTACTAAACTGAGAATGGGAATTTCTAACTCTCTCTAAGAAGCTTGGGAAGGCTCTCAAATGGCTCCTCTAGCTTCCTATGCTTCAATCGATAAAGTGTGTGTGTGTGTGTGTGTGTGAATTGAAATGAATTAGGGGGAGTATATCTCCCCCTTTGGCAATCGGACGGCCAAGCATAGGCTTACCATTTTGATCTAATTGCCCTCATGCAATGGGTTGTTTGATCTGTTAGAGGCTTGCACATGGTCGGTATGGCCAGAGGAGTGGGAATATCAACTCCCCATGTGCTTAAATCGAGTGTAAGAGGAATGCCATGTGGCCAATTCAAGTCATGTGCTCGGTTTGGCCCTTGGGTCAAGTTAGACTAAACCAAACCCATTGGGTTGGGTGCACCACCCTCCATAGGATTCACTTGACCTATTAGGAGAGTATCAAGTAGATATGAAGTGGGTTTGACCAAATTCCAAGTGGAATTGACCAAAATTTGTTCAATGGCCTAAGGGTAAAATGGTCATTTGGCTTATTTTGGAATTTGGATATGTTGGGTATGTTTAGAAAATAGGTTTGGCCAAGTTTCATTGGATTTGGAATTCATTTGGTATGGTTTGGCTCATGTTGACCCATTTAAGTCAAAATGTGTCAACTTAGGTCAAGTTGACTAATTGGTCAATTGGGTCAAACCAAGGGTTGGGTCAAGTTCATATGACCATTTGAAATATTTTGCTGGCTTTGGTTTGATTAAATTTGCTTTAAGTTTGAATTTGATTCATATGACTTCATTTAGGTCAAATGGGTCAAGTTGATCAATTTGACCCATTTGACCTATTTGAGCTAGGTCATGGGTAGGTTTAGGTTTGGTCAGTCATATGATGTGGATTGATATCTTTGTTTCCAATCAATTTTGGTTAAGTTTGAATTTGGTTCATATGACTTCATTTAGGTCAAATGGGTCAAGTTGACTAATTTGACCCATTTGACCCATTTGACCTATTTGAGCTAGGTCATGGGTAGGTTTAGGTTTGGTTAGTCATATGAAGTGGATTGGTATCTTTGTTTCCAATCAATTTTAATTAAATTTGAATTTGCCTCAACATGACCCTTTAGGTCAAGTTGGGTTCAAGATCAATTGGGCTAGGTTAGGTCTAGTTGGCCAATTGAGGCTTTAGTCAGGTTCGACAAGTGATTTGGAATGAACTTGACCCATTGGTTTCAATCAATTTGGCTTAGATCAAGTTTTGACACATTTTGACTTTTTAGGTCAAGTTGGGTCAAGTTGGGTCAAGTTGGGTCAAGTGGCCAATTGGGCTATTAGGCTTGAATGTTGACTTGGTCAAGTTCAAACATAGGTCATGAATGAACTTAGAACAAGGGTTTCAATCAATTTGTCATATGGTGGATTTTGGCTATGTTGGATTTCATTTTGGCTAAGTGTTGACTTGGTCAACCCTTAGGTTTGACTTGGTTTAACCCAATTTGATTGATTAATCATCTCATGTTGTTGATCATGATGAGAGGCATAGATGAGTTTGATTCAATCCAATTTGGTTAGGATTAGAATTTGGCTCATAAGGGTGCTTTAGGTTACTTTGGATCAAGTGAGCCTAAGTGAGTCAAATGACTTGATAAAAGCTTGATTTGAGTTTGATTGAACTTGTATATGGACTTATGATTGAAATGTAAGCCCATTTGCAAGTGGTTTGAAGTCAAATGGGTTTTGATTCATTTGAAAATTTCATATCCAAAGGAAGAACATGAATGGATTTGGGGTTTGGTTTTTCAATTGAGTTTTGATTAAGTGATTGCGGTTTGTATTTATAGTTGGTTTCATGATTGAAGGATTGATTGAATCATGAAGGAAGAGTTTGGCTTGATTTAAAGTTGATTTGGCTAAGTTCAAAATTTGACTTGAAAGGCTTAGGTTGAATTTTGAATGGATTTGAGTTTAATTTTTGGAAGTGGTTTTGATTGTTTGAATTTATATTTCATTTATATATGTGAATATAAATGGATTATGAGAAAATTTCATGAATTTGAAATGATTTGAAGATAATTTAGGCTAAGTCCTTAAGATGAAATTTAAAGGACTTAAGAAATTTTGGTTAAGTCCTTAAGAGAAGTTTAAGGACTTAAGAATGATTTTGAATTAGGAATTTGAATTTTAGATTTAGTTTGATTGATTTGAATTTATATTTCATTTATATATGTGAATATAAATGAGAATATAAATGATTTATAAGAAAATTTCAAGGATTTGATTTGATTTGAAGATTATTTTGGTTAAGTCATTAAAAGAAGAGTAAGGACTTAAGAAAGATTTGGAATTTGAAATTTCATTCATGGGTTTCAATCATGGGTTTCAATCATGGATTTCAATCATGTGGCATTGATTAGAGTTTGGAGAAAATCAAATAAGATTTATTTTGAGTTTGATTTCAAGGAAGGAAGGTGAGGAGTGGTTCAAGCTAAGGGTAGACAAATTTTCCTAACACCCATAAGGCATGACCTATTCCTATGGCTAACTCTTCTAAGTCTCTAGGGCTAGGTTGAGTGTCCACCTAATCAGTAGATGTGTCTTAAGACTAAAGATCCCTTAAATTCTAAGAGGAGTCCTATGTCTAAGATTGAGTGGTTGAGTGACCATTCTAAAAATGAGGTCAACAGTAGTTTGTGTTGGTGTTGTGTTGATAAAGGATAGGACGCCGCTCGGGTTCCTTACACCTATCCTAAACATATCATGGTGGATTCACAAGCAAAGATGTTTTGCAAAATGGAAGAGATGGAATTTTAGATGAAATATTTCATTGATAATTATTTTCAAACAAGATGTATGGATAATATTTCTTTAGGTAGAGCCCATTGATTGGAAGCATCGGGCGCTCTCCCTTATGATTTATGAGTTGACAAGATCATCTTCGGTAGGCCTTCTCTATGATAAAAAGGCCTTCCCTAGTGGGTTCAAACTTACCTCTCATCTTGCGACGGGCAATAATTGGTCTCCTTAGAACTAAAACAAGCTCTCCTACTTTAAATGATCTAGGATAGAGCAACTTGTTGTGGGCTTGAATAATTTAGCTTTGTATAACTCGAGGTTCTGGCATGCTCATAGGCGTCTCTCCTCCAAACCTTTGAGCTCTTCTAACCGTAACTTGGCATTCTGCTCTATGGTGATCTTGCTACCCATAGCTATCCTTAGTGATGAGAGTTAGACTTCTAATGGTAGAACTGCTTCGGACCCATACACTAAGGAGAAAGGGGTAGATTGAGTTGGAGTTCTATATATGGTGTGGTACGCCCACAAGGCTTCAACCAACTGCTCATGCCACTGTTGCTTATTATCATCAAGTGTCTTCTTTAATATCTGGATGAGAGTTTTATTGAAGGCTTCTGCCAAGCCATTTTCCCTTGGGTAGTATATGGTAGAATATCACCAATCTATGTTGTGTCTCAGGGCAAAGTTGTTGATCTTGGTGCTCTTGAATGTAGTACCATTATTAGATATAATTCATCAAGGCACCCCGAATCTATATACAATATGATTCTTGAAAAGTTGGAGCACATGCTGAGCTATGACCTCTCTGAGTGGGATCGCTCCACTTAGAAAAGTAGTCATTGGCAGCTAGGATGAACTGATGACCCTTGGAAGAAGGAGGATCAATCGGACCCACCATGTCGATGCACCAACACTCAAATGGCTATGAGGCCAATGTAAGGTGTAGAATGGTAGGTGGTTGGTCTAGGACCACACCGTGCACCTGACATTGGTGACACCGCTTAGCTACATCCACATAGTCTCTGATCATCGAAGCCTAGTAGTATCCTAGTCTCTTAATCTTTACTTTCATCTTCAGACTGGATTGATGAGCTGATAGAAAGTGTACTCATCATGATCTTACAGGCTTTGTGTTTATCTAAATAACATAACCATATATGATCGAAGGACCATCATATAAGGAGCCATCCACGAGAGTGTAGGAAAGTTCTCTCTACTTCACCTGATGTGCTAGTGACTTCTCTTGAGGTAGTTTGCCTATATTTAGGTAATCCATGAATGGTTTCCTCTAATCTGACTCATCATCTTTTTTGGCAACAGCAACCTCCCCTTTAAGAGAGAGTCTCTCAATGAGTTTAGCATCAATAAGAAATAAGACTTGTCTATTTTGGGCCCTTATTGGTATGGACTCATCTTCCAGACATGTCATTTCCTTGGTGAGTTTGGCTAAAGCATCTACTATAATGTTCTCTCCTTGAGAAATCTTATAAATGGTAGCCTTTAGGATTTAGGCCAACAACTCCATAGTGTACTTATGGTATTGATGGAGCTTAGGCTTTAGAACTTTGTAGGACCTAGCGATTTGGTTGATGTCTAACTAAGAATACCCGAAGATGTTGATGTTTTAGATGCTTAAAGTAATGGCTAACTCAAGATCAATGAGCCTCATATTGACTTCATTGTTGATTTAGATTGATAGGTTATGAGAATCTCATCATTCAAGGTGTTAAGAAAACCATTCCTACGCCTACCTTTGCTAGGATAGTAGATCATGGTTCTTCTCCTCTTTTGAAAAAGCCACACCTTCAAAGTACATCTCCCAGTGGTGAATGCTAGTGTCTCTTATGTTCACGATTTGTTCATCGAGGAGGTCATCACTAAGTGGAGAATCAGTAAGAAGTGGGTGTGATGCTAAGAAATCTGCTAGAGCTTATCATTTCACCGTACGAAGGGGTACGAAAGTAATTTCAAACTATGACAAAATCATGGTTCATCATTTGGGGACCTTATTGTCAAAGATATTACATCATTCTAAAGATCAAGTTCACCTTATGAGAAAACATGTAATGTTGTAGCTTTTGTGATGCAAAGATTAAAGCTAGACAATGCTTTTCAATGGGTGGATAGTTTGCCTCAGTAGGACTTAGACAATGGCTGAGATAGTAGAGTGTGTTCTCTTTCCCTTCATCATTAGCTTGAGCCAACAAAGTGCCAAGGGAGTCATCTAATGCAGCAGTATAGAGGATCAATGGCTTGCCCAATTACTTAACTAATGGTGTCATCAGGTAATGCCTGATGTCTTCAAAGGCATGCTGGCACTTGTCATCCCACTTGAACTTAGCATCCTTTTTGACAAGTGCTGAGAATTGCTGGCATCTTCCTAATATGTTGGATATGAAGCATCTCAGATATGCCAATCACACTTAGAATGATCTGAGTCGAGTTAAACTTTTAGGGCATGATATTTCTAATATTGCCTTGATCTTCTCCAGATCTATTTCAATTCCCCGGTGTCGAACAACTAACCTAAGGAATTTCCTTGAAGTTACTCTGAATGCACACTTCAAGGGGTTCATTTGGAGGTTAAAGTATCATAACCTTTGAAAACTACTCTCAAGTCAAAGAGATGATATTCTTTTTCTTTAACTTTTGACTACAAGATTATCGACATAACATTCGACTTGATGATAAATGAGTTCATCGAAGATTCGAGTCATGACCTGCTGGTAGGTAGCACCAGTATTTTTAAGGTCAAAAGGCATGACCTTATAGCAATAAATTTTGATTGGGGTTCAAAAAGTAGTGTTTCTTTCATCCTTGGGGGTCATCTTTATTTGGTTATATCCAGATGAGCCATCCTTGAAAGAGAAGATTGCATGAGATGAGGCAATGCCACCATCGATTGTATTGATAGTAAAATTCATCTTTTAGACATGCCTTATTTAGATCCCTAAAATTGGCACATATACGAATTAGGCCATTCTTCTTCTTAACTGGGATGACACTAGCCAACCAAGTAGGATATTTTTCTTCCCTAATAAAGCCAGCATCGATCAATTTCTTGACTTCAAAAATGACCCGCTGTTCAATGTTTAATCGCATGCTTATAGGTTCTTGCTTGATATGGTTAGCACTATGCTCTATTGCTAGTTTGTGGACTGCTACATCAAGAGATAAACCAGGAATTTCTTCATAACTCCATACGAAGCAATCCTTAAAATCAATCAATAGCCTAATTAAGTCATTGGTTTTAATATTATTCAACAAAGAACTAATATATGTCGGGTGTGGATTGTCTCCAGTTCTTAAGTTAATTTTCATGAGCTCATTGATGGTTGATCTAATCTCCTCTTCAAACTCTGGTGATACATCTTTGACTTCAAAATCATCTGGAGCATCTAAAGATTCTAAACACACCTCTTCATTTGAGTTAGCATGATTTGAAAAGAACCTATGAAATTCTAAATTATTGGTGATGACTAGGCAGTAATCGTCATTATCGACTGGACCCACTATACTGAATCCTAGTCTTGGCTTTGATTGAATGCTTTTGCATTTATTCTTCCATATTCTTTTCAAATAGTTTGACCTATGCTTTGACCAAGTATGTGGGATTAACCCTCTCTTTGATAAGTTTTGATCACATGGAGAGTACTAATCAAAAGATAATTTTATTAAATATTTATATGAATCATCCTTAAGTTCTACATCAACTTATTGACTTGAGGATGATGCTCCCAGAAAGAACCTCTGAGTCATCACATCTATGGATGACTTATGGGCTTTCTTAACTACCAAACCCTCAACTTTTTATGAGAAAAATGAGGTTAGAGTTAAGGTTCCTAACTGATGCCTGACTATTTCACGTACATACTTGGATACATTTATGCTTTGCTTTGGAACCTGGTCTTCATCATTGTCCTGGTCAAGTGCCACCTTGAAAAGGGTCTACTTCTGAGAAGAGCTAGCTGGTGTGCTAATCACATAAGACTCATCCTATGAACTAGATTCTAAGTCTATGTGGATAGAAGGTATACTCCTAGTGGCTAGGATATACCTCTTATTAGGTGGCCAATAGAGAGGCTTTCCACCTTGAGTGATGCCTCTGATCTGTCTTCTTCATCTACCTGGTGGAGGTTGGGGCGTCATACCCTTATGTTCGAATGGAGTAACGAACAGTGGGTGGAATCTAATGTCAGGCTTTATATCTTCCCCTGAGTTCATGTCCCGTTCCCTTTTTTTCTTTCTCTTTATTCTTTAATTTTATATTTCCTTTTCTTCTTCTTTTCTTTTTTTATCTCTCATGGGGATTTTGACTAAATTCATGAGAATGGACTTGTTGGTTTTGGGGAAGGAAAGAGGCTACATCCTCATATATCCCGACCTCATGAACTATGAATGGTTTGAGATCTCTTTGACACAGTACTCAATCCCACCTCTCATGAACTTCATGCACTAATGTAGAGAGGATGGAACTATATTGTTTTCATATATCCAGTCTCCCAAGAAAAACATTGAAAGATGTATCCGAGTCTATGATGTGAAACTTGGCTTTTTCCAATCTTCTATATCCAATGGTAACACTATGGAGCCTAAGGCCCTCTCACCTTGTTTATTGGATCCTCTCAACATCATCCTTTCCTTTTGTAGTTTGGAGATGTTGATCCTCAAGTAGGCAAGGGTTCTTAGACTCATAATGTTGACTGATGCACCCTAGTCAACCAAACTCTAGATAGCCTATATATCTACCAACATCCACTATAATGTAAAGAGGGCGGTTGTGCTCGGTTGTCCCTAGAAGTAGGTCTTCATCACTGAATGTAAATCATAGGATGTCCTTCAAGTGGTGTGCCCCCTCTTCAATAGTGGACAGCTGAGCTAAGCATATCTCTAGATCAAGAAGAGCCTTGGCTAGAGATTTCCTCATCTCTTTAGATAAGACAAGGGTGTCATATATGCTTAACTTAGCTGACAACATTCTAAGATGAGGTAGGATATTATAATCAACTTTGACTTGATCCTCCACAAGCATATCCGTAGATGGAGCATCCTGTGGAGGGGTTATCTGCTCACTAGAACCAATGACTTGTTTACCCTTATTCTAAGGTGCTACCCTAAGAGGTAGAATTTTTCCACTATGTAGGTTGACTTCAGTGACTTCATCGAATGATGAACTTATAGAGAGTTCTACCTTCTCATCTAGTATACCTACAGCTTCTCCTATGGAATCCTCAGAGTCGGTTGACTCTAAGTAAATCTCAAGAGGTGAACTCGATTGATTCAAAAAAGGAAAGTGTGATTTTGAATCAGAAGAGAGGGGATCATAATTACTATAGCTGTTATTATTTTCTAGACTTTGAGAGTTTTCAACATAAACAAAATCAAGAGTGTCAGAAGTGGACAAGATGTAAGTAAAATATACTTTCTTCATTGATTTCTTTTTGGGTGGATGTACATGATAAAAGTTAAATGATGTAAACGGGTTAAGCGATTAAATGCCCTTGTCTACTGATACAATGCTCCTGTCGGTTGAAGAGGAACTAGCAGTGGAAGAAGAGGTAGCTGCAATGGTAGATGGAGTGCTGGACTTAGATGGTGGTTGCGCTACTGAACTATCTTGGGCGAGTATGGTGAGCTGCTGCTATTGTTGCTGGTCTATCACCTTCATCAAGTTGTCTTTGGCAACTTGCAAACCCTCCTTGATATTGGAGGTTTGAGCTACCTCAGGCACCTATAAAGAGAGTTTCTTGATCTTAGTAATAACTTTTTAGAGGTTTGGGATAAAGGTATATCCCAACCTTCTTTTGTCTTAAGAGGATCACAAGTATCCCCAAGGATTATCCTGATAGGACTGGATGATTGTTATAATAAGTATTCCTTGGGGATAACTACAATGCCTGACTTGTAGCTATGCTCAAGCCAGTTTTTAAAAGTGATGTAATCCTCTAAGACATGGCTAATCATGCGGTGATAGAGGAAATAGTTAGGAACATTAATCTTGCCCACTTCCTCCAGCCTCTTAGGCTCTGGTAACTGCAAGGCGTGTTTCTTTAAGAGATTCTTAAAGATTTTTCTAACTACATCCCTCTTGAATGCATATGGTTTATTCAATCTATCAGCAAGAGTATGTGGGTAGTAGCTACATGGCAGTGGATATGTGTACCGCTGCTGGGCAGGCTACTGAAGTGGTGGAATGGCCATTGTGGTGGCTAGTATGATGACAAAGGTGGTGGCAAAGGAGGTGGCAATGGAGACTGTTGAGCTTGGAGTCTCTCATACTAGGCACTGGCTTGCTACTTCCCTCTATCCACTAACACAACTATCCCTGGCATCTTCTCAAAAACCTTCTACGGCTTGGGCTGAGATGATTGGTCAGGAAAGGGCAACTATTTGGTATCCTCTTATAGGCTAGCCGCCTTGTTGATTAGTTCCTCAAATATTTTGATGGTAAATCCCTTAAGCATGAAGGCGGCCGGGCCATGAATATTCTTAAGAAGAATCTCAATGGCATATTTTGGATAGCTGTGACTCGCATTTCATGCTCAGGTTACACCACCTAAGAATATAATCAATAAGATACTCATAGAGATTTTTCTTTGCTACAATGAGGTCGCCTAAAGTCACTCTCTGCTAAGCTCCAACAAATCTCTTGACGAAGAGGTGCTCCAACTCAGCAAAAGTTCTCACCAAACTATTAAGTTAAGATACCAATCAATGCAACCCTGTTAAGCTCGACAAAAGTCAGAAGTGTGTCACCGACACCTGTATAATGGCCATAAAATTTACAATATGCTACCATGGGTTCTTACTATAATCAAGGATCTTGAAAGAAGGTGGCACAAAACCTTTGGGGTATTGAACTACATAAAATTCCTCTGGGTATGGTCTATCCTTTAGAATAGATGAGCACCCCCTAGCTTGCGCCATCACTTTCCTCGCCTATTGTTCCACCATATGCTTAATATCCTTTTCATGCATGGAGGTGCTATCTATGACCTTCCTATGCAAGCTACCAGCATCATCATTTACAAGAGTGCACCTAGGACGATCTAAGGTATGTACCAACTCGGTTTACCACTATAAGTGAGGCTGGCTAAGTTCTGCTATTGGCCATCAACTCCTCTACCTTCTTCTCCATCCTGTCTATAAGATCATCCTTTTTCCTAAGCTGGTGGAGGAGGTGTTGAGTCTAGTGAGAAGTGTCACCTTCATCGAGCACGACACCTTCCTGACTATGTTGATCCCACTATAAGGACCCTTGTGTATCAACCATGTGGATCTTGACTGTGTAGTCCAACATGTCATCTTCATCAGGATCAAAGCTGACTACACCCTCCTTCTGATCTGAGTGATCATTCCTGAGAAGTTGCTTCTTCTCGGCCAAGTAGTTCTATAACATGTCATCTAGTGACTGATCTCTTACTTTGACTTAGCTGGACCGGCACAAACACCCACTGATAAATGACCGTAAGACTATGCTCATCTGACTCTATGCACCAGATACTACCTACTGATTGAACTCCCTCACTGAGGGATCAACTATCATGGGGACTATGTCTATGTCCCCTCCCCTCTCTCCTTCTGTCTGCGGTAGAGGTGGTGCGACCACGACACTTTTAGGTCACCACTCTTTCCTAGCCACATCTAAGGCAGAAAGTCAAGCAAGGGAGCTTGATCTCACCTCAAAAAGTGGGATGGATGGAGTGGGATCTTTAAGTCATAGTTGGATCACCAGTGGAGATGGTCTTTTCCCGGATGAGGGCTTCTAAAGCTTGGCAGGGGTGGTAGATGTTGTAAGTTGAACGGGTTATTGTGGACGGTGAGTGGAGCGGTGTGATGGCAAAGACATCGACTGCCTCTCAGCTGAAGATCTCCTCCTGTGTCGAACAGTGCTGGTAATGTTGACCTCATTTTTGGAAGAGGTTACTTTACCAATGAAAAGAGCTCGAGTTCAAATAGGGATTTCCTACTTCAATATTCAAGTCACTATGCTTAGTAACTTGGAAATACATTTTTGAGCTAATCCAATTTACTTTGTTTAATGCAAAATCAAGTCAAATATCTAACATAAATTAAATTAAGTAAAACAATGAAAATAAAATGAAAATTCAAAGTCAAATCTAAAGTCAACTCTAGTCAACCTAGAATTGACTTAAGTGGGCCCACTTAATCAAAAAGTCAACCAATTAAATTTGACTAAATTAAATCATCAAAATATTTTAAATAGTCAAATGAATATGTGTGATCACAATAACAAAAGAATTTGAGTCAATGGAGCCTATATTAGGTAAATTAAATCTCTTAAATCAAAATAACCTAAATAAGCCATATTGAACTAAAACTCAAGAAAAATCAAAATAACTCTAAATTGATTGTCCTCAATCATATGGGGATGGTGATGGGACATAACCAAACTCCCTATTGGGTGTAGTTGGGTTAAATGGGTCATTTGACCCATAAGAAATTATGTTTAATTCACTTAACCCAATTTGGGTTAAGTGAGTTAAGCAAGATAAAAGAAATAAGGAAATATCAAACCACTTCCAACCAAATCACATGGGATGGGTGTGACACTTCCTTAAACCCTTCTAATTATGGTTTACATCCCATAATCAAGCTACCTAGACTTCTCTTGCATTATTATGTAAAATCTAAATAAGGAAAACTAATGCAAGCAAAGGAATTGGAGACGTCAAATTCCTTCTCCCTTCTTCCCTCTTCACATAGGACAGTTGTGAGATGGAATAGGAGTGCACTAGATAGCTTTGAAGGTCCTCCATTAGCAAAACTGGCCAAGGAATAGCTAAGAAAAAGCAATATAACTCTTAGCCCTATAGGAAAACCCATAGAGAGACTTCCCCAAGGAGAATTGAACACACACACACACCTTCACACATCAAAATTGAACCTAAACGAAATTTCCCCCTCCCCCCAAAGTGTCCTTAATCACTATAAATCATCAAAATCAAAAGAGCAATCAAGGGTTGGTTTAGGGAGCAATCCGTAAGGAATTAACCTAATTCCTTTGGCAAGCAAGTTTGTTTCAAGCATTAGAAGCTCTTGGATCAATTTCAAGGTCAATCATCCAACAAATTGAGGTATGCCATTATTGACCTTAAGCCTTTTCTTAAGGAATTTAGTTGTGGTTGGTTTAATAAGAAATGTAATTTATAATATGATCCAACCATATAGAATCATAGGATGTCCTTTAATGATTGTGTAGCACTTGAAATCTTGTGATTTTGTTGCCTAGATCAAAAAATATCATCAAACGGTCCTCAACTCCCACAAGAATTAAAGGAGATGATCTCTCCACTGTCCGATCAATGTATTTGGATCGGTGGCAGTGTGGATGGATCAATTTACACCCTATCGTATCGGGATTGATCAGACCATCGATCTTGATCGGTATGGTAGCGTCATTTTGAACCCAGCTGACTGGCGCCGGTGGTCATGCAATCCAACCCGCATACCATGCGGACCTGACCTTAAAACCATTAAAATCGGTTAAATAAGGGATTTAATTAATTAAAAAATGCAAAAAACTTTTGAAAATCATATAAAATCAAATTTAAATCATAAATTACAAATAAAAGCTCTATAGATTCATCTTGATGAGACAAATCCATAGAAATTAAAATCCCCATTTTTGTTGGTATTTTTCCCTTAATTTGGGTTTAATTAAAAAAATATTAAACCCTAATTACTCTTAAATTAATATTCCAATTAATTTGAAACTTTAGAAAAATGAAATTAAGCATAAAATACACCTTAGGTGAATTTTTGGGGATTTATTTCTTTGAATTCAAGGGAAATTCAAATTTCATATGCTAAACTTCTAATTAATTAAATTAATTAACCCTTAATGAAATAATTAGAAAACCTTAATCTAACAACCTTAAATCAACATAATAAACATTAATGAACATAAAAAACACTGATTAAACCTAAATAAACTTATCTAAACCTCATATATCATTAATTAACTTATTTAGATAATAAATGAATTAAATATTTTAATTAAATAACCTGAACTTAATTAAATCATAATAAATTAACTATTTAACTAAAAATTATGAATAAACCCTCATTGCAAAGGTATTTCAGTGAAGAATAAGTGAAAAATAAATTTCTTAACTGAATCTCAATAAATTAGGCTTAAGTTTGGTTTTAATGAAATAATTAAAACCTTAATTACACCTTAATTACATCTCTAATCAAGCTAAAACTTTAGGGATATAAAATTGGCATGTACTCTACTTGCTAGAATTATTTCAAGTCTAAATGATCTCTAGATTAGGAGTTTTCAAATTTCTAAATCCCTAGGTCAATGTTAATCAAATTTTAGGTTAAGGAATTTAATTAACCTATTAAATAAAGTGGTAATTCAAACTAATCTCCATCAAACATTAGAAAACTATTTAGAAACATCTCTAAATATTCTAAGTTACTTAAAGTGATCAAATTCAATCTTAGGTTAATGAAATAAAACCTTAGGTTAATAAAACTATTAATTAACTTAAACCTTAACCCTTGAATCAATGAAATTTAATGAAACCACTCATTTCTAATAAATTTAAATAATGAATTTAAAACCTAGGTTAATCAAATCAGATCAAGTAATTAACTTAAGGACATTAGGTAAGAATAATCCATGAACAAACCTACGGTATTAATTCATATTAATGGACTTAAACCTTAAGCTTACAAATCCATGATTTAATAACTTAAATTAAATTGAATGAAATCAAACTAAAATCATACTCTTTAAATTAACATAAGCCAAATCAAATAAACCCATATAACTTAATTTAAAATGAAATAAATCAAACAAATTAAATCAAATGAAGTAATTCAAACAAATGAAATGACATAAACCAAATCCGAACATAAATAAAATCAAAAGGATTAATTAAGATACTTAAGGATTTTAGTTAGACTTTTGGAAACTTCATTATGATTTAGGATGTGGAATAAAGTGAGTTTCACCTATAAAATGAAATTCATTTTATTTCTCATTCTTGAAAACATAAATATTACTTTAACCAAATAAAATGAACATAAAAAAGGGAAATTAAATCACTAAACCATTTGAATTGAAGCTAACTAATGGTAAAAATTAAACAAATTCAAACTTCAAATTTAAACTTGAACTTAAAGGCTTAGCAAAGACTTACCAGATAAACCCAACCTCTACACACACTAGATTACTTAGGTCACGAACTCTAGATCTAGGTTAGATCGTTATGTGATATTTTTTTAATCTACTGTGATATGTTGTGTTGTGCTTCATATGTATGTGTAGTGTATTGTTTTAGGCTGGATGCCTAGGCTGGTTTGCTCGTTAGACTGGATGTTAGGGCATTCTTTCTAGATTTAACACTATTTTTGTAGGGGACTGTGTTAAAGGATCGTTGTAATAAATAAATCATAAAATTATTGTTTGCTTATAGGTGCTGAAAATCCCTTAACATAGTCCATAGGTCAGGTGGGTTTGGCAAGAAACTAGTGCTAAGCCCATATGTTTGTGAAATATAAACTGCTTTGTGTGTTGTGTGTATTTCCTAACATCTATTTTGTAGGACTTAGGATTTATTTTTAAACTCTAAATATAAATTTGAGCTCAGAATTAGGTTAGGATCTATGGGATTTAGGATTAGCAGGAGCTAACCCAACTAGGAGATGGTGCGTGGTCCCCTATGGAGCCCGATGGATGTCCTTGAAGAAGGTGACTTTCCTGGAAACAAGACCCACAGATTTAAACTTGTAGTTCTAGGCCGAGTTGTATAAGGGCAAAACTCTGCTGCCCATTTTCTTTTTTTCAGGGTGTACAACAGTACCCGGCTGCATTGGCATTTTTTTATATAATTTAATTTGGCTTGATTTATTTTGTGTGTATAATAAAAATAGCATGCTTTTCTTATATTTCTTTATGTGCTATGTTTGTGATGTGATGAATGCCTAGACGTAGGCTCATAGGATAAGCTAAATTTTCTACCCAATTAAATCAATTGAAACATAAAAGTAAATACAACTCATAACCTTCACATAAAAGCCTAGGCATTAAAGCAAGATAAAATATGTAGCAACCCTTAGCTAGATGTTTTAACATCATGCATAAATCATATTATTTTACTCTTGATCAATTAAGGACTTCCATCCTTACTCTAGAACCTAAGCTTGACCTTTGAGAGCCTATGATGGAAGTACGTCTTCTTCTATTTGATTTGGCCCATAATCTTTTTCTAATTGCATGCATTAGGTATAAATTGTATTCATATGGCCTCAAATGAATATTGAGTCAAAACTTATTATAAAAATCTAAAAAATATGCATTAGTTAGGTGCATCTTCATACCCTACATGATCTTAGGGATTAGGGAGTAAGTCTAAGTTCATAGATTTCTTTCCTAAAACTTTAACAGCCCAGCCATCTTGCATTCATATGACTTAGCCTCATTATTTTAAAATGCACTTAGGTGGTGTTAGCTGGCAGCCTTCTCCAAGTAGGTTGTATGTCCAAAAGAGTCAGGGATATGTTAGTTCCCTCAAGTGAGGAGAATGACCAATGATTTCCAAGGATAGAACAAGGTCAAGCATCTAACATGTGTCAGAAACACATACTAGGTTCTGAAGCATCCTTTTAGGAATAAGACTTCAACCCTAGGCATTTCTACAGTCTTGTGCTGCTAGAATCTAAGCCCTAGATTTCTAAGAAAATGACAACTTGAAATCCAAAATTAAATCCCAAATTTGAACCCAATCATAGGATAGTTGAAATGACTACTGGGTATCCCAATATCAATAAACATTTTCTACTCTTTTCCAATTGACTCTTAAAAAAATAACTCTCTCTAATTTGGACCTCTCCCAATTGAATTTCCCAAATTCAATCCTTTGAAAGCTACCTTAGTAGTCTTTAGGAATAACCATTTATTTCTTTAATCGATTCTTAGGAAGAGATCCTTCCTAAGATGTAATTAATAATAGATGCTTGCCTTTATATGGAACCATGATCCCAGGATAAAATAAACCCTATTCTACTTTTCAATGTAGTTCAAGGGAAAATACTCTGGTACACAAAAGACCCATTAGCCTTAGGAGTCTTTTATTGAAATGATAGAATCCATTACAAGAGAGAATGTTTATCTTTTAAGATAATATGTCTATTCTTTAATGACGTATTTGGTCATCTAAATAAAATTTTTTGAAACTCTAAGTGGTGTCATTTATTTTATCTATTCTAGAGAAAACACCAACATGTAAGAATAATGTTGTCTGAATGATCGGCCCTGATGGGGCGATGATCAAGGAAGTCCATCAGGGTGGAGGTCACTACTATTTGGCGTACCTCTGTTTCTCGATCTTGGCGCGATACAGCCTCCCTGACTCTCTCCCTGGTCATCATTGACACTTCTAGGAATCACATACTTCAAATCGTTCAATGCTCCAGACTCTGAGCGTCCGTAGGCTCTGCCAACCTAGTGAAGAACTGTCCTAAGACTGCCATAGGGCCTCCTACGCACTCTAACTGGTACCTCAAAGAGTGTTGGTGGTGGAGGTAGAATCTTTCTGTAGTCCTCTTCTCCATCTGAGACCATGAAGGGGTGAAACCTACTGCCACTCAAGAGTTGATAGGTCTCACGGGGAGAACTCTCCTCAGCGATGTGGGAGGCAGCATCGATCTCCCTGGCTGTATGTTCATGATGATGCTTAACCTTTCTATTTTTGTTGCGATGTTGGGTGCGAGTGAGCAAAGCAGAGTGAGAGCTAGAACCTACCTCAAAGGTAGAGGAGACTATGTTGAGGCCAAGATAGCCTTCCCCTTTGGGGTGACCAATGAGGAGGTAGTAGGTTGGGCGAGGTTCAAATATTTGGAGAGACTTTGTAGATATATATGTTGTATGTTTTGTTTGAAAATTTGATTTGAAAAACCTTTAGCAAATTTAGGTATGCTAGAAAGGTTTTGATTATATGTATGAAAATTATGTGAAAACATCTTTGCTTGTGATGATTGTTCACTATGTGTGTGATATGTTGATTTGATTTGAAAATGGGGCCCTTACTTAACAAATTTTGGTATGTTAAGTAGAGGCCAAATGTGTTTGATATGTGTTGTTGATATATGTGTTGATTTGATATGATTTGGGGAACTCTCATTTAATAAATTTAGGTATATTAAATGGAGTTCAATATGTATGTGTTTGATTTTTGTTTATTTGATTCCTCTTTTTGAAAAAGAGGGAGAACTCTTAAATGACAAATATGGTATGTCAAATAGAGTTTATATATATGTGTTTGTGTTTTGATATTTTGGAAGTGGGTTCCATACTTAACAAATTTAGGTATGTTAAATGGAAGCCACTTATGTGTTGGATATTTTGGTGATTTGATTTGAAAGTGAGACCACTACTCAACAAATTTAGGTATGTTAAGTAAGGTTCAAGTGTGTTTGATATGTAGATTTTGAAAAATGGGATCCTTATTTAACAAATTTAGGTATGTTGAGTAAGATCCACATGTGCTTCATATTTCTATTTTATTTTGATTTGAAAAAGGGGAACTCTTATTTAACAAATGTGGGCATGTTAAATAGAGCTTAATTGTTTCATGATTTGAAAATGGAACTCTCATTTGACAAATTTGGGTATGTCAAATGGAGTTCAAATGTGTTTTGAACTTTGTGTGTGATGTTGCTTTTGAAAAGAGGGAACTCTACTTAACAAATTTAAGTATGTTAAATAGATTTTAATTTATTTTTAATTTTTGAAAATTGGACTCTCATTTGACAAATTTGGGTATCTCAAATGGATTCCAAATGTGTTTTGGTTTTCAAGACTTTGGAAAAGAGGAATTCTACTTAACAAATGTGAGTATGTTTAAATAAAATTAAATTTGTTTTGATTTTCCAAAAAAGAAAGAAAACTCTCATTTGACAAATTTAAGTATGTCAAATGGAGTTTAAATATATCTTGATTTTGTGTGTAATTTTGCTTTTGAAAGGAGGGAACTCCAACTTTAGCACATGTAGAATATGTTAAGTATGCTAAGTGGAGTTTCCATTTTATGTTATGATTTGAAAATAGAATCTTCATTCAACCAACTTAGGTATGTTGAAATAGAGATAGCTAATTTCAAAAATGTGCATTTCAAAAAAGGGTAACTCTAACTTTAGCACATATTGAATATGCTAAGTGGAGTTTCAATTTTATGCCATATTTTGAAAATAGAATGTTTATTCAACAAACTTTGGCATTGTTGAATGGAATTTATTATGACATCAAATTTTTAATATCATATTAAAAATATTATTATTACTATTTTAAAAAAAAAATAAGATATATTTTTTCATATATAAAATGTTATATAATAATTTTTCAAAGAAGTTAGATGAGCTAGAATTTAATGCACAAGAGTGAGAGAAAGAATTGGTCATCTTTTGGCTTGTAGCATTTACTCAGCTTGGGATCATAGAAAATGCATTTGATTTGATTTGAATAATAATTTGATTATTAGTCCTCTTTATTTCATTTTTATTTTGATATACACATGATTTGCGTCAGCTCTAAGAGAGATAATTAAAATAATTAATTATCTTAAACATCCATGAAAAGACAAAACGTTGAAGGAAAGCTTCTTCGATAGCTACATTCCGACGACTGTTCTCAACTGTTAGTTCGAAAAAATAATCTTCTGTAGCTATGTGGCAGAGGCTTTGAAGATTCAAAACTTTTTATAATCATGTTTTTTTTTAATAATAAATTAATATTAACATTCATTTTAATATTTAATTTAAATTACTGTGAGTTACTTGTACTATATGAAATTATTTAGAATCATTTTTAGTGATGATTTTTTATTTTTTATTATTTCTTTCTAGTCTAAACATTTGTTAGTTTGACCAATCTAAGAATCATAAAAAGTTAATATCTTTTTAATAAAATTATTATTTAAAAATAGTACCAAGTGAAATAAATTATATCATTTATATTATAATATTATGTAGCAAATCTCACTGAAGCATAAGATAAAATAAATTATGCAGACCTCTTCTCAAAGTGCTTTTCTGCTACTTTATTAAAATAGCTGTCTGCTTCTGCTGCATTTCTTTCGCAGTTATTGCTGCAGGACCTAATGTATTTTTATTTTTTGTGATTAGTAAAACGAAATCAAATTAGTAAATTCTCCCAAAAACGAAGTCAAATTTTCCCAAAAAATAAAAAAAATAATCAACCTTTATCTCCTATAAGACTGCCAGGAAAACTCAATTTCATATAATAAATTCTCAACAGAAGGAATTCAATCTAGAAACTGATATCCTTCTTACGTTTTGAGAAACCATGGAAGCTAACAGCTGCAATCTGTGCAGTTTTTTTCCAATACTGCTTTTACTTCCAGCCTTCTTTCTCCACACCAAAATTTCCATGGCGACCAACAGCCTTTCTCTCGGCCAATCCCTCTACGGAAACCAGACCTTAATCTCCAAGGATGGAACCTTTGCTCTTGGCTTTTTCACACGTGGCAACTCTCACAGGTTCTACATAGGCGTCTGGTACAACAAACTCCCAGGCCAAACGATCGTCTGGGTGGCAAACCGAAAAGCTCCCATCTCTGATCCCACCACTTCAAAGCTTCAAATCTCAGATCTTGGCGATCTGGTCCTCCTCAACAGCTCCAAATCTCCAGTCTGGTCATCGAATTCCACCGCTAAAGTTACTGTAGCCATCCTGCTCGATACAGGGAACCTTGTTCTCAGAAATGATTCGAACTCAGAAGTTGATCTCTGGCAGAGCTTTGCTCATCCGACGGATACATGGATGCCTGGAGGATGGCTTGGTGTGAACAAAATCACGGGAGAGTACCAGAGCTTGACATCATGGAAAAGTCCCGAGGACCCTTCACCTGGTTTCTTTGGGGAGAGCATGAATCCAGATGGGTCGAACGAATATGTCCTGATCTGGAATGGAACTAACATCTACTGGAGTAGCGGCATATGGAATGGCCAGTACTTCGCCAACGTCCCAGGAACCAGAGAAAACACAGTCTTCAACTTTACTTTCATCGACAACAAAGACAGGAAGTTCGCCACATACACGATGAATGTGGATAATATACTTACTCGATTTATAGTTGATTCTGAAGGGCAAGGCAAGCAATGGTTTTGGATGAGCAAACACACAACAGTGGCAGACAGAGTTTACCCAGCCTTTAGCTCACTGTGATGTTTACTCTCTCTGTGGACCTTATGGTATATGTGACGACAAGAATCCAGATTCAATTTGCAGATGTGCTGAAGGTTTTAGGCCTGCTTCGGAACAAGAGTGGACAAACACTGATTGGAGCTCAGGGTGTTCGAGGAAAACGCAGTTGCAATGCGAGAAGGATGGGTTTCTTCCGCTGTCTAACATGAGGCTGCCTGCAAATATTCCAGAGAAATTGAATGCGACGAGTGCAGCGGAATGCAAAGAAGCTTGCCTGTACAACTGTTCTTGTACTGCTTACGTTTATGACGCTGGTTGCTCAATTTGGAAAGGGGAGCTCAAGAACCTTCAGCAACCTAATGATGGTGGTGAGGAAGGAGGAACTCTTTATCTCCTCGCGGCTTCTGATATTCCCAGTTCTAGCAGCTCAAATAAAGTTGTAGTTGCTGTGGTTCTTGGTGCAGTTGCCGGAGTTTTGCAGTCTTGGGAATTGCATTCTTCCTCATATGGCTATGCAGAAGAAGGGAGAGAAGAGCCCAGGCTGCAAAAGTAGAAGGTTCTTTGGTGCAGTTCAGCTATAGTGAACTGAAAAGAATCACCAGAAACTTCACGGAAAAGATTGGAAGCGGAGGCTTTGGCTCAGTCTTCAAAGGAACGCTTCCTAACTCCCGCACCAGTAGCTGTCAAGAAACTTGAAGATGCAAGGCAGGGAGAGAAGCAATTCCGCGCAGAAGTTCAGACTCTTGGCTCTATTCAACATGTCAATCTAGTTAGACTCTATGGTTTCTGCTCTGAAGGCAACAGAAGGCTTCTTGTCTATGAACACATGCCAAGAGGCTCTCTTGTTTCCCAGCTTTTCGTCGATGGCTTCACTGAGCTAAACTGGGAGCTAAGGTTCCAGATCATTCTAGGAACAGCAAGAGGATTGGCTTACCTTCATGAGGAGTGCAGGGAATGCATAGTGCACTGTGATGTAAAACCTGACAATGTGCTATTGGATGCAGATTGCAACCCCAAAGTTTCAGACTTCGGAATGGCAAAGCTTATTGGAAGAGATTTCAGTAAGGTGTTGACGACGATGAGGGGCACTGTAGGCTATCTTGCACCAGAATGGATTGCAGGGCTACCGATCACACCGAAGGTTGATGTGTATAGCTATGGAATGATGATCTTTGAAGTGGTTTCTGGTAAGAGAAACAACATGCATTCTGATGATGGAAGCCTCGCATTTTATCCTTCATGGGCTGCAAGGAAGGTTGTGGAAGGAGATGCTCGGAGCTTACTGGATAAACGATTGGGAGGTGTTGATTTGGAGCAATTGACGAGGGTATGTAGAGTTGCTTGTTGGTGTATTCAGGACTTGGAGGATCTAAGGCCTGGAATGCGGGAGGTTGTTCAGATACTAGAGGGCGCTTTAGAAGTGAACATACCTCCATTGCCAGCTGCACTTCAGAATATGATAGCTAGTCAGAAATCTGCGGTCTATTCATTGAGAAAAGAAGATAATTGTGAAAGCAGGAAAGAAATCATCAGAGAAACTTATCTGGATGATGAAGATGAAGCAAATACTATGTCTCGTTGATCAAATAAATAGATTAGGTAGCTATTGTAAGTTGGTATTCTCTGTATTTTGTCGTTAAGTCATAGACCGCTGTGCAAGGCAACGTAGTCTATTGAGTTTAAGTTATATATATATATATATATATATATATATATATATATATATATATATATATATATATATATATATATATATATATATATATATATATATATATTTGTAATTAAACTCGCTTAAATGTCTAAAAAAAAAGTTATATATGTGCATAATCGTGCTAGAAAAAAGACTTTAAGGCCTTGTTTGATTTCATGGAATTGAAAGACAGGATAGGAAGAGAACCAGAAAATGTACAAAATGGAAGTGGTAGAGTAATTTAGGTTTATTTTATCAACATATATTATATGGGGTTCAATATATATATATATATATATATATATATATATATATATATATATATATATATATATATATATATATATATATATATATATATATATATATATATATATGAGAGAGAGAGAGAGAGAGATTGATATGTCATCTATATAATAAAATGTGAATCTTGATTCACTTTTTGAGCAAAAATTTATGAAAGTAAATTAATAATCATTTATTCTTTAATTTCAACAAATCGATAATCGGAGTGTATGTATGATAAGATAAACTCAATAGCATTAAAATTATTTCAATTAATTATAATTTCAACAAATCAATAATCAGACTGAATGTTTGATAAGATAAACTCAATAGCACTAAAATTGTTTCAATTCTACTTCAAATGAGACCAAATCAAATACTTATTAGGATATTAGTTGTATGGTCAAACAATCTCTATATTATGAATTCTTATAGTTAAATCGAAATAATGAGAAAATCAATGAGTTTAAGATTGTTTAATTTTAAGATCATTAGGTACTTAATATAAAATGAATGCTTTATGTTCAAAAGAACTAATATAAACTATTTGATTGGTGTTTTGAAATATTTGTCAAAATTATCAAAATACCACTATCAAAATTTATAAGGCTTCAATTTCCACATGAATTGGGATAGAGCTTGGAGATGAAGAGTTTTAAAGCTCTACCCGATATTTGATGTCAACTATCATCGTCTTACCATCATTGTCGAACTATTAACCATCAACGTCATCCAACTGCTGCCAGATTATTGCCACTTGATCATAGTGTCCAATTATCATTAAATCTCCATCTCTCAACTATAATCATTTAACCATCATCATCATTTCTATAATTTCTCTTTCACAATCCCTATTATAACTGCAAAATATCAAGCAAGTTCTTTTAATCTTGTAATCTCATATTCTCTAGTTGTTGAGAAGAGAGAATTTTATAATTATGACTATAAAGTGAATTTTTTCAACTAAAATAGACCTCATGAGTTTTCTCTTTTTAGATTTTTCATATAACATTTTTTGTGTCTTATGCATTTTTCTCATTTATTTATATGTGTGTTAGATCTTCATACAATAATGAGACAATGTTAAAATCTCTTTATTATTACGACATTCTAGCACATAATAATTTGGCACAGTGTGTGAGAAACTTTCCAAATATGCTTCTCTAATGGTTGACAATCATCCCTTAACTAGTAACATTTTATAGCAAGTGAAGGCCACTAGCCTTAATTTTAAAGGATTGTATATGTAAAATAAAAGAGCACCAAGCTCAAATCCTTTGGCTCTTGATGGAGGTTAGATAATATATAACACGAAGGAATTCTTTTTCCATAAAATTAATAGCACATCATAGCTGATCAAATTGATGCAACCCATGTAGTGCCTCTATAATCATATTGTAGTTCCTCCTCCTTCACAACCTTATCAAGATCTCTTGGACATGATAAGTTCAACTTATGTTTCATATATTGTTCAATCAAACTATAATACTTAAACAAATTTAATGAACATAACCTAAATATGCCTCATGAACAATTTTTATGATATCATACAAGTCAAGTTATATTATCTCATTCAAGAAGAATTTTCTAAGGATAGAAATCATCTTATTATCCAAAACAAGTTTTAGGAGTCATCACTCCTAATTGGATTCAAGATGTTAAGTATAGATCCTTACAACAGGTCCAGTAATCCCTACAAACATATCAATAAATATAAAATCATTATGTATATTCAATAGGCTTTGGATGCACTCTCATGTTATGTCTTTTCTATCATCCCCAATGGTCAAGCCCTTATATGGTTCTATTCTCTTTTTAGGGGGACTATACTTAACTTTGTCTCATGTCATACTTTTTATCAAAAAGTTCATCACTAAATAGAGGATCACTAAAAATTCATCTCATATTTTGGAGATTCACTAAGATGAAGGAGAGATCCATAAGAAGTATTTTCAAAAATTCTCATAAAAAATTAGTCAAATTTTATGAATAGATTATGGGATACTACATGATTTTTCGTGAGCGTCTTTGTCATAGAGTTTTTTTTTCCGTTAATATAAAAGATAGTTTACTCTTATATAGTTTGAACAATCCTTAAGTAAAATAATAATAATTTTTATAACATAAAGTTGATCAACCTCTTTAATGAAGAAAGTAGGAATATATAAGAGATCAAACATTCATTTCCTACCAAATTTGGCTTGAATCATCTTATTACACCTTATTAGATACACCTATAGCTAATATTTTATTAAAGATTCATAATTCAAAATGTTACAAATGTTCAAATACAAATATTATCAGTTTTATCATTCACAAGGACATTCAATAAAAATTTGTACTTATTTACACAAAGAGATTGAGCATTTGATATGCCAAAGCCATATAAATCATTATTTATAAAAGTAATCTACACATCATAAGCCTTAAAAGAGATCATCATAATCATAATAAGAAAATTGTTAGAATTATTTAATAGAGACACCCTCATAAATATCTCATCGTTGAAGCAACCTAAAAAAATAAAGCTTATTAACATTTAGACCTTCTAAAAATATGATTTTTATCTTTTATAATTAAAGACTTACCTTTAAATAATTTTTAATAATCTTTTTAGATAACATTACACATCTTGAAAGACACCCAACGAAGTTACTTCAATGTAAAGCTAGTAGTAGACATATTTATCATTAGAAAAATTCTTTTATGGAAAGTGGTGGATAGAATATCACTCACAAACCCTAGAAAGCACGCCCATGTGGTAGTCTTGATAAGAAGTTAGTAGTGGATATGTTCCTCATTGAAAAGAATTTAAGAAAATAAGTGGTTGATATGGTATACACTCATCTAAAAATTTTAAATAAGATTCAAAAAAAGATATTAGTACATCCAAAAGTCTTAACAAACATAAAATTTAGAAGTTATAAGTATATAAAAAATAATAATCTCAAAAGGCATAACTTTTAAAACATATTAATACATATAAGAATATTAGAGAGTTTAATTCTTAAAAAACCACTAGTATTAAAAAAAAACATACAATCTTTCTTCACATTAAGTAAATTTATTAAACATGAATGAGAATTTCTTATTAAAAAATCTTAGAAAGCTAAAGCCACCAAAAAAGGCTATAATTTTGTAAAAGACATAATTTTCATTTATCCAAAAATATTAGAAGCATAAGCCTCAAAAGATATATAAGCAAATGAAATATGAAAAAGTTCTTATCACCTAAATGATCGAGGTCACTATTTCCCAACTGACGGGGCAAATATCTTATTGAAAACACAAAGATTCAACTATAATATATTGTAATAAGATCGAAACATTTCAAGTATATCTCAAAAATAAATAAAAGAGTTAATCTCATCTAAGAGGCAAGTTCTTAAAAATTTAGATCACTCTTATGCAATAAATTAAAAAGTTCCTTAACTTAATTACAAATAATGTTTAAACTTGTATATCACTACATGAAAAAACATATAAGGCCATGAAAAATAAAAAGACTTATTTTAAAGCCACATATAAAGTTATTAGATCAATAAGGTGTCAACAAATAATATTTATCATAATCACCAGAGATTTCTTAAAGTCTTTTATAACCTCTAAATCTTCAAATTTATACATTAGCTTTCAAATTGTGGTCTCTTTCATTAATGAAGATTTTATGAAGTCTTTTATAACTTTCAATCAACTTCCAATGAGTGATATGTGCACTTTTGAAGTTAGTTTTTTTAAGGAACTTATATATATAACTTGTCTAAAACTAGTCTTAAATAATTTTAAATGTATTAAAACTAACATCGATGCTTGACATCACTAATGTTGACACCCAACATCAATGTTATTCTGAGAATCAAATTCTTTCCTTGATATAACATAGAATATACATACATATTTATGTTAAATTGAAGCTAAAACTCATAGAAATTAATAAAAATATGTAAATCATTAAATTCATTTCATTTCTAAGGACAATCAGTATAATAAAAATTCATTTGTTTGATACTTTAATGGAAATATTTTTAATGGCTATGTAGTGTAGAAATTAGTGTTGACCTCACTTTTGGAGTGAGCTCTCAACCTCCTCTTCTTTGACATGAGAATCTTCTAGACACTAAGATTTTTTTAGTCATAAGATACTTCTAGAGGTTAGGTGAACACTTAACCTAAGCCTAGAGACTTAGAAGAGTTTAATCATAGGATTAGGTCATGCCTTAGGGACTAAGTAAAATCACCTACCCTATAACTTAAATCCAATCCATGTGCACCTTCTTAAATCCAATTCAAATTCAATTGAATTTCTCAAACCTCAAATTCAAATCCAAATACCAAATCCTAACCCAAATTTCAAATCAAATGATTGAAGCCCTTATCAAAATCCTTCCTAAACCCTATGATTCTATCTTGTGGAGTTAGCATACACCAAATTCAAATCAATTACGACTCAATTGATTTTCTCAAAGATCAATTCAACACCTCAACCAATCTATCAAATTCAAATCTAAACTCAATTCCAAATGATTCAAACCCAAAATCGAATCCAAAATCAAAATCCTTCTTAAGCTTTATGATTGGATTATAGGAACTTAGCCAAATTTCTATCCAATTCAATCCAAAGATTGGTTTCTTCATGAATTGATCATATCTTTAATCATCTTCACAAATATAAATGAAGTATACATTCAAACCAACAAAACTAAATCAAACTAAATCAAATCAAATCAAACCCCCTTCTAAGCCCTTTGGACCTACCTCCATGGACTTAGCCAAACTTGCCTTCAAACCCCTTCAACATCAATTGATTCTCTTATAAATCAATTGTACCATCAATTATCTTCCCAAATATAAATGAAATATACAATCAAATAACAAAAAATTAAAATCAAATCAAAACCCAAATTTAAACCCTTTGAGCCCATTCCATGGACTCAACCAATTGACATCCAAATCAAGCCAAACTCAATAGATTTTCTCTCGAATCAATCATTCCTTCAATTACCTGTCCAAATCTAAATGAAATCAACAATCAATAAGCCAAACCAAGATCAACCCAAGTCAAACTCAACCTAGCCCATTTGACTTGAGATTTTCAAGTGACCCAAAATTCATTTGAACCTAAACCAATTGCAATTGAATTTATATATCAATCAAAATCCATATATGAACTCAATTAAGTCAAACTCAACTCAAAATCAAGTCGACTAAACCCAATTAGCTCATTTGATACAAAGTGACCAATTTGATCTATTTGAACCAAGATCTAATTCAATCCAAATCAAAGTGAATTAAGCCAATCCAAACTTCATGACATGATTGATTATCATCCTAGGATGATCAATTGATATAAATGGGGTCAAACCAAGTCAACCTAGCCCTTTGACCAAATCAACCCATTAACCCATATGAACCAAAACTAATCAAATTGCAACCTAAGCCAAATCTATTGAAACCCATGATTCATACCAACCCAAAATCAATAATTGGGCATGACTTGACCTTCAATTGTGCTAAACTAAACCCAATTGGTCCTCTTGACCTAAGTTTACCCAAATTGACCTAAATGGACAAAATGGGTCAAATAAAAATCTAATCCAAATTGATTGTAGCCAATGGCTCAAGTTCATTTCAAATTGATTGTTGAACTTGACCAAAGCCTCAATTGACTCATTAGATCCAAATGACCTTTTGAACCCAACTTGACCTAAAGGGTCAAACTAACCTAAAACCAATCAAATCCAAACTAAAGTTAACCAAAACCCACAACACATTCCAAATGATCAACCAAACCCAAACCAAGCCATGACCCAAGCCAATTTGGCCAATTTGGGTCAAATTAGTCAACTTGATCCATTTGACTTAAATGAACTTAAATGGACCAAAATCAATTCTAAAATAAAATGAACCAAACCAAAGATACCAATATACTCCAAATAGTCATATGAACTTGACCCAACCTTTGGTTTGATCCACTTTGACCAATTGGTCAACCCAACCCGATGGGTCAAATTGAGTCAAATTGAATGAGATGAACTCCAAATCACATGAAATTTGTCCCAACCCACTTTTGACTCATTTCAAATCTGCCTAAATTAAATCTAATGCCAAATGACTACTCTACCCTTCAGCTATGGGTAAGACATGAGACAAAACACCTATGTAAATGGTCATTTCTCTTCCTTGGCCACTTGGCACTCATCAATTGCTCCACTTAGGCACCTGGGACACTATTCACCTAACCCAATGAGTGGTTGGGTTGGCCATGACCCATGGGGAGGTAAAATCACCTCCCCATTCTAATTAGCACACTTGGAAAGCTCAAGGACTCCGACAACCCCCTTGGTAGCCACCTCTACTCCTTCCTCCACTCAAGCCAAGCCACCTAAGATAATTCCCTTCCCAATTGAGCTCCCCTTGGCAGCAGACACTTGATCAAAATGATAGAACCAGCCATGGCTATTCGATCCAAGGAATGAGGGGGTATACCCCCCCCCGCACATTCTCACTCAAATCCATTCACTTGCACTCCTCACAACCCTAGCAACTAGAGACGCACATCCTAGAGCCATTTTTAAGCTTTCCAAGTGTTCCCATTTCTCCTCTGCTCGATTTATGGAAAACTGAAATAAGGAACACCCCCTTCGATTCCCATTTGCTCAAATCTCATCAAAGTACAATTAACTTTGCACACGCCTTCCTTGGAGCTAGCGAGCAAGAATGAATCATCCCCTGAGCCCTCCGAGCACTAGATTACTGACTTCGATGAAAGCCGACCTCCTACGTCTCGTGCATTGGCCTTTCGAGCAAACCACACCAAATCAAAGCTCGTGCCACTCAACAAGGCTTCATCTCTACTAGATGAAGCTTTCTCAATTGATTAGAATCGCTGGTCTTAGCTCTGGTGAGGTATGCCATTGAAACTAACCCCTAGGTAGAAATGGATTAGTCCTTTGTGAAGAAAAGTTGAATGCTGTAAGATTTCTACTATTGGATCTCTTCATTTTATGGGATCAATTTGAGCTTGATCTGAGCTTGGGTGAGCTTGGATCGAGGGACAAATAACGGAGGATCTCTGTATCTCGTCACTCGGGTGGAGATAGATCATGGACCATCCATTCTGTGTGATTGCAATGGACAGTCCTGATCAAATCACGCTCAATCCAAATTCAAACCTCAAATCAAATTCAAATTCCAAATCCAATTCCAAATCCAATTTCAAATTCAAATCCAAATGATTAGAACCCATAATCAAATCCAAAATCAAAATCTTTCCTAAGCCCTATGATTCTATGTTATGGACTTAGCCTTAACCAAATTCAAATTAATTCCACCTCAATTGATTCTCTCAAATATCAATTCAATCCTTCAATCAAACTATCAAATTCCAAACCAAAACTCAATTCCAAATGATTCAATTCTCAAATCAAACTAAGCCAAATCCCCTCTTAAGTCATATGGATCCACCTCCATAAGCTTAACCAAATCTTAACCTAAATCAACCTAAATTCAATTGATTTTTTATAAATCAAATTTTCCTTCATTTATATTCACAGATATAAATAAAACCCACCTTCTAATGACCAAAAAATAAATCAAACTAAGTTGATTTCCCCATTCAACCCTTTTGACTTAAATGCTTAAGTTTGGTCAAATGTGCCTCCAAATCACCCTAAACTCAAATGATTTTCTCATGGATCATTTATATCTTCATATATATGCAAAAATATAAATTCAAGTGACCAAAACCAAACCCAAATCAAATCAAACCTCCAATCTTAACCTTTTAAGACATTTCCTTGAACTTGGCCAAATGATATTGTTGACCTCATTTTTAGGATGAGTTCTCAACCCTTCCATCTTAGACGTAGGACTCCTCTTAGACTTTAAGATATGCTTAGTTTTAAGACACATCTAGTGATTAGGTGGACACTCAACCTAGCCCTGGAGACTTAGAAGAGTTAGCCATAGGAATAGGTCATGTCATAGGGGTGTTAGAAAAATTTGCCTACCATATAGCTTGAACCACGTTCCTCACTTCCTCTAAGTCAAACTCTAAATAAAATCAACGTCAAACCTAAATCAATTCTAACTTAGTTGATTTTCTCCAAACCCAAATCAATGCCAAATGATTGAAGCCCGTGATTGAAATTCCAAATCTTACCTAAGTCCTTTGATTCCCTCTTAAGGACTTAGCCTAAATCAAATCCAAATCACTTCAAACTCATGAAATTTTCTCACAACTCATTTATATTCTCATTTATACTCACATATATAAATGAAATATAAATTCAAATCAATCAAATCAAATTCCAAATTGAAATTCCAAGATGAAAAATCCTTCCGAGTCCTTTAATCCCCTCTTAAGGACTTGGCCTAAATCAAATCCAAGTCACTTCAAACTTATGAAACTTTCTCATGACCCATTTATATTCTCATTTATATTCACATATATAAATGAAATATAAATTCAAATCAATCAAACTAAATCCAAATCAAAAATCTTTCCTAAGTCACTTTGAATCCCTCTTATGGACTTAGCCTAAATCAAGTTCAAATCACTTCAAATCCTTGAAATTTTCTCATAACCCATTTATATTCACATTTATAAATGAAATATAAATTCAAACAACCGAAACCAACTCCAAAAATCAAACTCAAATTAAATCAAAATCTAACTAAAGCCTTTCAAGTCAAAATCTTGAACTTAGCCAAATCAATTTCAAATCAAGCAAAACTCATGATTTTTTCTTCATGATTCAATCAACCCTACAATCATGAATCCAAATATAAAAACAAACTTCAATCACCAAACCAAAACTAAATTCAAAAATCAAGCCCAAGTCAAATTCATGTTCACCCTTTGAACTTGAAATTATCAAATGAATCAAAACTCATTTGACTTCAAACCACTTGCAAATGGATTTATATTTCAATTATAAGTCCATATGTGAGTTCAATCAAACTCCAATCAATCTTTGACCTAGCCATTTGATCTACTTAGGCTCACTTGACTCAAAGTGACCTAAAATATCCTTTTGAGCCAAATTCTAATCCTAATCAAATTGGATTGAACTAAGCCCACCTAAGCCTCTCATCATGATCAACAACCATCATGAGATGATCAATCACTCAAATTGGGTCAAACCAAGTCAAACGTGAGGGTTGACCAAGTCAACACTTAGCCAAAATCCATCATAGGCCAAATTATTTGAAACCATTGATCTAAACTCATTTATGATCAATGTTTGAACTTGACCAAGTCAACATTTGAGTCTAACTTAGCCCAATCGGCCACTTGACCCAAGTTGACCCAACTTGACCTAAAAAGTCAAAATATGTCAAAGCTTGATCTAAGCCAAATTGATTGAAACCAATGGGTCAAGTTCATTCCAAAATGATTTTTGAACTTGATCAAAGCCTCAATTGGCCAACTAGACCCAACCTAGCCCAATTGACTATAAACCCAACTTGACCTAAAAGGTCAAATTGAGCCAAACTCAAATATAAACCAAATTGATTGGAAACAAAGATACCAATCCATTTCATATGACCAACCAAACTGATCCAACCCATGACCTAACCCAAATAGGTCAAATGGGTCAATTTGGTCAACTTGACCTATTTGACCTAAATAAACTCAATTGAACCAAAACCAAATATAAACCAAATTGAATCAAACCAAAGCCACCAAAACATTTCAAATGGTCATATGAACTTGGCCCAACCCTTGGTTTGACTCAATTTGATCAATTAGTCAACTTGACCTAAGTTGAACAATTTTGACCTAAATGGGTCAACATGAGCCAAATCACATCAAACCAATTCCAATTTTAATGCAACTTGGCCTAACATATTTTTAAAACATACCAAACATATTCAAATTCAAACCCAAGCTAAATGATCATTTTACCCCTAGGTCATAGGGTAAATTTTGGCCAAATCTACTTGACACCCTCTTAGTGGACCAAGTGGACACTAGTGAGTGTGGTGCACCTAACCCAATGAGTTTGGGTCAGCCCAACCTAGCCTAAGGTCAAAACCAACCACTTGCTTGAAAATGGCCACATGGGATCTGTCCTCCACTTGGTTTAAGCACATGGGAGCTCCACTACTCCACTCCTTAGGCCAAATCGAATGCAAGGACGCCTCTAACGGCCTAACAAACCCACTCAATGAGCTCAATTGGATCAAAGCAACAAGAGAAGGCACGGCCGTCCGATTGCTTTAAGGGGGAGATATACTCCCCCTAATTTGATTTCATTCCATCACTCTCACACTCGATTGAACTTAGGGAAGCCAGAGCAAGAATTTAGAACTCTCCCCAAGCTCTCTCAACCAACTTGAACTTCTCCATTTTCTTTCCTTCTAAATATAGAGCTCAAGTAAAAATCCAACTTACTCCACACTTCAAATCAAGCCAATTCCTCTAACAAGCTTTATCAGAGGGTTAAATCGAATTCACCCAAAGGCAAGGGAGGACCACTCTTGATCAAGACCAAGCTCAAGTGAAGGTGGACTTGACCCATAGAAGGATCCATCCAATTTCAAGGCCTCAAAACTTTAACAAAGCTTCATCTCCACTAGACAAAGCTTCTCCAAGGGAATCGAGTGCTGATGATCACCTCCGGCAAGGTAAGCCATTAAACCGAGCTCAATCTAGCCATAGTGTGGAGCTTTGTGAAAGAAAGTACCACCCATAAGATTCTAGTCATTATATGTGATCTCCTTTGCATGTTGATGGTGGGTTGAGTTTGGATCCAATCCAAGCTCAATTGAGCTTGGATCTTCCCTTGGAAGATGGAAAGTGGCTATCTCCCGCAGGCAATCTCAGAGATGAATCACATACCATCCATCTCGTGTATTTTGAATGGATGGTCTTGATTAAATCCATGTAGATCCCACATTTTATCCCTTTAGAACCACGGATTTAACCTCAGCCGTCTGATCCTTGATCGGACGGATGAGGAGAAAGCGCATAGCGCCACCACTAATGCGGCGCTATGATGTGATAACTTAAATAGTGAATCCCATCACATCACATGGAAAGCGCGTACCGCGTCAGCCTCCACATGGCATCGACAGGATTAACTATATAATTAGTAATTTAAATCACTTAATTAATCAAGGAAACTTCAAAAATTCATATCTAAGTGTAGAAAAATCAAAAAAATGTGAAATAAATTGCATATGAAAGTATTTGAATCTAGAATATTATAAAATTAATTTTAATGAATTTTGAACTATGTTATTTTCTAGAGTTGGGTTTTATTAGGAATTTTATTTTATTAATTACTCTCTAATTACCCCACTGATTAATTCCAAACTTTTTGTGTATGATTAGTGGGATGACTTATGCCTCTCCTAATTTTCTTGGGATTTATTGACAGTTTAATTAGAGGAATTGCTATATTAATTTCTAATTACCCTCTTAATATAATTAAGTTTAATTAAGTATGTAATTAGTGGTTTAACCCCTTGATTGAGCTAATTAAGATTTGTTTAAATAAATAGGAGGTTTAGAGAATAATTTTGGGATATTTTCTTTAAGCTATTCCTTAAATCCCCTCTTTATTCCTTAATCCAAACTTAATTAATTCACTAATTACCTACCAAATCAATTTGATAAAATTTTAAAACCTTCCAGAACTTCACTAATCTATCTTGGGTAGATTCTTAGGTGTTCAATAACCTAAGTACATTAAAGAAATCAAAATATAACTCACATGTGTGAGAGGGGTTATGAAAGTACTTAACTTAAACCCCTTAGCTTAATTAATCATTAACCATGAGACAAATGCATTAGGCCCTTTTCTTCTTAGGTGCATTACTGATTTAAATTCCTTGTGTGATTTTATGTCATATCATTGGCTCATAATTATTTGATTAAATATGCTAAGGTGGTATAGGTAAGGGGTAATTAACACACTTAATTCATACCTTAACTAAATCAAAATATAAAAAAATCATCTAATCATCTAAAGATTAAACTAAAATGCCATACACATGGGAGAAATGGGTTAGGACTAGCAAAAATTCTTTCACATTTTCTAAATCAAACATAAAATAAATTCAAAATAAAATTCACATTAAACAAATTTTGATTCACTTTAAACTTTCTTATTTCATAGGATTGTATTTAGGAATTAATTAGGATGAATGAATTTACATTACTTTCATCACTTTATTTCTTTCCTAGTATGCTAAATGTGTATGTAATATGAAATTTATGCATTCATATCTTTTAAAAATCAAAATCAAAATGAAATATTTTTTTATGTCAAATTGCATATTTTGGCTAAAGTGAAAATATGAATGGCTATTATCACTATTAAATCCAAAATTATTCTCAAAATCTATAAATAAAACACCTAAACTGAAAGTGTGCTACTTATAATTATTTATAAGCTTGCATGTGGATTTAAATATGAAGATGTGCATAGTGTGGCTCTTCTTCTCTTTTCTTTTAGCATAGTTTTGAATAGGATTTGGCAAAGTGTATAGTTCATTTAAAAAGAACACAACACTTGCCTAACCTCATTCATATACATTCCTATGCTATTACCTAAGAAGGGAATCCACACTTGTACATATAAATTGCATAAACAAAATAAACAAACAAATACAAATTTTTTGCATCTTTCTTTTTCCATTCTTTTCCTTTATACATGTGTTTGAATTTAAGGAAAGTGGTATATTAGTCTGGATAATCTCGGGATTGCGAGGCTTTAAGTAGCCTAACTAGGTCTTGTACCTTACACCCTTGGAGCTAATAATGGTGTCGTACTCACTTATGTCTTTTATACTTGTAAACGTGCAAATGAAAAATGGATAAAAGAATCACCCTCTTCTACTTAACAAAATCATGCATACATGAAACATTCCAAATTTCCTAAAGCAACTTTCTTATCATTCATTATTAAGGTGTGCTAAATACTTGCATCACATGTATATATATGCTTAGGATTCATTCATATGCATGATACACATGTGGGAGAGAAATAAAATGTTGTGTATTTTGTGATAATAATTCACTTTACTTAATCTTAAAATATCTTTCTTTTTGAATAGGTTTGTTTAGGAAAAATATAAACTTAGGATTAATTAAAACACATAAGAAAACATTCACTAAACAAAAAAAATCATTAATGAATCTACCTTAGAAATCACTTAAGGTAGGGAGGAAAGAGAAGTTCTCTTCTATTTTCCTCTCTTTACTACACATAGTAATTAAGTAGGTTCATTCAAACCAAATCAAATCATCAAATAAAATTAACCCAAATCAACTAAACAACTTAAATTGAAACCATCCTCTAAGTTGAATATTTTGATACTTAGAAAATCTAAACCTTAAAACTAGCTAACACACACAAACCTTTTAAAACACACATTCCTAAGTCACCACTCTCTAGCTTTAGGTTAGGGCAATGGTTTGATGTTTGCCTTTATTTTATGATGTGATATTTTAGTCTGGATGTTAGGGTATATATGTGTAGAATGAATGGTAGGACAATTTAGTCTAATCATTATTTTTTGTGGGATTGTGCTTAAGGGGCGCTGTAATAAAAATATAAATACTTTTGCTGTGCAGGTGCTTATACCCCTAAGCATAATCCAATAGGTTAGGTGGACTTGGTTACCTATGTGTGAGGTGCTAGGTCTAATATACATGCTTGGGATTTGTATGGTTTGTTTAGCTAATCTCTATTTTGCAGGTGTTAGTTAGATTTACTTTTCCTTTTCATGTATCTTTTGTAATTAGGATTTTTTGGGATGAATGTTATGGGGGGTTAGGATGAGCATTGGTCATAAGATTACATCTTATGTACCATGTAAAGCCTTTAGAGAAACCACCTTCCAACCATCCAAAAGAAGGAACTAAAAGAAGAAAGAAGAAAGAAGAAGAGAAGAAATGAAGACCCCCATAACATGAATTTCCTTACTTGATTGTAAATTAATTCATTTGTAATCTGGGTTGTATAAGGGTAGAGCTCGGCTACATAATTTATTTTTTTTTCGGGTTTGTACGATGGTGCCTAACCACAAATGACATTTTATTCTTTTTCATTAGCTTTATAAAATGTTTGATGTTTTGTTTGTGCATTAAGATAGCATATTTTCTAGTTTTTTCTTGCTTTGATGTATGGATGACGATTAGGCTCTTAGGAAAAATAAATCTTCTACTAAATTAATCAACTCAAAATTAAAATTAAACAACTCATAATCTTATTTAAAGCCTAAGTTAAAGTCAAGATAAAAGAATTAGCAACCCCTTAGCTGGATGAGTATTTCTTTTATAACATCATGCATAAAAGCATATTATTTCACTCTTTATTAGAGGGCTTCCACCTTTGCCAAAGAACTTGGCTTGACCTTTGAGAGCAATGGTGGAAACACACCTCCCTTTCTCATTGAATTTGTCCCATAATCTTATTTCTGATGCATTAGGCATATGAATCCTATAAGCCTTAGTCAAATGATTGTCCAAAAATGAAAGTAAAATGTAACATGTTTTGCATTATATCTAGGTCTTTTCTCATGCCCTTACATGATCTAGTCTCTTAGGGAGTGAGTTTAAGGACTTTGTCTCTTTCTAAAATAAACAATAGCTTAGTTATCTTGCATAAAACATATGACTTGCTTACATGAATTTAAAATCGTAGGAGGAGTTAGATGTCAGCCAACCCCAGGTGGTTGTAAGTCCAAGCAATCGGGTGGTTTGTCCTCTCTTGTGGAGGCAAACCAAATACCCACTTTTGCCTTAGATTTAGATCGTGCTTTTGGCCCTCTCTAAAGCTCCATAGATTTAAGTTCTGAGGTTACTTCTCCCTTCTATGGGTCATAAGCATAAATCCTCACCTCTTAGGCATTTCATTTTTTGTATTGAATTATAAGCCCTAAACTTCTAATAAAAATTCAACTCAAATAAATAATTCAATTTCAAAAATGTAAAGCCTAAACATAAGATAGTTTAGGATGTTTACTAGGCTTCCTAGTATCTTAAGAATCCCCTACTTGTTTTCATTTGGCTTCGATAAGGGCTCTCACCTCTTGATCGATCCCTCTTGATTTGCTAAAAGAATAAACTAATCGATTGATAGTCCTACCTATTGAAATCTTTGGAGACAACGATTATTTACCTTAATAGAGAGTATTCCTAAGGAACCCCTTCCTTAGGATGTAATTAACTATGAGGGCTTGCCTCCATAGGAACTTAATGAACCCGGTTTAAAATAAACCCTACTTTACTTTCCATGTAAAGTAGGGGAAGAATCTCTGGTACATATACAGACCCATTGTCCTTAAGAGTTCTTATTGAGGTGATTAAGTTCATTGTAGGGTGGTGACTTCTATCTTTCGAGATAATACACCTCTCCTTAATTTCATACCCGATCATTCTTAATAATAACATCTGTGGATCTACATGGTATCCAAAAATGCATAAAAAGAGTATATTTCTATCTTCATTTTTTATTCCACATAGATTGAAGATAGAAGTATACCTTCTTTAGAAATTGATAATATAAATTTCACCACAGATACCCAAATCAATTCAAAACTCATGAATTTCTTCATGAATCAATCATTCCTTCAATCATTAACCCAAATATAAATGAAAACTATAATTATCAAACCAAACTCAAGTCAACTTAAGTCAAGCCCAACTTAGCCCTTTTGACTTGAAAACTTCAAATGAACCAAAACCCATCATAGCCCAAATTGAATACAATTGAATTTATAATTCAATCCTAGGATTATATATAAGTTCAACTAAACTTGAATCAAGTCAAAACCAAACAAATTGACCCACTTAGGCTCACTCGACACAAAGTGGCTTAAAAGACCCTTTTTTAGCCAAGTTCTAATCCAACCCAAATTGGATTGAACCAAGGCCATCCAAGCCTCATATCATGATTAACAATCACCCTAGGATGATCAACTACCTTGAATTAGGTCAAACCAAGTCAACTTGGTCCTTTGACCAAGTCAACCTTTAACCCAAATGAAACCCAAACTAGCTAAAATCCACCTCACACTAAATTGATTGAAACCATTGATTCACACCAACTCATGATCAATTATGGAATATGACTTGACCTTTAATCGAGCCAAACTAAGCCCAATTGGTCATTTGACCCAAGTTGACCTAAATTGGCCTAAAAAGCTAAAATGGGTCAAATCATGATCTAACCCAAATTGATTGTAACCAATGGTTCAAGTTTATTCCAAGTTGACTATTGAACTTATCCAAAGCCATAATTGGGTCTAATTTGACCAATTGGTCAACTTGACCCAACCTAGCCCAAATTGACCTAAAAGGTCAAATTAGCCTAAAATTCAAATTAAATCTAAATTGAATCAAACCAAAGCCTACAATCATTTTCAATTAAGCAATTGGACATGGATCAACACCTAACCCAAACCCAATTTGATCAATTTGGTCAATCAACTCAACCCATTTGACTCATTTGACTCCAAATGAGCCAAAATCAAACCTATGACAAATTGATTGAAACCACTTAAACCAAAACTATCCAAATCATCATTTGAACCTAACCCAAGTCTTAGTTTGGCCCAATTTGATCAATTGATCAAACCAACCCAACTTGAACCCATTTGAATCTATTTGACCAAATGAAGCCAAACCCTTTCTAACCAATTGATGGAACTTGGATGGCTCACCAAACCCAACCCAAATTGACCTTAAGTCAACCCAAAGTTAGCCCAAAAGCCAAGTGGGCCCCATCCAAACCATTGTTCAAGGGAATTAGCCATTGGACAAACTTCTTTGCATTGGATTCCTTCCTCTTATGGTAAAGTCCACTCTCCCCTTTCCTTGGCAACCCTAAACTTTGCTATTTAGAGTATCATCTAACCCATAGCCTAATCTAAGCAAGCTTAGGGCTAGCCATGGACCAAAGGGAATCCAACTCCTCCTCCTCACTCAAAGCCAAACCCCATGGACAAAGGGAGGAGCAAATTAGCCACCACCTGCCCATATTAGCCTTGGAGACAGCCTTCCCCCACTCAGGTCGTCCCACATGGACTCAATGGAGACAAGTCTGGCACCCTAACTGCAACTGGCTAGTCAAAATTCTAGGTTCGATCCTGTCCGTCCATCATGTTCGATTTGGGGTATACTCCTCTAATTCGAACGTGAAGTCCTGACATTCGACTGACTTGAGCCTCCTGAGAGATTTTGAAAACCCAGGGCCTTCCTGAGTTTCCCCTCAATGAAATTTCTTCTTCATGTCCAAAATCGAAGCATGGCAACCCCCATTCGATTCCACCTCTTCCATTCTTCCATCAAATTCTAATTCCCCCTTTCCTCACCATCCCCACGACTCGTCGAAGCCGTTCGAATCTTCCTTCAAGCTGCAAAGCCGTCGGAGATAGGAGTTGACCAAAATCGAATGCTCGAAGGGAAGATCTTAGTCTCTATAGGAATCCACCTCAAACTAAAGCAATTTGCTTAGCAAGGCTTTATCTCTGCTAAACGAAGCTTCCTAAATCGCTTGAACCGCCAGTCTTAGCTTCGGTGAGGTATGGCCATTAAAATCAATCCTTAGCTCATTTTTGGTTGGTCTTTTGTAAAGTGAATGTGAATGTGAGTCGATCCTAGCATTTAGCCTTCGTGCAAAGGTGTGGGCTCGATTTGGAGCCAATTTGATCTATAATGAGCTCGAATCACATGAGAGACAATGGAATGGTTTCTTTTCTGCCTCCCTTGCAGAGGAAAGATCACGAGCTATCCGTTCTGCATGATAGGAATGGACAGCTCTGATTAGATTACGCTAGAGATGTGGTATTTCCCCCCTTAAGCCTTGAGTTTGATCCGTGCTGTCCGATCCAATATCAGACGATGGGGATCAATACCGCGTCTGCTGCCAGCTGATGAGGCATGTGGATGTGATAACTTAAAGAACCAATCCTAGGGCACCACAAGAAAAGTGCTCCGCGTCAGTGCGCCATGTGGTGTCGACGGGATTAGGCTTAATTAGGGCTGTTTAATTAATTTTTTAATGTTGAAACTTCAAAAATACATAACTAATTATAAAAAAATTGAAAAAACATAAATGAGGGCTCATTTTGAAGGTATTTCAAAGGGGAATCTAATAAAATTATCATTAATTAAATTGGAATAGTAATTTCTACTTAATTAAAGTTTAATTAAAAATTCAATTAACCTAATTACTTTTTAATTAATCATCTAATTTATTTCAAATATTCCGAAGATGTTTAGGGGGATGACCTCTGCCTCTCCCATTTTTCTTGGAATTTATTAGCTAAATAATTAGGGTAATCAATTGGTTAAGCCTTAATTACCCTTTTAGCTTAATTAATGATAATTAATCAAATGAACGTAAATTAGTTAATTAATTAAGCTTAATGACATCTATTAATAGTTAAGGGACTTAAGGAAATGGATTGGAACCTTTCTTCTAATCTTTTCCTTAAGCCCCCATCATTTTCTTTAAAGAGTTAATCAAGAATTCATTAATCACTTAATTAATTAATTAACTTAATTAAAATTTGGATAGCTATAGAATTTAATTAATTAAGCAAAGGACTTGGTGATAGGGATTGAGGCCTCTTTCTTGGTCTCTTTCCTTAAGCCAATTTTATCTCACTAATCAAGGATGGTTAAGGCTTAATTAATTGATTCATGGTTTAATTAATCTAACTTAAAATTCAAATCATCTTTAATTGGAATACTTAAACTTTGGGTTGATCTTTAGAAGTTTAATAATCTTAAGAGTCTTAATGAAATTATGATTGGTCTACATGTGCAGAGAAATCATAAAAGTAATTAAATAAATCCCTTAAGCTTAACTATTAATCATGAGCTAATTTCATTAGGCCTCTTTCATTTCTTAGGAGCATTGCTAATTTACTTTTATATGTGGTTGCATATCATGTTGGCTCATCGTTATTTAGTTAATTAACTTAAGGTGATGTTTAGGGATGGGTTAAGATTAGCAAACTAAGCCTCAATTTCATAAATCAAAACCAAAAACATAAAATCAAAAGTGACTTTAAGAAACTTTGGTTCATATCAAATAAGCTTATTTAACATGATTGACTTTAGGAATTAGTTGGATTGAATGAAATTACATGCTTGTGTTTCTTTATTTCTTATCAATCATATTAAAGTGTTGTATTCCACTTGATTCATGCATTCATTTCTTCAAAAATTAATAAAAAATAAATGATTTCTTTTATGTCAAATTTATATGTGTTGACTTAATTAAAAATATGTGTGGCTATTATCACTATTATATCTCAAATGTATTTTCAAAAGCTTATTAATGAATAATAATACATGTTATGACATTAGATATACATGCATAAGAGGTGCATGTGAATATAAGCTTATTATATGAAGTGAAGTTCCTTTCTTTCATTCATATGTTGACTTGCATAAGAATGAATGTTAATGGGGTATATTAGTATGGACATTCGGGGACACGACTTTTAAGTATCCCCAAGGAGGTTCCTACCTCACTCCCAGTGCAAAAAAAATGGTGACTACCTTTGATTTCATCATCTTGACATTAGAATTTGGATAGAGCTTTAATTCATTCACATAAATAAATAAATTAAATTAAATGTAATTTTGCATGATTTCCATTCTTGTAGTTATTTGTACACTCATATGTATTTAAGAATAGCGGGTATATCTAGTCGACATTCTTGTGATGCGACTTTAAGCGACCTAAGGAGGTTCCTACCTCACTCCTCTAGTGCGAAACAATGGCAAAGTACTTGCTTAGAACTTTCATATATTTGAATGTGTATTTAGCTAAAGAATGAGAATCCTCCTTTTCTATGAAAAATCATTCATAAATCCTACATTTAAGTGTGCCAAAAATATATTATATGTATAGATATGTTTAGGCCTTAATCATATGCATGCTACATATGATGGAAAGAAATAAACAAACATGTGTTGTGTGATAGTAATTAACTCAAACTAATCTTAAGATGCCTTTCTTACTGAATGAGATTATTTAAAGTGAACCTAAACTTAGGATCAATTAAAATATGTGATAAATTCATTAAAGAGAATTAATTTATTTATTTATTTTAGATGTGGCTTAAGATAGGGATAAAAGGGAGTGATCCTCTTTTCTTCTCTTTATAACACTTAGTTGATAAGTATAGGCCAAATGAAACAAATTAAATTACAAAATAAAATCCTCAAATCAATTAAATGACTTAAAGTGAAACCATCTTTTAAATTGAATCTTTCACATTTGGACAATCATAACAAAGCTTAGCTAAGGCCTACCACACAAGCCTTAACACACACACACCTTAGATTAAGTCACCACTTCTAGCTTTATATTAGGGCGGTGCATGGCTTGATGCATGTTTGGTTTTATGAAGTATTTTTGTAGGATGTTAAGGTGTATGTTTCGTAGACTAGATGTTAGGTCGTGATCAACCTAATCATATTTTGTACAAAAGATTGTGCTTAAGGGGTGCTTAAAATAAATATAAATGCTCTCTTTTATAAGTTGCTTAACCACTCAGCATAATCTAAATTAAGACATGTGGACTTGGTTACCCATGTGCAGGGTGCTAAGTCCAAATTATACTCTTTGCTTGGGTTGTATGGTGTGTTTAGCTAATGCTTGTTTTGCAGGTGTAGTTAGATTTACTTTTTCTATTTTTAATGTAATTTTGCATTAGGAATTAGGATTAGTGTTATGGGGGATTAGGATGAGTACTGGTTAGAAGGCTTTGGCCTGGGAGGCCCCGTGATGCCTTCAAAGTAAGCAAATCCAAAGAAGAAATGGAGGAGATATGCAGGTATGAAGAATGAAGAACAACCCCACACACACACACACACACACACACATGAAATCAAGACATATCATTGAACACTATTTAACATACCTAAATTTATTAACTAGATTTCCCTCTTTCAAAATCACAAACACATTTTGAACCCTATTTGGCATACCACATTTGTCAAATAAAGAGTTCCCTTACCTTTCTAAAATGGAAGAGATCAAATCATGAACACTTTTGATTCCTACTTAACATACCAAATTTGTTAAGTAAGAATCTCATTTTTATATCATAAATAAATTTGATTTCTACTTAACATACCAAATTTGTTAAGTAAGAGTCCCATTTTTCAAAAAAAAATCATCAACCACACTTGACTCGTACTTAACATACCAAATTTATTAAGTAAGAGCTCCATTTTCAAAAAATCATTCACATTTGACTCCTACTTAACATATAAAATTTGTTAAGTAAGAGTCTCATTTTCAAATCATAGTACATTTAATTCCTACTTAGCATACCAAATTTGTTAAGCAAGAATCTCATTTTTAAATCATATTACATTTGACTCCCACCTAACATACCAAATTTGTTAAGTGAGGGTATCATTTTTAAAAGCAAACATATATCATGAACCCATTTGACTTCCACTTACCATGCCAAATTTGTTAAGTGAGAGTCTCATTTTTCAAAATACACATTTGATTCCTACTTAACATACCAAATTTGTTAAGTAAGAATCTCATTTTCATATAAAAAAAAACTCGTGACTCCTATTTGACATACCAAATTTGTTAAGGTCTCATTTTCAAAATCATCATATCACATTTCACTTCCACTTAATATACCAAATTTGTTAAGTGAGAGTCTCATTTTCAAAATATACATTCGATTCTTACTTATCATACCAAATTTGTTAAGTAAGAATCTCATTTTCATATCATTAAAACACTTGACTCCGACTTGACATACCAAATTTGTTAAGTAAGAGTCTCATTTTCAAAATCATCATATCACATTTGATTCCTACTTAACATACCAAATTTATTAAGTGAGAGTCTCACTTTCAAATCATAATACACTTGATTCATATTTAACATACTAAATTTGTTAAGTAAGAATCTCATTTTCAAATCACATCACATTTGATTCCTACTTAACATACCAAATTTGTTAAGGAAGAATCCCATTTTCAAATCACATCATATTTGATTCCTACTTAACATACCAAATTTGTTAAGTAAGAATCCCATTTTTAAATCATAATACACTTGATTCCTACTTAACATAGCAAATTTCTTAAATAAGAATCTCATTTTAAAATCATAACACATTTGACTCCCACATAACATACCAAATTTGTTAAGTGAGAGTCTCAATTTCAAAAGCAAATATATATCATAAACACATTTGATTCCTACTTAACATACCAAATTTGTTAAGTAATAATCTCATTTTCATATCATAAAAAACACTTGATTTCTACTTAACATATTGTTGACCTCATTTTTGGAAGAGGTCATTTTAGCAATGAGAAGATCTCAAGTTCAAATAGGAATTTCCTAATTCAATATTCAAGTCACTATTACTAACTTAGGAAATGCATTTTGAGCTAAATCCAATCTACTTGGTTTGATGCAAAATCAAGTCAAATATCCAACATAAATTAAATCAAGTAAATTAATGAAAATAAAATAAAAATTCAAATTCAAATCTAAAGTCAACTATAGTCAACCTAGGATTGACTTAACTGGGCCCACTTGGTCAAAAAATCAACCCACTAAAATTTGACCAAATCAAATTGTCAAAAATATTTCAAATGGTCAAATAAACATGTTTAATCATAATGACAAAGAAATTTGAGTCCATTGAGGCCTCGATTAGGTAAGTTAAATTCCTTAAATCAAAATAACCTAAATCGACTACATTGAACTCAAACCCATGAAAAATCAAAAAAAATCTAAATTATTTGTCCTAAATCATATGGAGATGGTGATGGGACATAACCCAATTCCCTATTGGGTGTAATTGGGTCAAATGGGTCATTTGACCCATAAGAAATTAGGTTTAATTCACTTAACCCAATTTGGGTTAAGTTAATTAAACAAGATAAAATGAATAGGATAATTCAAATCACTTTCAACCAATGCATATGGGATGGAGATTAATCCTCTAAGCCTTGCTAATGAGAGAATTAAGTGTTAATTAACCTCCCTAACTAATCCACTTAAGAAACTAAATGACAAAACCCAAAATGAATAAAAAAATTCACCAAGGGAAGGTAAAATCCATTTTCCCTTCCCTATCTCCCCATCTCTTCAGCCTAGACACTTGTAAGGTAGAGAGGGGGATCATAGCAAGCTTCCAAGATCTCTTCATGCTCCCTAGCCGACCAAGGAAGAGCTTTAAAGCTCTTGGCCATATAGCAAACCACACACACACACACACTTCCCCAAGGGGAATTGAACTTTCCTTCACCTTCATACATCCGAACCGAAGCCAAACAAAAGTTATTCCCCCTCCCAAGTGTCCTTAACCATTGCAAACCACCAAAGCTGAAACTTTCAAGCCAAGGGTTGGTCTAGGGAACGATCTGTAAGGAATTAACCCAATTCTTTTGGCAAGCAAGTTTGATTCAAGGTTTTGAAGCTCTAGGATCAATTCCAAGGCCAATCATCCAATGAATTGAGGTATGCCATTAACGACCTTGAGCTTTTTCCTTTAAAATTCAGTTGTGGTCATTTTCACAAGAAACATGATCTTCAATATGATCAAATCGTATAGAATCATAGGATATCTTTCAACCATCATGTAGCAATTAAAATCACTTGATTCCATGCTCTGGATCATTCACAATTAGCAAATACATTGAACGGCCCTCAGCACCTGCAGGAAACGAAGGAGACGAGCTCTCTGCCTTCCAATCCATGTATTTAGATTAGCGGACCATATCTAGGTGGACTGGATCGATTTTTACCTTTAGGAACTACGGGATCGATCCGAACTGTCCGATCTCCGATCGGACGGTCCAAGATTATCCCGCATAATCGTGCGGGCTGACGTGGTGCCACCTGGGCTCCGTGTGGACCAATCCGTGCATGCCATGCGGCGAGACGTGCCACATAAGCACATGCCATGCGGCATGTTGATCCTGCGCGGGCCCCTTCTCTTAAAACTGTTAAATATCATTATTTAATAGTTTAAAATAATTAAAAAATTAACAAAAATTGATAAATATTCATATAAAATTAAATACAAATCAAAAAATGCAAATGAAAGCTCTATGGATTCATCTTGATGAGAGCAATCCATAGAAATTAAAATCCCCAATTTTTATTGGGTATTTTTCCCTTAATTTGGGTTTATTTGAAAAACATTAAACCCTAATAACTCTCAAATTAATAATCCAATTAATTTGAAACTTTGGGGAAATGAAATTAAGCATAAAGCACACCTTAGGTAAATGTTTCAGGAATTAATTCACTGAATTTAATGGAAATTGAAATTTCATATGCATAACTTTTAAATTAATCAAATTAATTAATCCTTAATAAAATAATTAGTGAATTTTAATCTAAAAACCTTAAATCACCCAAATGAACTTTAGTGAACATTAAAACACCACTTAAACTCAATTAAACCAAATAATCCTTAAATTGACATAATTAAGCAATTAAATGAATTAAATAATTAAATTAAATAACTAAACTGAATTAAATCATAGTAAATCAACCATGAATAAACCCTCATTGGAAAGGTATTTCAATAAAAAATTTATGAAAAATAAAACCCTTAACTGAATCTCATTAAATTAGGCTTAATTTAAGTTTTAATGAAATAATTAAAACCCTAATTACTCCCTAATTACAAATCTAATCAAGATCAAACTTTGAACACTTGAAATTGGCATTTAACCCCACTTGCCAGAAAATTTTCAATATCAATTAATCTTTGGATTAGGAGTTGTTAAATTTTTAAATCCTTAGGTCAATGTTAATCAAATAATAGGTTAAGGAAATTAATTAATCTATTAAATTAAATAGTAATTCAAATCAATTTCAATCAAACATCAGAAAATCATTAAGAAACTTCTCTAAATATCCTAAGTCAATTAAAGTGATCAAATTCAATCTTAGGTTAATGAAATAAAACCTTAGGTTAATAAAATTTTTAATTAACTTAAATCTTAAACTTTGAATTAATAAAATTTAATGAAATCATTCATCTCTAATGAATTTTAAGAATGAATTTAAAACTTAGGTCAATTAAATCAGATCAAATAATTAACCTAAGTACTTTAAGTTAAGCATAATCCATGAACAAACCTAAGGTATTAATTCATATTAATAAATTTCAACCTTAAGTTTACAAATCTATAATTTAGTAACTTAAGTTAAATTGAATAAAATCAAACTCTTTAAATTAACATAATCGAAATCAAATGAAACCAACAAAATAAATAAATTAAATCAAATAAAGTAATTCAAACAAATGAAATAATTCAAATCAAATCCAAAAAGAAAAGAAACATAAAACTAATCCAAACATAAACAACATCAAAAGGATTAATTAAGATATTTAAGGATATTAGCTAGACTTTTGAAAATTTCAGTAGGATTTAGGATGTGGAATAAAGTGAGTTTCACCTAAAAAATGAAATTCATTCTATTTCTCATTCTTGAAAACCTATACAACTTTAATAAAATAAAATGGAATAAAAATGGAATTAAATCACTAAACCATTTGAATTGAAACCACCCAAACGTAAAATTAAAAAAAAATAAAACTTCAAATTAAAACTTGAAATTAAAGGAGCTTAGCAAAGCCTTATCACACAAACCCCTCTTTTACACACACTATATTACTTAGGTCACGAACTCTAGATCTAGGTTAGATCATTCCATGATTTTCTTTTAATCTCTTGTGATATGTTGTGCTTCACATGTCTATGTGGTGTATTGCTTTAGACTGAATGCCTAGGTTTATTTTCTCATTAAACTGGATGTTAGGGCGTTCTTTCTAGATTTAACAATATTTTCTATAGAGGACTATGTTAAAGGGATCGTTGTAATAAATAAATCATAAAAGTGATGCTTGCTTGCAAGTGCTGAAAATCCCTTAACATAGTCCTTAGGATAGGTGGGCTTGGTAAGCAACTAATGCTAAGACGTATGTTTGTGAAATATAAACTTCTTTGTATGTTGTATTTATTTCCTCACATCTATTTTGCAGGGCTTATGAATTCTTTTTTAATTTTAAATGTAAATTTGAGATTAGAATTATGTTAATATCTATGGGGTCTAGGATTAGCGGAGGCACAACCAGAGATGGTGCGATGGTCCCCTATGGAGCTTGATGGATGTCCCTGAAGAAGGAGACTTTCCTGGAAAGAAGACCCATAGATCTAAACTTGTAGTTCTAGGCCAAGTTGTATAAGGGCAGAACTCGGCTGCCCATTTTTCTTTCTTTAGGGGTGTACAGTGGTATCCAGCCGTATTGGCCTGATTTCATTAAGTTAATTTGGCTTGATTTATTTTGGGTGCACAATAGAAACAACATATTTTTTCTAGGTTTCTTTCTGTGCTATGTTTGTGTTGTGATGACTACCTGGACGTTGGCTCATAGGATAAACTAAATTTTCTACCCAACTAAATCAATTGAAATATAAAAATAAATACAACTCATAATCTTTATATGAAAGCCTAGGCATTAAATCAAGATAATAAAATTTTAGCAACCCCTTAGCTGGATGTTTAAAATCATGCAAAAATCATATTGTTTCACTCTTAATTAAGGAAGGATTTACATCTTTGCCAGAGAACTTGGGCTTGACCTTTGAGAGCCTATGATGGAAGAACACATTCTTCTATTTTGATTTGGCCCATAACCTTTTTCTAATTGCATGCATTAGGCATAAATTGCATACCTATGGCCTACAAGGAATCCAGTCAAAAATCATAAAAATCTAAAAAAATATGCATTAGGTGCATCCTCATGCCCTACATAATCTTAGGGATTAGGGAGTGAGTCTAGGTTCATAGATTTCTTTCCTAAGAATACAACAACCCAGCCATCTTGCATTCATATGACTTAGTCTCATGGTTTTAAAATGCGCTTAGGTAGTGTTAGATGGCGCCTTCTCCAAGCAGGTTGTAAGTCCAGAAGAGTCAGGGACAGGCTAGTTCTCTCAAGTGAGAAGAATGACCTATAATTACCAAAATAGAACTAGGTCGAGCATCTAACATGTGTCAAAAGCACCTATAGACTAGGTTCTGAAGCATCCTTTTTAGGAATAAGTCTTCAACCCTAGGCATTTTTGTAGTCTTGTGCTGCTAGAATCTAAGCCCTAAATTTCTATGAAAATGATAATTTAAAATCTAAAATAAAATCTCAAATTTGAAGCCCAATCATAGGATAGTTGAAATGACTATTGGTATCTAGTATCAATAGACATTTTCTACTCTTTCTCATTTGACTCTTGAAAATAACTCTCTCTAATTTGGACCTCTCCCAATTGAATTTTCCAAAAATCAATCCTTTGAAAGCTACCCTTGCAGTCTTTAGGAATAACCACTTCTTTCTTTAATCGAGAGTATTCTTAGGAAGAGACCCTTCCTAAGATGTAATTAACTATAGAGGCTTGCCTTTATAGGGAACCATGATCTCAGAATAAAATAAATCCTGTTCTACTTTTCCATGTAGTTCAGGGGAAAATACTCTAGTACATAAAAGACCCATTAGCCTTAGGAGTCTTTTATTGAAATGATCGAATCCATTACAAGAGAGCATGTTTATCTTTCAAGATAATATGTTTATTCCTTAATGCCTTATTTGGTCATCTAAATAAAATATTCCTAAACTCTATGTGGTGTCATTTCTTTTCTCTATTCCAGAGAAAACACCAACACATACCAAATTTTTTAAGTAAGAGTATCACTTTCAAATCATAGTACACTTAGTTCCTACTTAGCATACCAAATTTGTTAAGTAAGAATCTCATTTTCAAATCACATCATATTTGATTCCTTCTTAACATACTAAATTTGTTAAGTAAGAATCCCATTTTCAAATCATAATACACTTAATTCCTATTTAACATACCAAATTTGTTAAGTAAGAATCTCATTTTCAAACCATAATACACTTGATTCCTACTTAACATACCAAACTTGTTAAGTAAGAATCTCATTTTCAAATCATAATCATATTTGACTCCCACTTAACATACCAAATTTGTTAAGCAAGAGTCTCATTTTCAAAACACAAATCATAATCACAATTGACTACCACTTAAAATACCAAATTTATTAAGTGAGAGTCTCATTTTCAAAACACAAATCATAATCACATTTGATTCCCACCTAATATACCAAATTTATTGAGTGAGAGTCTCATTTTCAAACACATATCAAACACATTTGGCCTCTACTTAACATATCAAATTTGTTAAGTAAGAAGCCCCACTTTCAAATCAATTATATATCTCACACACAATTATTAACAAGCAAAGATACTTTCAAAAAATTTTCAAACATATAATCAAAAGTTTTTCTCAGCATACCTAAATTTGCTAAGTAAAAGTTTTTCAAATCAAAATTTTCAAACAAGACACATAATATAAATACTTCAAAGGTCTCTCCAAATATTTGAACCCTGCCCAACCTACTTAAATTGGTTGTGTATGTGTTCTAAATCAAAATCATATGGCAAAGTCTCTCCTCCAAATATCAAAAAATCACTTCAAAATTCAATGAACCTCACTTAGCATACATAAATTTGTTAAGTGTGGGTTCAAATTCCAAACTAAGAATAGAAGTTAGTGATTGAAGGCAGATATCAAGGCAAGGGTCTGACTCCTTTATGTTTCAACAAATGTAGTGATTTTAGTACAGTCAATCTTTCCATTTTCCAGTCAGTGCAGTGATCATGGCTCCCAACAAGTTCATCTTCTCTTTTCCCTTTAGTGTAGATTTGGCTTTGGATTAGGCCAATTTCACCATGGCTGATACCGCCCACCTGATCTATTTTGGTCTTAGCTTTGAGGGAGTCCATATTACTTGTGAGGGGCAGCCCTCACAATGATTAGCAAGGAGGAGGTGGCGGGACAAATGCCACTCATCCGTTTGGATATCCCATCTGATTATGAGTTTCCCTCATTGAAGAAGAAGGACACAGTTGTTCCCACGCCTCATTTAGTGTCTGTTTTAGTACCTACCCATTCAGTTGCCTCTGCCATTGCTCCAGTGAGAGCTATTACCTCCTCTTTGGTCACCCCAAAGGGGAAGGCTATCTTAGCCTCTGAGATAGTCTCCTCCACTTTCGAGGTTGGTACCAATTCTCATTCTACTCTGCTCACCCATACCCAATACCACAACAAAAATTGAAAGATCAAGCAAGATCATGAGCGGTAGCCGGGGGAGCGTTGCTTCCCATATCAGGAGGGTTCTCCTCATGAGACCTCTCCACCGAGTGGTAGGTTCCACCCTCTCTCAGTCGGATGGAGACTACGAGGATTGCTACATCTTCCATACCATGAGACCTGGGTTAGGGAGCATAGGAGGCCCTATGATGACTTAGGACTATTCTACTGGTGCTTCTGTGCAGGAGTCCAATACCTTGTTTGACTCATGATCATCCCTCAGTGTTAGGGTGGATCCATAGAGAGATCTATGGAGGCTCGAGTATCTGCCCAAGCGGGTATGAGAGAGCGATGAAGATATGCCAGGCAGTCGACAGCCTCCACTCTGATGGATTTTTTTTATCGTCGCCCTATTAAAGTTGATCACTCAGACAACATTGTTCTCACTGGCACAGTCCACAGCAGGAGGAGGTCTCTAGTTGGGGAGCAATCGGTGTTGCCATCACACCACTCTCCTTGCCATCCACCTTCACCAGTTCAGCTCATAGCATCTAAAATTCTTGCCAAAGTTTAAGTTCCCTTCCGAGACCATCCCACTGTGATGCAGCCAAGGATCCTCTCCATCCATTCCACTTATTTGAGATTGAGCTCCCCTTGATCTCTACCTCAATCGAAGGAGTGGCAACCCAAGAGCATCGTCATCACACCACCTCCACAACATCTAGAGATAGAGAGGGGAGATACAGAACATAGTCCCCATGACGGTTGATCCTCCCGTGATGAAGTCAGAGTGGCATGTGTTGCATAGAGTACGACCCTACGGTTGCAACCTGGATCATGCGATCCACAAAAATGGGAGGGGTGTTGTGACACTTCTCACCTCCTCCACCTGAGAGAGAGATGATTACATTGACATGATGAAGAAAATTAGTCGATTTTTAGCATTGTGGAACTCAGTCCAAGTTTCACAGCCTTCTCCTATGATAGCCGACCATCCATAGTTGATAAATACCTTAGAGCATCTTAAGTGCACTACCGCAAAGGATGACGTAGGTAGCTTGCATTGGAAGGTTACAGATGGCACCTTCATGCATGAGAAGGATATTAAAAACATGGTAGAGCAGTAAATGAGGGAAGTGATGGTGGAAGCCTCGGGGAGCTCATCTATTCCAAAAGGTAGACCAAACCCGAAGGAATTTGATGAAGTTTAATACCCCAAGGGTTTTGTACCGCCTTCCTTCAAAATCTTTGATGGCAATGGAACTCACATCAGCATATTGCACATTTTAGAGCTGGCTGTTGCAATGCCAGTGGCAGTGATGCACAATTATTCAGACTTTTTGTCAGCAGCCTAGTAGGGATTGCATTTGATTGGTATGCTGAATTGTCCAATAGTTCGATAGGGACTTTTATTGAGTTGGAGCACCTCTTCATCAAGAGGTTTGCTGGAGCTCATCAAAGAGTGACTATAAGCGATCTTGTTGTAGCAAAATAAGTTTCCAATGAGTCCCTTGTTGATTATATTCTCAGGTGGCATAACCTGAGCATGAAATGCGAGCCGCGGCTATCACAGCCATTGAGATTATTCTCAAGAATATCCATGGCCCGATCGCCTTCATGCTTAAGGGCTTCACCATCTGGACATTTGAGAAACTAATCAACAAAGCAGCTAACCTATAAGAGGAAGCCAAATAGTTGCCCTCTCTTGACCAATCATCTTGGCCCAAGCCTTAGAAGGTGTTCAAAGCGGCGGTTATGTCGGTGGATAGAGGAAGTAGCCACTAAAGTCTAGTATGAGATCTCAAGCGACCTCCTTTGCCACCTCCTCTACCACCACCTCATATCAGCCTCCACAATGGCCATTCCTGCCACATCAACAGCCTACCCAGCAGCCATACTCCTATCCCCCTCCACATAGCTATTATCCACCTAATCTTGCTGATAGATTCAATAATCCATATTCATTCAAAAGGGAGGTAGTTTGGAAATTCTTTAAGAATCTCTTAAATAAACCTAACTTTTAGTTAACTGGGCCTAAAAGGCCGGAGGAAGTGGGCAAGAGTAATGATCCTAACTATTGCCCCTACCATCGCATGATCAGTCATGTCTTAGAGGATTGCATTACTTTTAAGGACTGGCTTGAGGGTAGCTACAAGTCAGGTGCCATAGTCATCCCTGAGGAATACCTATTAGAACAACCCTCCAGTTCTATTAGGGTAAACCTTGAGGAAACTTGTGATCCTCTTAAGATAAAAGAAGGTTAGGATATTGCCTTATTCTGAAGCTCTAAAAAGGTAGTTTCTAAAATTAAGAAACTCACTTTACATGTGCTTAAAGTAGCTCAAACCTCCAACACCAAGGAAGGTTTGCAAGTTATCAAAGACAACTTGAAGATGGTGACACCGTGACATGAAGTCCACCTTACTTGCCCAGGATAGTTTAGTAGTGTAACCACCTTCCGAGTATAGCACTCCATCCACAGTTGCAGCTACTACTTCTTCCCCTACTAGGTCCTCTTCTACTAGCAGGAGCATTATATCAGTGGACAAGGGCATTAAACCCCTTACCCCACATACTTTGTTAGATTTCTATTATGTACCTCCACCTAAAAATAAATCAATGAAGAAAGCTTTCACTTATAACTTGTCCACTTCTGATACTTTAGATTTTATTCCTTTTGAAAACTCTCTAAGTCTAGAAAATAATAATGATAGCTCTAGTCATTCTGATCCACTCTCTTCTGATTCAGAATCAAACTTTCCTTTTCTGAATCAATCGAGTTCACCACTTGAGATTGACTTGGAGTCAACTGACTTTGTGGATCTCATAGGATAAGGTGTAGGTATACTTGATGAGAAGGTTAAACTTTTCACAAGTTCATCATTTCAAGAAGTCACTGAAGTCAGCCTGTGCAGTGGCAAAGTTCTACCTCCTAGGGTAGCACCTTAGGATAAGGGTAAATAAGTCATTAGTTCTAGTGAGCAGATTACCCCTCCACAGGATGCTCCACCTATGAATATGCTTATGGAGGACCAAGTTAAAGTTTATTACAACATCTTGGCACATCTTAGAAAGTTATCAGCTAAGTTAAGCATATATGATGCCCTTGTCTTATCCAAAGAGATGAGAGAATCTCTAGTCAAGGCTCTTCTTGATCCAGAGATATGCTTAGCTCAGCTGACTGCTACTAAAGAGGAGGCACACAGCTCAAAGGACATCTTAGGAGTTATATTCAGTGATAAAGACTTGCCTCTATGAATGACCAAGCGTAACCGTCCTCTTTACATCACAGTGGACGTTGGCAGATACAAGTTATCAAGAGTTATGGTTGACCAAGGTGCATCAGTCAACGTTATGAGTTTACAAACCCTTGCTTACTTGAGGAATGACATCTCCAAACTCCAAAAGAGAGGATGATGTTGAGAGGATTCAATGAACAAAGCGCGAGGGCCTTAAGCTCCATAGTGTTTCCATTAGAGATAGACGACTGGAAGACTGAAGCTAAGTTTCATATCATAGACTCAGATACATCTTTCAATGCTTTGCTTGGGAGACCATGGATACATGAGAACAACACAATTCCATCTTCTCTACACTAGGGCATGAAGTTCATGAGAGATAGAATTGAGTCAAGATCTCAAAGCATTCATGAATTTATGTAATATCCAAAATCAATAAGTCCATTCTCATGAATCTAGTCAAGATCACCATAAGGGACATAAAGAAAGAAAAGAAAACAAAAAAGAAATAAAAAAAGAAAAGAAAAAGGAAATAGAAAAAGAAACTGAGAGAGAGCAAGACATGGACTCAGGGGAAGACATAGAGCCTGGCATCAGATTCTACCCACAGTTCGTCACTCCATTCGAACATGTGGGTAGGATGACCCGACCTCCACCAGGCATAGGCAGAGGATGGTCTAGAGGTATCCCCTGATGTGAAAAGCCTCCCTATTGGCCACCCAATAGAAGGTATGTCCTAGCCACCAGGAGTACACATGTTATCCACATAATCTTAAAATCTAGTTCAAAAGATGAGTTTTATGTGGTTAGCACACCAGCCAGCTCTTCACAGCAGTGAATCCCTTTTAAGGTGACATTTGAGCAAAATAGTGATGAAGATAGGGCTCCAAAGTGAAGCATAAATGTATCCAAGTCTGCATATGAGATAGTTAGGAGTCAGTTAGGAACCTTAGCTTCCTCTGAGAAAGTTGAGGGTTTGGTAGTTAAGGAAGCCTCTAAGTCATCCACAGATGGAAAAACTTTGAGGTTCTTTTTGGGTGCATCATCCTCAAGTTAGGAAGCTAATGTAGTTGAGGATGATTCATATAAAGATTTAATACAATTAACTTTTATTGGTATTCACCTTGTGCTCTTAGCAAAGAAGGGATTAATCCCATATACTTGGTCTAAACACAGTTGAACTACTTTGAAAAGTTATGGCACAAGCAGACATCCTCAATCAAGACCAGGACTAGGATTTGACATAGTGGGTCCAATCGATGATGACAACCTTTGCCTAGTCATCACCAATCATTTGGAGTCTGATAGGTTCTTTTCAAGTCATGCTAACTCATATGAGGAGGTGTGTTTAGAAACTTTAGATAATCCAAATGAGTTTGAAGTTAAAGATGCACTATCAAATTTCAAAGAGGAGATTAGATCAACCATCGATGAGCTCAAAAAAATCAACTTAGGAACGAAGGAAGATCCATGTCTGACATACATCAGTTCCTTGTTGAATGATACTAAAACCAATGACTTAGTTAGGCTGTTGACTGAGTTTAAGAACTGCATTGCATGGAGTTATGAAGAAATATTTGGTTTATCTCATGATGTGGCAGTCCATAAACTAGCAGTATAGCCTAGTGCTAACCCTATCAAACAAGCTCCTAGATGCATGTGATTAGACATCGAATAGTAGATCATTTCTAAAGTCAAGAAACTAATCGATGTTGGCTTTATCAGAGAAGAAAAATATCCTACCTGGTTTGCTAGTGTCATTCTAATTAAGAAGAAGAATGGCCCAATTCTCATATGAGTCAATTTTAGGGATCCGAATTAGGCATGTCCAAAAGATGAATTTTCACTCGATGCATGGTGGACATTGCCTCATCTCATGCAGTCTTCTCTTTCATGGATGGCTCATCTAGTCATAACTAAATGAAATGGCCCTTGAAGATAAAAGAAATACTGCATTTCAAACCCTGATCGGAATCTTTTGCTATAGGATCATGCCTTTCGGCCTTAAAATTTGCATATAAAGCCATTTCAGATCTTTGATGAACTCATTCTTCATCAAGTTGAATGTTATGTCGACGATCTTGTAGTCAAAAGTAAAGAAAAAGAAGACCATCCCTTGAACTTGAGAGTAGTTTTCAAACAGTTAAGGCAATTTAACCTTAGAATGAATTCCCTGAGGTGTGCATTTAAAGTAACTTCAGGGAAATTCCTTGGGTTTATTGTCTGGCACCATGGAATAGAAATTTATCCAAAGAAGATCAAGACGATATTAAAAATGCCAACCCTTAAAGTTAATCAACTCATCATCATTAGAGGCGGTTGGTGTATCTAAGACATTTCATTTCCAACCTATCAGGAAGATGCCAACCATTTTTAGCAGTTGTCAAAAAGGATACCAAGTTCAAGTGGATGATAAGTGTCAACCTACCTTCAAAGACATCAAGCACTACCTGATGACGCTGCCAGTTCTAGTAGCCCCTATCCTAGGCAAGCCGCTCCTACTATATACTGTTGCATTAGATGACTCCCTTGGTGCTTTGTTGGCCCAAACCAATGACGAAGGGAAAGAGAATGCACTCTACTATCTTAGTTGTCATCTAATCCGAAAATTACCCTCTTATTTAGAAGCATTGACTAGCTTTAATCTTTACATTCCAAAAGCTACGGCATTACATGCATTCTCATACAGTGTGATCTCTAGGATCAACACACTGCAATATTTCAGGACACGACCGATGTTATCCGAATAGTTGTACATTGATCCATAATTTTATCACAGTATGATATCACTTCCGTACCCATCTGTGCGATGAAATGACAAGCACTAGCGAATTTTTTATCAGCACACCCACTTCTTGCTAATTCCTCGCTTAGTGATGACCTCCCCGATAAACAAATCTTGAACCTAGTGGACATTAGTATTTGCATTGGGGGATGTATTTTGATAGTGTTGCTTCCTTTTAGAAGGGAGAAGAACCACAATCTACTCTTCCTGGAAAGGTAGGGGTAGGAATAGTTCTCCTAACTTTGGACCTTGATGTGATGACATTCTCATATGATCTATCCAATCCATGCACCAATAACGAAGCCAAATATGAGGCTCTAATTGCCAGTCTGGAGTTAGCCATTACACTATGTGTCCAGAGCATCAACATCTTTGGAGATTCTTAATTAGTTATTAACCAAATCGTTGGGTATTATAAAGTTCTAAAGCCTAAGCTCCATCATTACCACAAGTACACCATTCAATTGTTGGCCCAAATCACATAGGTTACTATTTATAAGATTCCTCAAGGAGAGAATGTAGTATCAGATGCATTAGTCAAGCTTGCCAATGAGTTGGCATGTCCGAAAGATGAGTCCATACCAACAAGGGTCCAAAATAGACAAGTATTATAGATTATTGATGCTGAATTCATCGAGAGACTCTCTCTTGAAGGGGAGGTTGCTATTGCCAAAAAGGATGATGAGTCATATTGGAGGAAACCATTCATGGATTATCTAAATACAGGCAAACTACCTCAAGGGAAGTCACAAGCACATCAGGTGAAGTAGAGAGCCCTTTTCTACGCTCTCATTGATGGCACCTTGTACCGGCGGTCCTTCAATCATATGTGGTTATGTTGTTTAGGCAAACACGAAGCCCATAAGATTGTGATCGAGGTACACTCAAGTTTATGTCGAGCACTAATCCGGTCTGAAGATGAAAGCCAAGATCAAGAGACTAAGATACTACTGTCCTTTGATGATCACAGACTACATGAACGTAGCTAGAAGATTCCACCAATGTTAGGTGCACGGTGTGGTCTTACACCAATCACCGAACATTTTACATCCTACATTGGCCTCATGGCCATTTGAGTGTTGGGGTATCAACATAGTGGGCCCGATCGATCTTCCTTCTTCCAAGGGCCATTGGTTCATTCTAGCTGTACTTTTCAAAGTGGGCGGAGGTAATCCCACTTAGAGAGGTCATAGCTCAGCATGTGCTCCAATTTTTTAGGAACCATATCGTATATAGGTTCAGGGTGTCTTGATGAATTATATCTGATAATGGTATTGTATTCAACAACACTAAAATAAACAGCTTTGCCCAGAGACACAATATAAATTGGAGATACTCTACCATCTATAACCTGAGGGAAAATAGCTAGGTAGAAGCCTTCAACAAAACTCTCATCCAGATATTAAAGAAGACACTCGACGATAACAAACATCAATGACATGAACAGTTAGTTGAAGCCTTGTGAGCTCACCGCACCACATACAAAACTCCAACTCAGTCTACCCCATTTTCCTTAGTGTATGAGTTCGAAGTAGTTATACCGTTAGAACTCCAACTCCCATCACTAAGGATATATGTGGGTAGCAAGATCACAACAAAGCTAAACACCAAGCTACGGTTAGAAGATCTCAAAGGTTTGGAGGAGAGATGCCTCTAGGCATGCTAGAACCTCGAAGTTGTACAAAGCAAAAATGATTCAAGCTCATAACAAGTTGGTCCGTCCTAGAGCATTTCAAGTAGGAGAGCTTGTTCTAGTTCTAAGGAGATGATTATTGCTCATCAAAAGATATGAGGCAAGTTTGAACCTACTTGGGAAGGCCCTTTTGCCATAGAGAAAGCCTACCAAGGAGGATCTTATTAGCTCATAAATTATAAGGGAGAGCATCCAATGCTTCCAATCAACGGGTTCTACCTAAAAAAAATACTATCCATAAATCTTATTTCAAAATAATTATCAACAGGTTCTACCTAAAAAAATACTCCAACCTAGCCCTAGAAGACTTAGAAGGTTTAGCAATTGGAATAGGTCATGCCGTAGGGGTGTTAGGAATTTTCCTACCTTTAGCCTAAACCATTCCTCACTTTCCTTCTTCCAAGTCAAACTCTAAATCAAATCTCATTTGATTTTCACAAATCCATGAATCAATTCCATGATTGAGATCCATGATTGAAATCCATGATTGAAAACCATGATCAAAATCCATCAAAAATTCCTAAGTCCAAATTTTATCGAAGTCCTTAATTTTCCCTTAAGGACTTAACCAAAATCATGATTCAAACCTACTTAAACCTTTGAGATTTTCTCATGATCCATTTATATTATCATTTATATTCACATATATAAATGAAATATAAATTCAAACCCATCAAATCAAGTTCAAAATTCAAAATCAATTAATGCAATTTTCTTAAATTCCTTTAACTTTTCATTAAAGGACTTAACCAAAATCAACTCAAAACTTTGATCAAACCTACTCAAAACCTTGGGATTTTCTCAAAATCAATTTATATCCTCAGTTATATTCTCATATATTAATGAAATATAAATATAAACCAATTAAACCCAAAGCAAAAATTAAATTCCAAATTTTAAATGCTTAAAATCCCCTTAAAACCCTTAATTTTCATTAATGGATTCAACCTAAACCTTGATCAAACTACTTCAAACTCATGGGATTTTCTCAAAATATAATTGTATTCTCATTTATATTCTCATATATTAATAAAATATAAATATAAATCAATCAAATCCAACTCAAAAATTAAATTTCAAATTAAAAATTATATTAATTCCTTTAAATTCCCTTTAATGGATTTAACTTCAAATCATGATTAAATTCTTTCAAATCCTTGAAATTTTCTCATGATTAATTTTGTATTCTCATTTATATTCACATATATAACTGAAATATAAATTCAAACATTCAAAACCAACTTGAAATATCAAACTCAAATCAAATCAAAATCAAATCTGAGCCTTTCAAGCCAAAACCTTTAACTTAGCCAAAATCAATTCAAATCAAGCCAAACCCTTGATTTTTCTCTCATGGTTCAATCAATCCTACAATCATGAGCTCATATATAAATCCAAACCTCAATCCTTCAATCAAAACCCAAATAAAAAATCAAACCCAAAACTCCTTCATATTCTTTCTTTGAATATGAGATTTTCAAATGGATCAAAATCCATTTGACATCAAACCTCTTGTAAATGGATTTATATTTCAATCATAAGTCCATATACAAGATCAATCAACTTCAAATCAAGCTTTGACCAAGCCATTTGGCCCACTTAGGCTCACTTGACCCAAAGTGACCTAAAGTACCCGTATGAGCCAACTTTTGATCCTAACCAAATTGGATTGAACTAAACTCATATTTGCCTCTCATCTTGATCAACAATCATCATGGGATGATTAATCAATCAAATTAGGTCAAACCAAGTTAAACCTAAGGGTTGACTAAGTCAACACTTAACCTAAAATGAAACCTAACATAACCAAATTGCACTATAGGCCAAATTGATTGAAACCTTTGATCCAAGTTCACTCATGACTTGTGTTTGAACTTGACCAAGTCAACCTTTAAGCCTAACCTAGCCCATTTGGCCCAGTTGACCCAAGTTGACCCATTTTGACCCATTTTGACCTGAAAGGCCAAAATGTGTCAAAACTTGATCCAAGCCAAATTGATTGAAACCAATGGGTCAAGTCCATCCCAAATCACTTGTGGAACTTGACCAAAGCCTCAATTGGCCAACTAGACCCAACCTAGCCCAATTGACCTTAGACCCAACATGACCTAAAGGGGTCATGTTGAGCCAAAATTGAACCTAACGCAAATTGATTGGAAACAAAGATACCAATCCATTCCATATGACCAACAAAACCTAAACCTACCCTTGACCTAACCCAAATAAGTCAAAGGGGTCAAATGGGTCAACTTGACCCATTTGACCTAAATGAGTCATATGAGCCAAAATCAAGCCTATACCAAATTGAACCAAACTAAAGGCACCAAAGCATTTCAAATGGTCATTCCAACATGTTCCAACCCTTGATTTGACCCAATTTGACCTATTGGTCAACTTGACCCAAGTTGACCTATTTTGACCTAAATGGGTCAACATAAGCCAAACCCTATCAAATGGATTCCAAATCCACTGAAACGTGGCCCAACATATTTTCTCATCATACTAAACATGCCCAAATTGAAAAAATAGTGAAATGAGCATTATACCTCTAGGCCATAGAACAAATTTTGGCCTAGCCCATGGGTATTTTGGTAATGCACTCATCACAAACACTTGAGGCTCTCCTAAAACATCAAGGAGACCTACTGATAAGTGGTGCACCCAACCCAATGGGTTTGGATCAACCCATTTGGCCTATGGACCAAACCCAACCCATAAGCATGAAATTAATTTTCAAACTCCCCCCAAACCTCAATTGATTGCACATGGGATCTAGGCATCCACTCCTTTGGCCAAACCGACCATGTGCACACCTCTAACCACTCAAACAACCCATTTCATTGTGATAATTGGATCAAAATGGTACCTATGAGGTCAACCGTCTGATTGCCATAGGGGGAGATATACTCCCCCTAACTCACTAAATAAGACACACACACATTGATTAAGGAGCTTTAAGAACACTCACAAAGCCTTCCCAAGGCCTCTAGGGGAGATTGAGATTTCATCTTCTTCAGTTTTCAAATAGAGAAAATAGAGGAGATACATTGAAGAGCAAACTTCTTCCACACTCAATTTCATCCAAATTCCTCCTACACCCATCATCAGAGGATCAATTTGAGCTTGCCCAAGCTTCCAATTGAGTTCCCACATCAAGGAAGAGATCAATTGATCAGAGGAGCTCTAAAGGGTCTACCCACTGATCTACTCAACCTCAAGAGCTAGGAACCTCAACAAGGCTTCGTCTCCAGATGAAGCTACCTCATCCTTCCCGACCACCGGTGATCACCTCCGGCAAGGTTAGTGAATTTCTGACCACTTAGGCTAAGGTGTGTTGGTCTTCTGTGAAGTGGATTTTATTCCATAGGATCTTAACCATTGGATCATCCTTTGATCCCCTAGATGGTGTGTGCTGAATTTTGTTTGAATCCATGAGGGATCGAGCTTGAATCTTCCCTTGGATTGTGAATGGCTCACATTCCTCCTCAGGGAAGAACTCAACCAATCTCAGTCGTCCATCCACGCATGTTTAGATGGACGGCCGAGATTTTTTCTCACGTTTTAGAAATCCCTTTTCTATTTTAAGCCACGTGTTTATCCTCTGTCGTTCGATCTTTGATCGGATGTCTAAGGGTAAAGACGCATGCACCGCCGCCGCCGCCTCTCCTGATTTAACGAGTTAAGTATAGGCTCACGACGCGATGCATGTAAAGCATGCTAACCGCCGCCGCCACTCATCGTGCCACGGGTGGGGGATTAAATATGATTAGTTAATTAATTAATTAATTTCCTAATTAATCCCTATGGCTTCTAAAAATCATATCTCTTCATAGAAAATTTAGAAAAAATAAAAGGAAAAATGCCTTGGATAGATAATTTCATCTAAATTATTTTATAATTGTTTTCAATACATTTTGATTTCTCTTTTTCTCTGAATTTAAGTTTCTTTAGTAATGGTAATTAGCTAATTATTTTCTAATTAAGCCACCAATTAATCTCAAACTTCTAGGGTTCATTTTAGGGAATGACCTCTACCTCCCCTATTTTTTTTTTGAGATTTATTGAGGCTTTGATTAGGGAAATTGCTAGCTCATTCCCTAATTATCCTGTTTATATAATTATGGGTAATTAATATGTAATTAGTGGATATTCCCTATGTTTAAGTTGGATTAAGGTTAGATCCAGTGAATACGGGTTTTAGGGAATAATTTTGGGGCATTTCCCCTAAGTTATTCCCTAAACCCCATTTTTCTTTCCTTAATCCCCTTCTTAATTAAGGGTTAATCCATTAATTACCCCTTTAAATGATTTTCAAAAATTTTAAAAATCTCCAAAACTTAATTAATCTACCTTGGGTAGATACTTAGGTGTTCAATAGCCTAAGTCTAATTCAAAAAATTAAACCCCTTTTCATAAGTATGAAGGGGTGTTTTAAAAGTACTTAAGCTAAAACCTCTTAGCTTAATTAACTTTTAATTGTAAGCCAAATTGCATTAGGCCTTTTCATTATTAGGTCAATTGCAAATTTACATACCTTATGAGTTTTTTGTCATCTCATTGGCTCATAATTACCAAAGTTAATTTTTCTAAGGTGGTGTAGGTAAGGGTTAATTATGTCACTTAATGCATACCCTAACCTAATCAATGATTAAAAATGGATTTAATTATCTAAAAATTAAACTAAAATTGAAAAAAAACATGTGGGAATGGTTAGGAACAGCAAAATAATCTCATTCTTTTAAAATTAAATCAAACTTCAAATAAACAAAAATCATTTTGAAATTCACTTTGATTTATTCTAAGTTTTCTTATTCTTTAAGAATGTCTTTAGGAATTAAGTAAAGTGAGTTTTTTCATGTGATTGCATTGCTTTAGATCTTTCCCAACATGTTAAATTGTGTGCCATATGACATGCATCCATGATTTCATATTTTCAATATTTTAAAATGAAATTGTTTACTTTATGTCAAATGTGCATGTGTTGGCTGAAGTAAAATATGAATGGCTATTGTCGCTACTAAATTCAAAGTATTTTCAAAATCTATAAATGGACCATTAAATCTGAAAGTGTGCTATTCTTATAATTTAATTATAAGCTTGCATGTGGTAGATTATAAAGCAAGTTTAGTGTAGCCTTTCTTTCCTTCCTTATGTTAGCATAGCCTTGAATATGGGTTAGTGAGATGTAGGGTTCATTTGGAAAGAACCAAACACTTACAAAATTCTAAACCCTATTCATCCCTATGCTCTCACTTAAGAAGGAGTGGTTACACTTGCATGAATAACTTGCATAAGCCAAAATGAAATCATTAAGTAAACTTTTTCATATTCTTTTTTTTTCATTCCATTTCTTTTATATGCATGTTAGTACTTAAGGAAAGAGATATATTAGTCTGGACAACCCCGAGGTTATGAGGCTTTAAGTAGCCCTAAGTAGGTTTTATACCTTACACCTCTAGTTAATAATGGCAATGTACTCACTTATGATTTTCTTACTTTCATGCATGTATGTGAAATTTTGGAGAAAGAAAACCTTTTTCTACTTAAGAAAAATCATACATCTTCAACTTCTAAACTTTCTTAAATGAATTACTTAGCATGCATCATAAAGTGTGTTAATTATCTCATTTGCATGTATAGATATGCTTAGGGTCCATCCATATGCATGTTATATATGTTGGGAAAGAATTGAAGTAATGTATATTATGTGAATTTTGATTCATTTTTCTTAATCTTAAGATGCCTTTCTTTTTGAATAGGTTTGTTTAGAGTTGATCTAAACTTAGGATTAATTAAAAGATTTAATTAAAACATTCACTTAAATGAAATTAAAAATATAAACTTACCTTAGAAATTACTTAAGGATTAGGGAAGGAAAGAGAGTCCTCTTCTTTTTCCTCTCTTTATAACATAGTAATTAATTGTAGGTTTCACTTAAACCAAATTAAAACATGAAATAAAAATAACCCAAAGTCACTAAACAACTCAAATGAAACCCTCTTCTAAGTTGAACATGTCTTTCACACTAAGAAAATTCAAACCTGAAGTCCTAACTGAACATGCCACACAACCCTTCAAAGCACACACATTAGCCTAAGTCCACTTCTAGCTTTATGTTAGGTTGGTGCATGGCTTGATGTTATATTTTTTTGTGATGAATATTTTAGACTGGATGTTAGGGTGTTTGCTCATAGAATGAATGGTAGGGCGTGCTTAGTCTAACTATTCTTTTCTGCAGGAGATTATGCTAAAGGGGCACTATCATAAATAAAAATATGAATGCTTCTTGCTTGCTGGTGCTTATACCCCTTAGCATAATCCATAGGCCAAGTGGACTTAGTCACCCATGTGTGGGGTAATAATTCCAATATACATGCTTGGGATTTGTGTGGTGTGATTTGACTAACCTTTATTTTGCATGTGTTAGTTAGATTTATGCATTTCCTTTTCATGTAAAAATTTGTATATTTAGGATTTTGGAATGATTTGTTATGGGGGATTAGGATGAGCATTGATCATAAGATATCCTATCTTATGCACCATGTAAAGCCTTGGAGTATCTACCATTCAACCATCCAAAGAAGAAAAGAAGAAAAGAAAGAAAAAAAGAAGAATAAAGCTTGAAGATGCCCATAATAATGAATTCTTTTGCTTAAATTATAATATTCATTTATAATCTGGGTTATATAAGGGTTGAGCTCGGCTACCCGTTTTGATATTTTTCAGGTTAGTGCGGTGGTGCCCGACCACAATTGCCACTTATTCTTTTTGCGATTAGCTTTATAAATTGTGTGATGATTTGTTTAGCTTTTGCAGTAAGGGCATGCTCTTCCTAGTTTCTTCCTTGCTTTATGTATGACCTGGATGAGGATTAGACTCTTTAGAAAAAAAATAAATCTTTTACCCAACTTAAAAATTCAAACTAAAACTAAGCAACTCATACCCTCACCTAAAGCTTAGGATTAAAATCAAGATAAAAAAAATTAGAAACTCCTTAGTTGGATGAGTTCTTTTCTTTATAATATCATGCACAACATCATCTTATTTCACTCTTGATTGGAGGGCTTCCATCTTTGCTAGAGAACCCGACTTGACCTATGAGGGCCATGGTGGAAACTCACCTCCTAAAATTCTAGCTTATTATGGCCAACAATCTATTTTCTCATGCATTAGTCATAAAAAGCATATTAGCTTGAGTCAAATTAATTGTCTAAAAAATGAAATTTGAAAATACATTAGATTTAGGTCATTTGAGGCATGTCCATTTACATGATCTAGTCTTTTTAGGGAGTGAGTCTAAGGATCTAGCTTCTTTCTAAATAAAAATAGCCTAACTATCTTGCATATGCATAAAGACTTACCTACATGAATTTAAAATCGTAGGAGGAGTTAGTTGGTGGCCACCCCAGGCGGTTGTAAGTCCAAGCTGTCGGGTGATTTATCATCTCTTTTGGAGACAAACCAATTACCTATTTTTCTCCTTAGATTTAGGTTGTGCTTTTGTCCCTCGCTGAAGCTCCCTAGATTTAGGTTCTGAGATTCTTCTCCCTATTTTTGGACCATAAGCATAATTCCTCACCCCTTAGGCATTTCCTTAATCTTATGTTAAGGAAATGTAAGCCCTAACATTTTAACAAAAATACAACTCAAATAAATTAAATCAATTTCTAAAATGTAAAGTCCAATTTTAGGATAGTTTGAGATGCTGGCTAGGTTTCCTAGCATCGTGAGCATCTCCTACTTATTCCCATTTTAGCTTCGATAATAACTCCCTCTTTTGATCAATCCCATTTTGATCTTCAAAAATATAAACCAATCGATTGATAGTCTTTCTTATTGAAATCTTTAGAGAGAATGATCATTTACCTTAATTGAGAGTTTTCCTAAAGGATCACGTAATTTAGGATGTAATTAATTATGTGGGCTTGCCCCTGTAGGGAACTTAATGAACCCGATTTAAAATAAACTATGCTTTACTTTTTCATGTAAAGTAGGGGAAGAATCTCTGGTACATATGCAGACACATCATCCTTAGGAGTCCTTATTGAGATGATTGGTTCCATCAAAGGGTAGTGACTTCTGTTTCTTGAGATAATACACTATACCTTAATGGCATACCTGATCACTTGAATAAGTACATCTTTGGATCTGTGTGGCATCTTACCAAGAAGATTTTTATAAGGGTATCCTCTTTCTTTTCTCTCCACAGATTTGAAAGGTGACTCCCTTATCAAGAATTTTTCACCACAGTGTCACCCTAGTGGTTGCTTCTCTGGAGGATGTAAGTTTTTAAGCTTTCTTCCTAACTTGACCATTGCAAACTGATGAGCACATTATTAGTTTGGTAGGCCTTACTGTGCAGCCGGTAAGATACCTTATGTTGACTTAATTTAAGAGGATGTAAGCCTACATGTTTTCTTCTTGAACTAGTCATCATGCACTGACTGAGTCAAGTATATTTTAGGTTTAGGATAAGTCCCCTAGTGGCTCCTTTCCTCCTGACTAATTCAAGTCTGAGTCTAGTCCTCATATGGGACTCCCCACTTAGTAGTCGCCATAGGTCGGATAGCATCTATCCCACCAACGATGGACTATCCCGATGATCATTTCCATCAGTAAAGATATAAGTCTACAAGCTTTCTTCTCAGATTGATCATCGCAAACCGACGGGCACCTTAAGTTAGTTGGTTATTGCCATGTTGACGGTGACCCACCCGGTGGATACACCACTCTTGGTAGATGTAAGTCTACAAGCTTTCTCCCAGAGTTGGCCACCATATACCTATAGGCCTTCTTTTATAGGATCTTGGATGAAGCTCATAGCGACACCTCCCTTGTTGGAACTCTATTTGGATCATGTCCTTAGCAACCCCATTTAGACACTACCCTGGTTACTCTTGGATTGGATAGTCCCCTTTCCTAGTGGTCACCCCTGTGGTTGGAGAACTTGTCTTACAGATGTGCAGATTCTCCCTTGGTCTAATAAGAGAGATTAGGACATGAGCTTCTTCTCAATGTAGTCCCTCGCACACAACAAGGTCCACGCAAACATATAAACAAAATAAAAAATATATATTTTTGCTCGTGGATTTGGAGGATACCCCCAATGGTACCTTTTTCCAAGTAGACATCCTATCTTTAGGGCAGTGTCAGCAAAACTCTCTATAGGATTGCCTGACTACTTTTGAGTTGAGATTAGTACCCGGGTTGGCACTCTCTCAATAGTCACTGTTAGGTTGGGTTTGACTTATTGTTCCACCAACAAGTTACCTCAGCGGTCATCCTCGCTTTGAAATTTATAAGTCTATTACGCATTCTCTCCAGCAAGAGTGTTGCATACCGACGGGCAGCCTTAGGTCAGGTTCAATTTGTTGCCCCAGCAACCGATCACCCAGTGGTTCCTTGTTTAGGAGAATGGAAGTCTACAAGCTTTCTCCCTAACTTGACCATTACACACCGAAAGACACCATTTATGTTGGTTAGCTCTGCCCCACAGTCGGTAGACTGTCCCTTTGGATTTGTAAATCTAAGATAGGACTAGGATGATATTAGCCCCTTCTTAGTGGATCCATCACACACTGACAGGGTCCATTTTAACAAATCAACATCCTTCCCCAGTGGAGGCCGAATGAAATCCATCCACTCTTATCCTTAGTGGATGCTTCCCCAAAATAAACCAAATAAAATATGAATTAAATCCACCTTATCCCTAGTGGATCTGAAATCTCATCCCTAGTTGAACCTCACATTACATAAAATCAAATTCCTCCCTAGCGAGGCACAAATTAAACCATTTCCCCCCAATTGAGTCCCATTTGAAACAATCCAAAACCACCTCTCCCGAGTGGAGCCCACATCATAAATTCAATCAACCGCTTATCCCCACCCGATACTTCTTCAAAATAAATTCAATCAAATTCACATCCCCGGTAGATGTATGATCCAAATCACATCAAATCCAATCACTTTTCTATTCCCAATGGATAGCTTGAACCTACTTTCCTAGTGGAAGGTTCACATACTCAATCCTTAGGAATCCTTTCTCTTATGCCCTTGCATAAATAGATTTTCATTGCACCAAGATTATGATCCCATCTACCTCTTGGGTTTGGGGTAGATCATTTCCGCTTTGCAACCTTCTGACGTTGTTGATCGCTCCCGCCAAGTGTGCCTTGTCACACCCACCTATTCCTTTTGTTGACCTCACTTTTAGAGTGAGTCCTCAACTTCCTCATCATAGATCTAAGACTCTTATAGACACTAAGAGTTCCTTAGGCATAGACACATATAGTGATTGAGAACAATTGAACTAAGCTTAGAGACTTAGAAGGGTTAATCATAGGATTATGTTGTGCTTTAGGGACTTAGAAGATTCAATTACCCTATAGCCTAAACCTAATCCATGTACACCTTCTCGAATCCAATCAAAATTCAAACCTCAAACCTCAAACCAAACCTCAAATCAAATTCAAATTCTAAATCCAATTTTAAATTCAAATCCAAATGATTGAAACCTATAATCAAATCCAAAATCAAAGTCTTTCCTAAGCCCTATGATTCTATCTTATGGACTTAGCCTTGACCAAATTCAAATTAATTCCAACTCAATTGATTCTCTTAAATATCAATTCAATCCTTCAATCAAACTAACAAATTATAAATCAAAACACAATTCCAAATGATTCAATTCTCAAATCAAACTAAGCCAAATCCCCTCTTAAGCCATATGGACCCACCTCCATAAGCTTAACCAAATCTTAACCCAAATCAACCCAAAATTAATTGATTTCTTTATAAATTAATTGTTCCTTCATTTACATTCAAAATATAAATAAAACCCACCTTCTAATGACCAAAAATAAATTAAACTAACCATTTTGACCTACATCCCCCAAACTCAAATGATTTTCTTATGGATCATTTATATCTTCATTTATATGCACAAATATAAATGAAATATAAATTCAAATGACCTAAACAAAACCCAAATCAAATCAAACCTCCAATCTTAACCTTTTAAGCCATTTCCTTAAACTTGGCCAAATGATACCCAAATCAATTCAAAACTCATGGGTTTCTTCATGAATCAATCACGCCATCAATCATTAACCCAAATATAAATGAAAATGATAATTATCAAACCAAACTCAATTCAACCTAATTCAAGCCCAACTTAGCCCTTTTGACTTAAAAACTTCAAATGAACCAGAACCCATCATAGCCCAAATTGATTACAATTGAATTTATATTTCAATAGGCTTATATAAGTTAAGTAACTTAAAGACCCTTTTTAGCCAAGTTCTAATCCAACCCAAATTGGATTAAACCAAGGCCATCCAAGCCTCATATCAGGATCAACAATCTCCCTAAGATGATCAATTACCTTGAATTGGGTCAAACCAAGTCAACTTGGTCCTTTGACCAAGTCAACCTTTAACCCAAATTAGCTAAAATTTATCCTACACCAAATTGATTGAAACCATTGATTCACACCAACTCACGATCAATGATTGAATATGACTTGACCTTCAATTATTCCAAACCAAGCCCAATTGGTCATTTGACCCAAGTTGACCCAAATTGGCCTAAAAAGCTAAAATGGGTCAAATCATGATCTAACCCAAATTGATTGCAACCAATGGTTCAAGTTCATTTCCACTTGACTACTGAACTTGACCAAAGCCATAATTGAGCCCAAATTGACCTAAATGGTCAAATTAGCATAAAATTCAAATTAAATCCAAGTTGAATCAAATTAAAGCCTTCAATCATTTTCGATTAACCAATTGGATATAGATTAACACCTAACCAAACCCAATTTGATCAATTTGGTCAAATCGGTCAACTTGACCCATTTGACTCCAAATGAGCCAAAATAAAACCTAGGCCAAATTGATTGAAACTACTTGAACTAAAACTCTCCAAATCATCATTTGAACCTAACTCAAGCCTTGGTTTGACCCAATTTGATCAATTAATCAACCCAACCCAACTTGAACCCATTTGACCAAATGAAGCCAAACCCTTTGTAACCAACCCATGGATCTTGGATGGTTGATCAAACCCAACCCAAATTGATCTAAGGTTAGCCATAAGTCAGCCCAAAAGCCATGTGGGCCCGATCCAAGCCATTTTCCAAGGGGATCTGCCATTGGACAAACTTCTTTGCATTAGATTCCTTCCTCTTAAGGCAAAGTCCACTCTACCCTTTCCTTGGAAGCCCTAAACTTTTCTATTTAGAGTATCATCTACCCATAGCCCAATCGAAGCAAGCCTAGGGCCACCCATGGACTAAAGGGAATCCAACTCATCCTCTTCACTCAAAGTCGAACCCAATGGACAAAAGGAAGAGGAAATTAGCCACCACTGCCATAGACTCCCAAGACTTCCCTACTCAAGTCATGCCACATGGACTCGATGGAGACAAGTCTGACCCCTTGGCCACCAAATTGAAGTTCGATCACGTCCATCCATCACATTCAATTTCAGGGTATACTTCCCCAATTCGAACTAAAAGTCATGGCATTTGACTGACTTGTGCCTCCTGAGTGATTTCAAAAACCCAAGACCTTCCTCAGAGCCTTCTCGAGTTTCCCCACATTGGAATTTCTTCTTCTCATGCAAAACCAAAATAAGGAAACCCCCATTTGATTCCACCTCTTCCATTCTTCCATCAAATTCTAATTCCCCCTTTCCTCATCATCTTCATGACTCGTCGAAGCCATTCGAACCTTCCTTCAAGCTCCAAAGCTGCTGGATATAGGAGTTCAACCAAAATCAAATGCTCAAAGGGAGGATCTTGGTCTCTATAGAAATCCACCTCAAACCAAAGCAATTGCTGCTCAGCAGGGTCTCATCTCTATTAGACGAAGCTTCCTCAATCGCTCGAACCACTGGTCTTAGCTCTGGTGAGGTATGGCCATTAAAATCGATCTTTAGCTCATTTTTGGTTGGTCTTTTATGAAGTGAACGTGAATGTGAGTCAATCATAGTTGTTGGATTAATTTTTGGGATTATGGTTAATTATGGCTATTTAATTAATTTTTAATGCTGAAACTTCAAAAATACATAACAAATTGCAAAAAAATCCAAAAAAATATAAATGATGACTCATTTTGAAGGTATTTAAGAGGGAAATCCAATAAAATTATCATTAATTAAATTAGAATAGTAATTTCTACTTAATTAAGTTTAAAAAAATTAATTAACTTAATTACTCTTTAATTAATCATAATTTTCAAACTTTCTAAGATGTTTATGACCTCCCTCCCCAATTTTATTAGAATTTATTAGCTGATTAATTTAGGTAATCAATTAGTTAAGCCTTAATTACCCTTTTAGCTTAATTAATGATAATTAATCAAATGAATAGTAAATTAGTTAATTAATTAAGCTTAATTGTGAAGGAACTTAAGGAAATGGATTGGAACCTTTCTTCTAATCTTTTCCTTAAGCCCCAATCATTTTTAAAGAGTTAATTAATTAAACACTTAATTAACCAATTAACTTAATTAAAATTTGGACTACTAGAATTTATTAATTAAACAAAGGACTTGGGGATAGGGATTGAGGCCTCTTTCTTGGTCTCTTTCCTTAAGCCAATTTTATCTCATAATCAAGGATGGTTAAGGCTTATTAATTGATTCATGGTTTAATAATCTAACTTAAAATTCAAATCATCTTTAATTGGATTAATTAAACTTTTGATCTTTAGATGTTTAATAATCTAAAGAAGCTTAATGAAATTATGATTGGTCTACATGTGCAGAGAAATCATAAAAGTAATTAAACAAATTCCTTAATCTTAATTAACTATTAATCATGAACCAATTGCATTAGGCCCCATCATTTCTTAGGAGCATTGCTAATTTACTTTTTCAATGTGGTTGCATATCATGTTGGCTCATCATTATTTAGTTAATTAACTTAAGGTGATGTTTGTAAGGGTTAATTAATTGATTTGATTCTTATCTTAACTTAATCTATCCATAAAATTCAACTTAATCACTCATTAAACAAAATTAATTTACATAATTGGGGACTAAGATCAACAAACTCCTCAATTTCATAAATCAAAAATAAAACATAAAATCAAAAGTGACTTTAAGAAACTTTGGTTCATCTTAAATATGCTTATTTAATGTGATTGTCCTTAGGAATTAGTTGGATTGAATGAAATTACATGCTTGTGTTTCTTTATTTCTTTCCAACCATATTAAAGTGTTGTATGCCACTTGAATCATGCATTCATTTCTTCAAAATTAATCAAAATAAATGATTTTCTTTATGTCAAATTTGCATGTGTTGACTTAATTAAAATATGTGGCTATTATCACTATTAAATCAAATGTATTTTAGCTTATTAATGAATAATAATACATGTTGTAACATTAGTTATACATACATAGGAGGTGCATGTGAATATAAGCTTAGTGTATGAAGTGAAGTTCCTTTCTTTCATTCATATGTTGACTTGCATAAGTATGAATGTTAATGGGTATATTAGTCATGATATTCTGGGGACGCACGACTTTAAGTAGCCCTAAAGAGGTTCCTACCTCACTCCCCTGGTGCAAAATAATGGCGACATACCCGTTTGATTTCATTCTTATGTATCTTGACATTAGAATTTGGATAGAGCTTTAATTCATTCACACAAATAAATAAATTAAATTAAATATAATTTTTGCATGATTTCCATTCTTATAGTTATTTGTACACTCATATGCATTTAAGAATAGCGGGTATATCTAGTCTGGACATCCTGAGGATGCACGACCTTAAGTAGCTCTAAGGAGGTTCCTACCTCACTCCCCTGGTGCGTAACAATAACAAATTACTTGTTTAGAACTTTCATACATTTGAATGTGTATTTAGCTAAAGAATAAGAATCCTCTTTTTCTATGAAAAATCATTCATACATCCTACATTTAAGTGTGCCAAAAATATATTATATTTATAGATATGTTTAGGATTTAATCATATGCATGCTACATATGATGGAAGGAAATAAATAAACATGTGTTGTGTGATAGTAATTAACTCCAACTGATTTTAAGATGTCTTTCTTATTGAATGAGATTATTTAAAGTGAACCTAAACTTAGGATTAATTAAAATATATGATAAGTCATTCATTAAAGATAATTTACTTTAGATGTGCTTAAGATAGGGATAAAAAGGAGTGATCCTCTCTTTTCTTCTCTTTATAACACTTAGTTGCTAAGTATAGGCCAAATGAAACAAATCAAATTACAAAATAAAATCCTCAAATCAATTAAATGACTTAAAGAAAAACCATTCTTTAAATTGAATCTTTCACATTTAGAAAATCATAACAAAGCTTAGTTAAGGCCTACCACACAAGCCTTAACACACACACCTTAGATTAAGTCACCACTTCTAGCTTTTAGGTGCATATTTTAATGCATGTTTGCTTTTATGATATATTATTGTAGACTTGATGTTATGGTGTATATTTTGTAGACCGGATGTTAGGTCATAATGACTAACCATATTTTCTAGGAGATTGTGCTGGGTGCTTAAAATAAATATAAATGCTCTCTTTTGCAGGTTGCTTAACCACTCAGTATAATATAAATTAGGACAGGTGGACTTGGTTACCCATGTGCAGGGTGCTATGTCCAAATTATATATAACTGCTTGAGTTGTATGGTGTGTTTAGCTAATGCTTATTTTATAGATGTAGTTAGATTTACTTTTTCTTTTTTTAATGTAATTTTGCATTAGGAATTAGGATTAGTGTTATAGGGGATTAGAATGAGCAATGGCTAGAAGGCTTTGTCCTGGAAGGGCCCGTGATGAAGTAAGCAAATCCAAATGAAGAAATGGAGGAGATATGAAGATATGAAGAATGAATACCCCCGTGATGCTTAACCATGACTTTAATGTAATTTTTCTAAACAACTCATAACCTCACATAAATCTTAGGCTTTAAATCAAGATAATTAAAATATTTAGCAACCCCTTAGCTGAATGTTGTATGTCTCACATCATTCATTCATATTGATTCACTCTTGTTAAGAGGGGACTTCCATCCTTGCATGATAGAAGAATGCTTGACTTTTGAGGGCATCACTTGTGTTGGAAGACACCCCTTCTCTCTGATTTAGCCAATAATCTCATTGCATCATGCATCTAGACATATAAAAATATTATAGCCTTTACCAAAATGAAGAGTTAAAAATAAACTAAATTTTGAAAAGATTTACATTAGACTAAGTCATTATTCATACCACTCATGCTCTAGTCTCTTTAAGGAGTGGGTTTAAGGACTTTAGTTTCTTTCTAAATAATAACAACCTAACCATCTTGTAAAATCATATGACTTATCCACATGATTTTAATGTGTATGATGTTAGTCATTTCCCCTATAACCAAAGAGTTGGGTGATTTACCCTCTCTTATGATGATAAACCATATACCCATCTTCGCTTAGATTTAGGATATACTTTAGCCCTCGCTAAAGCTCGCTAGATTTAGGATATGAGGTTATTGTTTCCCCTTAGGCTACAAGCATAAATCCTCACCTCTTAGATATTTTTATAATCTTATATTATGGGATTGCAAGCCCTAACAATCTAATAAAAATTCAACTCAAACATATAATTCTCTTCAAATTTTAAAAAAATAAAGCTCTACCATATAATTTATCATGAGTATTCCTTACTTATCTCCCTTTGGCTTTGATAATAAGTCTCTCTCCTTTTGATCCATCCCATTTTATTTTTCAATATGACCAATTTATTGATAATCCTATCTTTAAAATCTTTAGAGATAATAATTGCCTACTTTAATCAAGAGTATTCCTAAGGAATTCTCCTTCCTTAGTATGTGATTAACTATGGGGGCTTACCCCCATAGGAAACTTTAGAATCTGATTTAAATAAAGTTTATTTTATTCATCCATGTAAAGTAGGGGAAAAATCTCTAGTATATTCAAAGACCCATCATGCCTTAAGAGTCTTTATTAGGTGATTAGGTCTATTATAGGATGGCGATTTCTATCTTTCGAGATAACACACCATTCATTAATGTCACACCCGATCACCTCAATAAGTATACCCTCAGATCTGTGTGGTGTCTCCCATATACATAATCAAAAATAAACACCATAATGTCATGTGATAGAAATTCAATCAAATTAATTTTAAGATGCCTTTCATATCGAATGGGATTAATTAAAGTGGACCCAAACTTAGGATTAATTTAAAATGTGTAATAAGTCATTCACTAAATAGAACTAAATTAAATAAATTATGCTTTAGAAAGTGGCTTAAGATAGGAATGAAAGAGAGAAATTTTCTTTCTTCTCTTTATAACACTTGGTTAAGTGTGGATCATATAGAACAAAAGAAAACACAAATTAAAATTCTCAAATCAACTTCAAGTGAAATTAGCCTCTCATGTTAAATTAAATATTTCTATAGTTAGAAAATCATAACCTTATTGCCTAGTTAAGACATACCAGCCTTACACACATATTATAATTAAGTCCCACTAGCTTTATAGATGGTGCTGTGATGTGTATTTTATTTTGTGATGTATTATTTTAGACTGGATGTTAAGGTGTATATTTTGTAGACTAGATGTTAAGCCATGATTAGCCTAATCATATTTTATGCAAGGGATTATGCTTAAGGGACCACTTAAAAATAAATATAAATGCTCTCTTGCGGTTGCTTAAAGATAATCCAAGACAGTGGACTTACCCATGTGCAAGGTGCTAAGTCCAAATTATGATATAACTGCTTGGGTTGTATGTATGTTTAGCTGACACTTATTTTGCAGGTGTAGTTAGATTTACTTTTCCTATCTTAATATAATCTTGCATTAGGAATTAGGATTAGTGCTACAGGGTTTAGGATGAGCATGCAAAGTTTATGTGACATGTGATGCCTTGAAGCCTACCAAATCAAAGGAGGAAAGATGATAAAGAAATAAAGGAGACATGAAGTTATGAAGATTTAAAGATCCCTTAGCACTAATTCATTGTAATTGTAATTATTATTTTATGCAGTTGTATGGGTAGAGCTCAATTTTTTTTTTTTTTACGCGTTGTATGAAGGTACCCAACTGCACTGGCCTTTTATTCAATTGTGTTAATTATAAAATTATTTGATATTTTGGTTAACTTACGCAATAGAAACAACATGTTCTTCCTAGTTTCTTAGATGATTAATGTTTTAATTTGTGGCCTGGATGTGATTAGGCTTTTGGAAAAAAATTAATTTTTCTATCCCAATTAATAACTCATAACTAAAATTTTCTACGACTCATAACCTCACATTAAAGCCTAGGACATAAATAAGATAATTAAAAGATTTAGTAATCCCTTAGCTGTATGGCTAAATGTTTCATAATATGCATATCATATTATTTCACTCTAATGAGAATTTCCATCCTATAGGGAAGGCTTGATCTGAGGGCCTCGTGTTGGAAAACACCTCTTTCTCTCTCGATTTAGCCCATAATCCATTTTCATCATGCATATAAGCATCTATGTTTAAAGCTTTTGTTCAAATGAAGTCAAAAAAAATTAAATAAAAAATTTGAAAAGATTTCTCATTAGACTAAGCCATTGTTCATACCACTCATGCTCTAGTCTCTTAAGGAGTGGGTTTAAGGACTTTAGTCTCTTTCTAAATAAACAACAGCCTAACTAATCTTTCAATTTCATATGCTTGGATCACATAGATTTAAAGTATAGGAGGTGTTAGCTGGCTTCCACTCCAAGTGATTATAAGCCTAGCAGTCAGGTGATTTATTCTCTTTTGTGGAGGTAAATCATATACCCATCTTCGCTTAGATTTAGGTCGTGCTTTGGTTCTTACTAAAGCTCTCTAGATTTAGGACCCAAGGTAGTTATTTTTTTCATGCTACAAGCATAAATCCACATCTCTTAGGCATGTCCATAACCTGAAGTTGGTGGATTATAAGCCCTAGTGATCTAATGAAATTTCAACTCAAACAAAATAAATCTCTTCAACTTCAAATATATAAAGCCTAATTATAAGATAGATTGGAATGCTCACTAGCCTTTCTAATATCATGAGCATTCCCTACTCATCTCCTTTGGCTTCCAAAACAAGTCTTCTCTTGAACTATCCCATTTGATTTTCCAAACATAACCAATTTATTGATAGTCTAGCCTTGAAATCTTTGGAGACTTTAATTTCTACTTTAATCGAGAGTATTCTTAAGAGATTCTAGCTCTTAGGATGTAATTAACTATGAAGGCTTGCCTCCATAGGAAACTTAACAAACTCGGCTTAATATAAACTCTATTTTACTTTTTCATGTGAAGTAGAGGAAAGATCTCTGGTACATTCAAAGACCCATCATGCCTTAGGAGTCCTTATTAGGTGATTAGGTCTATTATAGGGTGATAATTTTTATCTTTCGAGATAGTGCATCATTCTTTAATATTGTACCCGATCACTTCAATAAGTACCCCCTAAAATCTGCGTTGTGTCTCACATCCAAAAATAAACATAACAATTAGTAACCAATTAATATTCATAGATTTTTCTAAAATAATATACTCAATCATAACTTTTATTTTTCTTATCGAGCATCTACACATACATAGAAGTTTCTACAAAAAAAATTTATTTATTTAACAAATATATAAATATGTTGTAAATTTTTAAAGTCAATAACTAGCAAAATGACATATTCAAATAAATTATTGTGCGTAAACATTTTATCCTGCCAAATTATATTATTCTTCAAGAAAAAAATTCATAGTAGTTTATGAAGATGTTATTTATGCAACAAAAAATAAATTTTTTTATGAACAATTTGATCTTGAAATTCATTGAATGATGAAAAGTCATAATTTCAACAATATATATTTCAAAAATTATTTTAAAAAATTAAAGTAATACAATTTCACAAGAAAAGCTTGTTAAAAGAATCATGCAAACATATAAGATCATTTAGTAAAAATATTAAATCAGAATTCTAAGAATATATATATATATATATATATATATATATATATATATATATATATATATATATATATATATATATATATATATATATATATATATATATATTAGTAAGAGAAACATTCAAAAATGGAGAAGATGAAGTGTCGAACACAATTATTACCATGCTTTGGGGGAATTCTTTTTGTTGACATCTTAGCATCATCACATCAAAGAAGATCACGATAATCAAAATAAGAAAAAATTTCTTTGATCTCAGTAAAAAAAAAGGTGAAACTTTTAGGCATCACTTACAACTCCACATATGAAGTACATGTTTGTACTTTAGTATAAAAGCACATACCCTAAAAAGAGAAAGGGAGATTTATATACATGACACACAATTCTTATGTATTTATATATGTACCTCCTAAATTTTAATTTATACATATATAACATCTCAATCTTCGATATATAGAGAAACATTCAAAAATGAAGAAGATGAAGTGTTGAACACAATTATTGCCATGCTTTGGGGGAATTCTTTTTGTTGAAATCTTAGCATCATCACATCAAAGAAGATCACTATAATCAAAATAAGAAGAAATTTATTTGATCTCTGTAAAAAAAAAAGGTGAAACTTTTAAGCATCACTTACAACTCCACATATGAAGTACATGTTTATACTTTAGTATAAATGCATAGACCCTAACAAGAGAGAGGGGATTTACATGCATGCCACACAATTCTTATGTATTTACATATCTTCCTCCTAAATTTTAATATCACATCAAAAATATCATAATCACTCACATTTTAAATGTGGAATGCATCTTTTTAAGCATAGAAAAGTATTAGATAAGTAAATACATAATAATTGTGTGGTATGTATGTAAATCTTCTAAAGAGAAATTAAGTCTACTTACACAACATAGCATTCAACCTCTTTTAAAAAAAAATAATTGGGAATTACAAAGAAAGAATTAGAAGAATTAAGAAATGTATGATTTCTTTTCACACATAGGTGATATTTATACTTGAAAAATAAGATTGGGAGTTATAAATTTTTAAAAAGTTTATACTTTGTTTGTAAAATATTTTGGAGTTCTTTATATGGTAAAAATGTACATTTGGATATTTTTGCATTTCGAAAAAGAATAAATTTTTAATTATTGTTGTACCGTGCGTGAGCACATTTCTGCACTAGTAATGACCATTAGAGCTTAAGGATGGTTTACACTTTCCTCTACCCAAACATAAATATTTCAACATTTTTTGATATTTTAAAATTAATTTTGATATTTTTAGAGCTTAAGGAAGCTTCTATAATTAATTTCAATAAATTTAAGTATTGACTATCGACAAATCTTTTCATAGCCCAAACAAACCTATTTTAACATTTTTTTTAATATTTTAATTTAATTTTGATTTTTTTTTTTTTTGAGTTAAACTATGTCTTCAAAATAATTTCAAATATATTAGAAGATTTTCTAGTAAAAATTTTTATTACTTTTCACTTTAATCAACATGTTTACTTAAAAAATAATTGAAATTATGTATGATAATACTTCGTTCATGATCTCAAAGGGGCATTCACATTTATGTGTAAGTATGGTGTTTTTATTTGGAGTCCTAGGAACACCATGCAGATCTTAGGATATACTTATTGAAGTAATCAAGTGCGATATTAAGGTATGATCTACTATCTCAAAAGATAGAAATATCACATTATAATGGACTCAATCACCTAATAAGGACTCCTAAGTCAAAAGAATATATATATATATATATATATATATATATATATATATATATATATATATCAAAATCTATTCCCTACTTTACATGGAAAAGTAAAATAGGGTTTATTTTATGCTAGGTTCTTTAATTTCATGGGGAAGCAAGCTTCCATATTTAATTACAATATAGGAAATGGGAATTTTCTAAGAACACTTTTGATTAAAGTAGTCAACTAATATCTCCAAAGATTGCGATGCTAGACTATCAAAGGATTATTTGTTATTGGAAATCAAATGGGCTTGTTTGAATATGAAGGTTTCTTCATGGATTCCAAAGAAGAATAAATAGGAAGCATTTAAGATGCTAGGAAGCATAATGGATGCCTCAGTCTATCTTATGGTGAGGCTTTATATTTTTGAAAGAGATAATCTATTTTCATTTGAGTTAAAATTTTATTAGAAAGCTATGACTCATATTCCAACAACACAAGATTATGAATATGCCTAAGAGGTGAAGACTTATACTCGTAACAAGAGAAAAAAAGCCGCCTCAGAACCTAGATCTAGTGTGCTCTAGCACAAGCTAAGAGCTCAACCTAAATCTATTCGAGAAAAGTGGGATATGATGGTTCACTTCTATAAGAGAGAATGAATCGATCCTGACTCTTCTGGACTTACAACCGCTTAGAATTGCTGACAGCCAACACCTCCTATATTTTAAAATTATGTACGTCAGTCATATGTAAATGCAAAATGGCTAGGTTATTATTAATTAGAAAATAATCTAGAGTCTTAAACTCATTCCCTAAGAAACTAAATCATGATTGGTATGAAAACATGACTTAGGCTAATACAAAATTTATAAAATTTTAAATCATGTTAGCACATTAATTTGGACCAAGGCTTAGGATAATTATGCCTAAATGCATGATGAAATTAAGTTATGGGCTAGATCAGATAGAATGGGTGTTTACCACTACAATGGATTGCCCTCACAAGTCAAGTCTGTCCCTTATCATGTAAGAATGGAGATCTCATATTTTCAAGAGAGAAACAATATGATATGCATGATGTGATAAATACAACATCCAGCTAAAGGGTTGTTAAATCTTTAATTTATCTTGATTATAGGCCTAGGCTTTAAAGTGGGGCTATAAGTTGATTAAGATTTTAGTTATGAGTTATTAATGAGGGTAGAAATTTTAATTTTATCCTAAAAAGACTAATGTATCCAGGCCATACATCAAACATACATACTTTAAGAAACCTATGAAAAGCATGCCACTTCTATTACATAATGTAAATACAACAATCAAATATTTGAATTTTATAAAAGAATAAAAGGTCAATGCGGTCGGGTCTCATTGTACACCCCAAAAAAGAAAAGAAATTGGGTAGCTGAGCTCTACCCTTATAATACCCGAATTACAATTAAAGTTTACAAATGAAATAAATGATATGAGAGTCTTCATTTCCTATTCTTATTTTCTTCTTTGGATTAGCTTACTCTATGCTTCATAGAATCTCCCAAGTCTTTGCCTTCTAACCATTGCACATCCTAAATCTCATAGCAATAATCCTAATCCTATTACAAAATTATTTTTTTTATAAGAAAACTAGCTCTAACTATACCTGCAAAATAGATGTTAGCTAAACAAATATACAAGTCAATCAATTATATTTCACATATTTGGGCTTAACATCCTGAACTTGAGTAACCAAGCCCACTTGTCTTAATTGGATTATGTTTAGGGACTTAAACAACACTTGCAAGCAAAAGATATTTTTTTTATATTTTATTATTACAGCGATCTCTTAAGCATAATTTCTTAAAAAACATCATTAGGCTAGTGATGGCCTAATATCCAGTATACGCACAAGCAATCCTAACATCCAGTATAGACATTACATCACAAAACAAAATATATCTCCATAATTAATTTCATAATTTTCTTAATTTTAATAGTTATTAAATTACTTAAAAGGGGTAATTAGGGCTTAAAATTATGATTTTCCTAATTTACTTAGCAAATTAATCCAAGAAAATTATGGGAAACAAAAGTGATCCCATGTATCCAACATAACAATTTTCCAAGTTAATTAACCAAGTGATTAGGGCTTAATTATGATAATTAGTTGAAATTTTAAACTAATTAGTCATTGTTCATTAGATAAAACCTAGAAATTTTATTTTTCTTAAATTCTCTTCTGTCTAAGCTTTCTATAGAGGGTTTATTTGTATTTTTTATTTTTTATAATTGGTTATAAATTTTGGAAGTTCTAGATAATTAATCATATCTTTAGCCCTAATTAAAAGATTTACACAGTCGGCGCTGCGTGGACACTAACGCTACAACACTTTCCACGTGGCGCCACAAGATTAGTTATTTAAAACGTCTAGCGTTGTAGCTAACTCAGCAATGGCGGACATAATTTTATCTCGGCCGTTCAATCTTGGATCAAATGACTAAGATTAATGCCCTAATTCTAAAGTAAATAAATTAAAAAATCTAATGCGATTAATCACAAATGTTCATTCTAATCATACGGAGTAGAAATCTAATGATCTGTCATCCCATGAGCGTTGGAAGATAGATTGTGTGTTTGTCTTCCACTGCCCAATTCGAGCTCGTCATAGCTTGTTCAATGATAGAAATGATTCCAAATGATCAAGGATAAAATCTAATAAGATCCTATGGTAGGATTCAAATAAAAACATTATTTCATTCACAAAAATCAACAATCCTAGATATTTCTACAGTTTATCAAATTTTATCTCGTCAGAGCTCAAGATTGATGGTCCATCGTCGAAGGTAGCTTCGTCCTAAAGAGACGAAGCCCAATTAAGAAGCCTGTGAGTTGCCTCCCCACCAATTGCTCTATAGGCCAAACGTTATCGTGAAACTTGCCAGAGTTGGTCTTAAGGTGGGTTCCAGTGCTCAGATTGATTGTGAATCGATTCATTTTAGCTCATTGAGGCTAAGGGAAGGTGTGAGAAAAAACTAATTTCAGTTTGGTGGAGGTTTGGTGACTTTGGATGGAGATGAAGTTCGGGTTCAAGTGGATCTCGATCTCGTCGGTGACTTGAGGCACGAGGAGCTCGAGGGTGCTTTGGGACTGCTTGGGATCATATGAGGAGTGTGTGGCTTGAGTTTGAATGGGAGAAGATGGGTATACCTCTCTCCCCAAATGAACCAAGCCATGGGATGGGTTCAGTTTTTGGTAGTCGTCCAGCTGACGTGGGTTGTCAGAGGTAGCAGCAGATTGGTGATGTGGAGGTGTTTGAGTGGTTGAGGGAGTTTAATGGCCTGCCATAGGGTGCACACCTCTTTCGAGGTGGACCAATGGTCGACCAAGGGAATGAGGGCCTCCCTTTGGTCAATGGTTGCACCCAACAGCTTTGGGTTAGGTTGGGTTAGTGGGCCTATGTCCGAAGAGGGCTAAAGTTGGCTTTCATAGGCAAAGCAGATGGTAGGCCTTCCAAATGGGAATTTTGTCTTATTTGGAACTATTGGCTTACTTGATTTGACCCAAACTGAGCTCACTTGGGCAAGTCAATGGGGACTTAAGGATGAGTTATGCTCAATTTGGTTGGGTTTGGCTCAAGCTGACTCATATAGGTCAATTTGAGTTCACTTGGGATAAGTTGACCAATTGACCAAATTGGGACAAGAAAGTTATTGGATTATGTTTGATTGGATCTTTGGAATGTATTGATGCAATTAGTTTGATCCAATTTGAAGTGGATTTGAGTTTTGCTCAATTAGGTTCATTTAGGATAAATGGGTTAAGTTGACCAATTTAGTCAAATTGGCCAAATTGATTTGAATGGAATGTTGATTCATGTTTCAATGTTCATTTGAGATTGATTGTATCCATTCATTTAAATTAATATGAGATTTGGTTCAATTTGATCCTTTATGTTAAATTGGGTCAAAAAGGTTAATTTGGTCCATTTGATCAAATTGGCTTCAATTGGTGGTTGAATTGTGTTCAATACTCAATTCATGATTAATTAAATTTATTGGTTGCAATCAATTTGAATTAGAATGAGATTTGGTTTAATTTGACCCTTTAGGTCGAATGGCCAAATTGGCTTGGCTAAACCTAAATGGATGTAATTGAATAATCAATGGTGATCAACAATCAACAATCATTTTGGAAAAGATTGAGTGAATTGGTTTGGTTTAATTGAGGTTTGATTGAGGATTAACTCAATTGGGTCATTTAGGTCAATTTGGGTTGGATGGATCAATTAGGTTGATTGGGTCCAATTGAGGCTATATGAACATTGAAACATATTCAATGATGGATTTAGACATGAATGGAGGCTTTGATTGCAATCAACTTGAGTTAGATTAAATTTTGGCTCATTTGAATCTTTTTAGGTCAAATGGGTCAACTTAGATCAATGGAGTTGATTGGCTCGATTGAGTGGATTGGGATAAGTTATGATGTTTGGTACGACGCTTGGAATAATCAACGAATAAGGATTGGGTTGGATTGACTTGATTCAAATTGAAATTGGTTTTGATCTTTAAGGAATTCACATGGGCCAACTTAGATTAAGACCCAAATTGACTTGCCATGGTTCAATTGGATTGCAATCAAAGCCTAATCATGCTGAATTGGATTCCAAAGAAGTTTGGATAGGTTGAGTTTCAATCAAGTCAGTTTGATTTTGAAAAATCCAAACAGGTTAGGTTGGGTTGAGTCAACTTAGCCTGTTTAGCCAAGTTAAGTCTATGATGGATCAATTTGAGCCTAAATCGATTTGGCATTTGGCTTGGAGCTTGGTTTGCATTCATTTAATTTAAATTTAGTTAATTGATTGATCATGAACTATGGTTGAGTCTTAGAATAGGTGAGGCTTCACTTCTCCTAAGGTAGGCTCTAATCTTAAGGTTGTACCCTATGAGTCTCTAGGTTTGTGTTTGGTGTTCCCTTAATCACTAAAAGTGTTATAGCACTAGGGAACTCTTAGTGTCTAGAAGAATCCTAAATCTAGGATAAATGTAGTTAACCTCACTCCAGAAGTGAGGTCAACAATAAGAAGAGGTTCTGATTTATCTTTTTTGTTGTAAACTTTTAAACATACATGCATATATATATATATATATATATATATATATATATATATATATATATATATATATATATATATATATATATATATATATATATAAATTCAGAACCAATTGTCCTATGATTTCAACAATCTATAGTCAAATTAAAATTTTCAATAAGATGAACCCAAAAACACCGAAAGTATTCTAACTCAAGTCCAAATGATCCCAAATCAATCACTTAAATTATAGTTAAAATTTTAATATATTAAATGATTCTCTAAATCTTGCATACTTTCAGTCAAAGTAAGCATCTTAATAAAAAATATAAAAGCTTAATATCATTTAATTTTGAAATAATTAAGACACTTAAATACTGAAGAATGGTCTACGATCAAAAATATCAACATAACATGTCAAATGGAGTGTTTTAAATTTTTTGCTAAAATGACTAAAATATTACACTCAAATTATAAATAAAAAACCTATTCTTTATATGAGGGGGACTTATACTAGAGATAGAGAGAGCTTAAAGATTTGAATAACTCTAGATATCTACCCGATGCTTGACGCCAACGAACACCTCAACCATTGCTATCATCTAACTGTCATCACTTAAGCGTCATTATCCGATTGTCATTTTCTATCATCATTATGTTAGTACTATCATTAGACCACTAAAACTTTACTATCATTTGACTACTATTGCTTGATCATCATTTGTTCTCCATAGTATGTTTGTTATCATTAGATTGTTGTCTCCCAAGTTACATTATTCAGCTACCTTTATCCTCCCTCTGCTACTTCTACATTCTCTGCTAAAATTATAAAAGATTAAGAAAGTTCTCTTAGTTTTGTAATTTTGTCATCTTTAGTTGTAGGGAAGAATGGATTTATATAACATTATTTTAATTGGGAAAGAATATGGATTTATATCTTTAAGCACAATGTGAATTATAAGGAAGAAGATCTTAAATATTTTAATTTATAGCTTTTTTTAATGTTTTGAAATTGAACATCTATACTTGAATAATGATTTTTAGCTCAAAAAAATGAAAAAAAAAAGTCTTTAATATTTTACCAATCTAAATCAAGGTTTTAAGTGAATGAATGAACTAAATGAATAACTCAAATTTAGCTCAATTAATACTTATTTATGTTCATTAAATTAAGAAATTAGATAAATTTGAATATTTTAAAAGTTCTAAGATTAAATTAACTAAATTTAAGCATAATCTAACTTGTTATTCAAAACTTATATACTTATATATCTCACATTCCACGCATTTTTTACACACACACACACACACACACACACATATTAGCTAAATCCATACATATAACTCCGAAATATCTCTTCATCCAATCATAAGACTTAAACTAAAAGAGATCATCATAATCATAGCATGAAAATTATTAGAATTTTTTAATATAGATGCCATCTAACTTGTTTGCTCTCATACACAAGATGATCTCATCATTGAAGCAACCTAAAAAAAGTAAAGCTTATTAACACTTATATCTTATCAAAATATGATTTGTATATTTTATAAATAAAAACTTACCTTTAAGTAAATTTTTAATAATCTTTTTTAAATAGCATTACACCTTACAAAATTCTTGAAAGGCACCCAATAAAGTTGCCTCAATGGAAAGCTAATAGTAGACAAAGTTATCATTAGTAGAGAAAGTAGTAGATAGAACTATCACTCACAACCCCTAGAAAGTATGTGGTAGTCTTGATAAGAAGTTAGTAGTGGATAGGGTCTTCAGCGAAAAGAATTTAAGAAAATAAGTGGTCTTTAGCTAAAAATTTTAAATTATACTCAAAAAAGATATTAGTACATCCAAAAATTTTCAAAAACATAAATTTTAGAAGTTACAAATATATAAAAAAAATCTCAAAAAGCATAACTCTTGAAACATATGAATTTATAGAACAATCTTAGAAGATTTAAGTTTTAAAAAACTAATAGTCCTCACAAAAAAAAGAGAAGGCATTCAATCTTTCTTTACATTAAGTTTATCTATTAAACATGAATTAAAATTTCTTATCCAAAAATCTTAGACAGACAAAATCTTTAAAGAAAGCTAAAGCCTCAAAAAGGCTAAAATTCTTAAAGAGATATGATTTCCATTTATCTAAAAATCTTAAAAGGTATAAGCCTCGAAAGATATATAAGCATATGAAACATAAAAAAGTTTTTATCACCTAAAAGATCGAGGCCCCCATTTCCCAACTAAGGGGGCAAATATCTTATTGAAAACACAAAGATTCAACAATAATATATTATAATAAGATCGAAATATTTCAAGTACATCTCAAAAAAAAAAAAAAAGAGTTAATCTCATCTAAAAGGCAAGTTCTTAAAATTTTAGATCACTCTTATACAATAAATTAAAGTTCATTAACTTAATTATAAATATTTTTCAAACTTGTATATCACTACATGAAAAAATATATAAGGCATGAAAAATAAGAAGACTTATTCTAAAGCCACATATAAAGTTATTAAATCAATAAGGTGTTAACATATAGTATTTATCATCATCAGTAGAGATTTCTTAAAGTCTTTTATAACATTTAAATCGTTAAACTTCTGCATTAGCTTTCAAATTGTGGCCTCTTTCATTAACGAAGATTTTATGAAGCCTTTTATTACTTTTAAATCTCTAAACTCTTGCATCAACTTCAAATGAGTGATCTATGCTCTTTTGAAGTTGATTTTTTGAAGTAACTTATAGCTTATCTAAAACAAGTCTTAAACAAGTTTAACTATATTAAAACTAACATCGATGCTTGACATCACTAATGTGGACACCCAACATCAATATTAATCTTAGAATCAACTTCTTACCTTGATAGTACCTATAATATACATAAATATTCATGTTAGATTAAAGCACAAATTGTAGAAACTAATAGAAATATGTAGATCATTAAATTCATTTTGTTTCCAAGGGCAATAACTATAATAAAAATTCTTTTGTTTAATACTTTAATGACTTTTTTTATGATGGCAATGTAGTATAGAAATCACTAACCAATAACCATTCATAGATTTTTCGAAAATAATATACTTAATAGAACATTTTTAATTTTTTATGGAGCATCCACACATAGATAGAAGTTTCTATAAAAAATTTCAATTTATTTAACAAATATATAAAGATGTAGTAAATTTATAAAGTCAATAACTAGCAAAATGATATATTCAAATAAAATGTTATGCGTAAATATTTTATCCCACCAAATTATAATATTTTTCAAGAAAAAATTTAATAGTTGATATGACATTGAAAATTCCACTAATCGAAGCACGAATCTTGATGTCGAAAGCAATCTGATTATGAGTCAAGACTAACTCAGATCAAGCGCTTATTAAAAACTTTGTGATATCAATCGGCTCCTAAATATAGAGTGTTTATAGTCAAATCGAGCATCTTGACGAGCCGGATCTAACAAACCCAAGATCTCCTAATTCTCACTTCATTTGAGCATTCAAATACTTAAAATATATCAGATGATCAAGGGAATAATTTTGAGTTGTCTGAGAATTTTGCATATATTTACTGAAACATCACTTCTTTAATCTATAAATAACCTCTCATTCTTCACATGAGGGGATACCAAGCTAAAGAGAAGAGTTGTGAGGCTTGAAGAATCTCCAAGCATATCGCGGCCACCACGGTCGCCGACTAGCCACGGCCATCAAAGCTAACCATCGCAGTCGTTGCCGGCCACCACCACCACTGCCGCTACCACCGCCACCAATCATCGCTATCGCCACCGCGCCGTTATCGTTACCACTGTTGCCCGTTGGCGCTACCACCGGTCCGCCAGCTGACCACTGCTGGTTGACATGGACCACGCTGAACCATTCTTATCGCCAATTATCGCTGATCTGTTACTTGCCAACCATCGCCACCGCCGCTTATCACACGACACCGCTGCTGATCATTGCTGACACCGCAATTGCCAGCCGCACTATTGTAGAATTCACTAAATTGCATTGGTCACCATCGTACTACTACCGAGCACTGACATCGATATCGCTATTCATTATTTTAACTATCACTAACTACTATATTAACTAGCGCAGATAGCTATTGTCACATGATTTAGGGATTTTCATTGTCAGGCTTTTTCACATACAACTCTTTAATCTCATTATCTGGAAAACTTAAACTTTGTACTTCAAAATAGATATATAGTGGAACATTTTTACTAGGCTAAGTCCTGTGATTTTTTCTCTCTTTTCAGGATTTTTTCATGTAAAAATCCTGGAGTTTCTCATTCTCTCTTCAAATATTTGTGTGTGTGCTGGATTTCTCAACAAGCCTAAAGCATAAAGTTTTATTCTACCATAATTGAGTTTCTAGCATGCAACAATTTGACGTTGTCTGTAGAAAATATTCCCTTTACATCTTCACAATGATTGACAATCTAACTTTATATTCAAAACAGCACTACCTATATGATGAAGAAAATCTTATTCTCGAGGAACACATAAGAGGAATGAAGATTTATCAAACTTCGATCCTTCAGCTTTTGTTAGAAATTGGGGGGGGGGGGACTCTTAATCTTAAAAGATCATCTAAATCAATATTCCATATATCTAATTGATTATCAGTTCGAGAAGCAAGTCAGTAATACTCATGAAAATGGCATAAATCAAAAAGTAACTTTGGCTACAAATGAATATTTTTGATTTGACCTCCTCCACACAAGTTAAATGTAATCGAGTAACACTCTAACAAACAACCTCAGATAGGTCATACCTTTGAACCTACTCCACATAGGTTAACGTCATCAAGTAACACTCTGACAAACAACATCGGATAGGTCATAACTTTGTACCTACTTCACACAAATTAACATCACCGAGTAATACTCTGACAGATAATCTCAGAAGAATCAAAATATTTAACCTCTTCCACACAGGTTAACATCATACCTTGATAAAATAACTTCGGATAAGAGTTAAAACTATTGACTTTTTTCACACAGGTTAAATGTCATTGAGTAAAACTCTGACAAACAACCTCGAATAGGTCAAAAATCTTTGGTGGATTCAATTCGATCGCTTCTATATAAGTTAACGTCATCAAGTAACACTTTGGCAAACAACCTCGGATCGATCAAAAATCCTCAGCGAATTCAATTCGACCTCTTCCATACAGGTTAATGTCATCAAGTAACACTTTGACAAACAATCTCGAATGGGTCAAAAATTCTCAACATATTCGATTCAACCTCTTCCATACAGGTTAATGTCATTAGGTAACACTTTGACAAACAACCTCGGATGGGTCAAAAATCCTTAGTGAATTCGATTCAATCTCTTCCAGACAGGTTAACGTCCAAGTAACACTTTGACAAACAATCTCGGATGAGTCAAAAATCTTCAGCAGATTTGATTCGACCTCTTCCATACAAATTAACGTCATCAAGTAATACTTTGACAAACAATCTCGGGTGGGTCAAAAATTCTCGATGGATTCGATTCAACCTCTTCCATACAGGTTAATGTCATCAAGTAACACTTTGACAAACAACTTCGGATGGGTCAAAAATCCTTAGTGGATTCAATTCAATCTCTTCCATACAGGTTAACGTCATCAAGTAACACTTTGACAAACAACCTCGGAGAGTCAAAAATCCTCAGCATATTCGATTCGACCTCTTCTATATAGGTTAACTCTATCAAGTAACACTTTGATAAACAACCTCAGATAAGTCAAAAATCCTCAGCAGAATCAATTCGACCTCTTCCATACAGGTTAACGTCATCAAGTAACACTTTAATAAATAACCTCAGATGGGTCAAAATCCTCAGTGGATTCAATTCAATCTCTTCCATACAGGTTAATATCATTAAGTAACACTTTGGCAAAAAACTTAGTATGGGTCAAAAATCTCCAGCAGATTCGATTCGACCTTTTCCATATAGATTAAAGTCATCAAGTAACACTTTGACAAATAACCTCGGATGGGTCAAAAATCCTCAGCGGATTCGATTCTACCCCTTCCATACAAATTAACGGCATCAAGTAACATCATGAAGAATGACACTCTAAAATTATCTACTATAATTTTTGAGTTTTCTGAGGAATGGTTTCTAATCAATGCTTCCCCAACACCTTGACAGTTGTCAACTATTTGAGTTTCAAGAGAACTAATTTTTCATAAACTACAAGACTTAATCGCCTCCAAACCCAGTCAGTCCAACGAGGATAGTTGATGCCTCTCCTGAGGGTAAACTGGAGCCTCATCGTATGAATCATGGGTCTTGATCTCCTCCAAATCCGATTGGTCTGACGAGGACAATTAACGCCTCTTTCCAGGGAAAACTAGAGCCTCATCGTATGAACTATGGGCTTTGATCGCCTTCAAACCCAATCGGTTTGATGCGGACAATTGATGTCTCTTTCGAGGGAAAATTAGAGTCTCGTTGTATGAACTATGGGCCTTGATAGCCTCCAAATCCGGTCGGTTCGATGAGGACAGTTGATGCCTCTTTCGAGAGAAAATCAGAGCTATGTCGTATGAACTACGGGTGTTCAACACTCGCCTCTAAACCCGATTGTTCTGACGAGGACAATTGAAGCCTCTTTCAAGAGAAAATCGAAGCCTCACCGTATGAACTACAGGACTTGATCACCTCCAAACCCGGACGGTTCGACGAGGACAGTTGATGCCACTTTCGAAGGAAAATTGGAGCCTCATCGTATGAGCTATGGGCCTTGATCGGCTCCAAAGCCGGTTAGTTTGACGAGGACAGTTGACACCTCTTTCAAGAAAAAATCGGAGCCTCACTATATAAACTACGGGCCTTGATTACCTCCAAACTTGATCGGTCTGACGAGGACAGTTAACGCCTCTTTCGAGAGAAAATTGGAGCCTCATAGTATGAACTATGGGCCTTAATCGTCTCCAAACAACCCGACAGACACTTTTGAGGGAAAACCGAGCCAGATGAACTATGGGCCTTGATCACCTCCAAACCTGATTGGTCTGATGAAGACAGTTGATGCCTCTCGAGAGAGAAAACTTAAGACTTGTCATGTGAACTATGGGCATTGATTGCCTCCAAACCTAGTCGGTCCGATAATGACAGTTGACACCTCTCTCGAGGGAAAATCAGAGCCTCGTTGTATGAACTATAGGCCTTGTTCGCCTCCAAACCCGGTTGGTCCGACGAAGAAAGTTGATGCCTCTCTCGAAGGAAAATCGGAGCATCGCCATATGAACTACAGGCCTTGATCACCTCCGAACCCGGTCGGTCCGACGATAACAGTTGACGCCTCTCTCGAGGGAAAATCAAAGTCTCGCCGTATAAACTACGAGTCTTGATCAGCAAAGCAAACGACCTTCTTTTAAGAAGAAGGTCAAAGCTTCGCTAACAAAAGAAAATTTTTTTTATTATTACAGTTAGCCTTTGAACTTCTGCTGGATAATATCTCATCTAACGCAGAAGAACACTAGAACATATGAGAGAAAATTATGTCTTCTTACTTAACCCCAATGAGGGTTTTTATATATCCACTACAAGGAAAAAAGGGAATAAATTAAAAAAATCAATGAAAATAAAAAAAGAACCCAAAAAACCCCCTCTCGTCATTATCGTTGGCATTTGTCAGCCATTTAATTGAAAAAATCTCTCTCCTCATTATGGATGGCATTTGACATTCATTTAATTAAAAAAAAGACTCACTCTCCTCATTATGGTTAGTGTTTGTTGGTCATTTAATTTTAAAAAAATCCCTATCCTCATTATGGCTTGCATTTTCCAGCCATTTAATTTAAAAAAAAATTGAAATTTCCCTCACGAGCACGCATTTATGCTCATGGCACTCGTTCGCTGACTCACTGCATTACATGTGGTCGCTTGCGCCAGATCGCTGCTCTGCTTCCAGAAGGCAAGAACGCCTCGGCGGCCTGCTACACTTACACTGGAAGCACCCACACACACTGATCCGCCTGTGATCATAGTCTAATGCACCTATGAAAATCTATTCTCTCAAACTATATGTGACGTAAAAGGTTAATGAACCCGAAAATTTTATTGAAGAAGTTATTATTTTTAATTATTTGGCATATATTTTTGGATGATAGAGATAATGTCATCCAAAAATAGGGGGCAACTGAATGACACTAAAAATTTCGCTTGTCGAAGCATGAATCTTGATATCAAAAGCAATTCAATTCTGAGTCAAGACTAACCCAGATGAAGCGCTTATTGAAAACTTTGTGATATCAGTCGGCTCCTAAATATGAAGTGTTTATAATCAAATCGAGCATCTTGACGACCCGGATCTAACAAGCCCAAGATCTCCTAATTCTAACTTCATTTTAATATTCAAATACTTAAAATACATCAAATGGTCAAGAGAATCATTTTGAGCCGTCCGATAGAGTATTTTGGCTTTTGCATGTATTTATAAAAACACCACTTCTCTAATCTATAAATGACTCCTCATTATTCATATGAGGGGAGGCTAAGCTAAAGAGAAGAGAGAGCTCTAAGGCTTGAAGAACTTCCAAGTATAATCGTGTCGACTGTCACGCCATTATATCAGCCGACCTCATATTACCTCATTATCGCCAGAGATTATCATCGCCATCCACCATCACGCTGGCCATCGCCAGAATCATTTGCCGCCGTACCACCGCGTCGATCATCATCGCCACCATCGATTGCCGCCATCGCCACACCACCATCATCGACGCCGCCAGCCGCGTCATCGCCGCAATCATCCGCCACCGCTGATCTCGTGCCAATACTATGTATTTCATCGCCGCCGGCTACCACCACGTCGCCATCAATCACCGTCATTGGTCACCACCGACCGCCGCCGACCACCGGCCGTTATCACCACACCGCCGCATCATCAATTTGGTCACCATCGACCAGCTTGCCGGTCACCACCGCCACAATGCGATAGCCGCTGATATCACGGATCGCCATTCACTATTGCCACCATCACTAACCATCGTATGCAACTATGAGCTTCGTTTCAGTTACGTATTCTCTGTACATGTCTAGATTGTCGGAAAAACTTAAACTTTATGCTTAAAAAGATATCATGAAAATTTTTTCTTGGAGTAACGTGATTTTTCTCTCTTTTGGTTTTTTAAGTAAAAATCTTTTCTCGTTCTCTCTTCAAATATATGTGTGTGTGCTGGATTTTTCAACAAGGCTAAGACGTAAAGTTTTATTCGGCCACAATTAAGCTTCTAGCACGCAATAATAATAGTTTATGGAGATGTCATTTACGCAACAAAAAATAATTTTTTTTTATGAATAATTTGATCGTAGAAATTCATTGAATGTTGAAAAGTCAAAATTTCAACAATAGGATATTCAAAAATGAAAATTTTAAAAAATTAAAGTAATATAATTTCACAAGAACTGCTTTTTAAAGGAATCATATAAACATATAAGATCATTCAATAAAATTATTAAACATAAATTCTAAGAATATATATAGAAATAAGAGAAACATTCAAAAATGAGAAAATGAAGGGTTGAACTCAATTATTATGATATTTTAGGGGAATTGTCTTCGTTGACATATCAATATCATCACATCAAAGGAGATCACTATAATCAAAATAAGAATAAATTTATTTGAGCTCTATCAAAAAAAAAAAAGTTGTTTTTTTTTTTTTTTTTGCACTGTTGAGCCCGAAGGCAATATACACACACTCAATACTCAAACACGTATTGCCTCATTGAGGGCGAAGCCCTCAACCGACGGGACTCACGGCCCATGCGCAAGGTCAAACTTGTTAGGCATCACTTACAACTCCACTTAAGAACTACATGTTTTTACTTTTAGTATAAATGCATTAGAGCCTAAAAAGAGAAACTCAGTCTACTTACACAACATAATGAGTTAACCTCTTTTAAGAGAAATAGCTCGGCATTAGTTACAAAATTTTTAAAAAATTTATACTTTTTTGTAAAATATTCTAGAGTTCTTTTTGGGGGTAAAAATGTACATTTAATAAAAAATAATTTGCATTTTTTTAAATTAAAAAGAATAAATATTTCATTATTGTTGTAGTGTGCGTGCCCGCATTTTTTAAATATTTTACCAATCTAAATCAAGGTTGTAAGTGAATTTATGAACTAAATGAATAACTCCAATTTAGCTCAATTAATACTTATTTATATTCACTAAATTAAGTAATTAGATAAATTTGAATATTTTAAAAGTTGTTGCGTCTAGAATTTTATTAGGTAGATCAGATCTTGTGGCAAAATTATCCAACACTGGCGGGGATATGAACACGGGGTTATCGTGGAAAACCCTTTAAGGAAAAAAAGACTTGCGTCTGGAACTTTCACTATATGTTCAAAGATACAGTCCTTGCTTCTCGTTAGTTGGAAGAAGGTGTTTCTGAGCGGAAACAATATTCGAGTGTAGAAAAAATACAATATCGGTCAACTCCAACCCAAGGAGAAGTTTCCCAAAAGCGGCGAGGCGATCTTACCTCGATCTCGTGGAGAAAGGAGCTAAGAACCTGGCCTCTTCCTCGGGGCGATCTCCTATGGCGAAGTTCGATCTCGCAGACTAATGCATGGTGATAGATCGCCACGCTGCGTCGACGGTTTCTCGTGAGCTGGTCTTCAACCGACTGGCCTAAGGTGAGAATGAAGCTCTATTTATAGATTTTGGAGTGGGCCTTGTAAATTGCGGAAAACTCCAACCACTCCCATCGACAAAGGCGATCCCCTCGATCGACGGTGTATTTTGATGATCCGGTGCCTTAATGATGTCGAATTGGGTGATCTTGGATTCGTTGATTCGCCTTGACGAGCCGCCGACCGACTATAAATATGTCGGTGACCATTTGGCGGATCGTGATCCATTTTCATGCTCGACATCCGAATGATTCGAGCTCTGATCGACTATGCTTGATGTTATATGTTCGCCTCATCGAGACGGCCGCTTGATCAGAAGTTACAAATCGGTGATTAGATCAAGCATTTCAAAATGCCTTGAGATTCGCGGTTGATCGATTAATTTTCTCGATGTATCGTGTCTCTATTTTTGGGTGACATTATCTCGCCATCCAAAAATATATGTCAAATACTAAAAAATAATAAATTCTTCAATGAAATTGAGAGTCCATCAATCCGCATTTTGAGAGAAGATCTTCATAACAAAGACAATATTATAACCGCGAAGTGGTCGCAAATGCGATAGTATGTGCGCGATATTTTGAGGTTATGGATCGATCCGGGTGCGAACGGGGGTTCGCTGGCGGCCACGGGCGCCCACGCGCAAGCTACCGCATGGGCGCGCTACGCAAGACGGCCGCCGCGGCAGTGGTCCGCCGGGTCGCATGGGATGCTGGATCGGGTCTGGTTATGCGGTCGGCGGAGCGCCGACGGTCTGGCGTCTGCGAGCGCTCACGGAGTGGGCGACGGTCGGGCAGCGCGGCCGGAGCGGCTCGGTCGGGAACTGAATCGCCTACGGGTCGGGCCTACGGGTCAACGCGTCGATAGCTGACCCGGCTATGACTGCGGACCGGCGTTCAACACGCGGGCCGGAGGTTGCGACCCGTGGACCGACGGTCGGGCCGTGGACTGGCGGTTTTGACCCGTGGACCGGAGGTCGGGCCGTGGACTGGCAGCTGACCCGCGAGGTCCACCCGCCGTGGGTCGACGGTCACCGAGGTCCTGACGCTACAGCGAAGTACGGTCATGGCTACGGGCGCAGCTGCTGGCGCTACGGGCCTCTGCCCGACACCTGCTCAGTGCTGCGCTGAGCTGCTGCCATGGAGCGCTGGGCCTAACGCTGTACATGATCAATCTCTCACCCACTCCCGAACATCTGATCTGAGGGAGTTTGGGCTGCTTTTTACGCTACCCCTATAGGGTCTATAAAACCCCGGTAAGAGGGAAAGGCACACTTTTCTCATCTCCTCCTCCTTAGAGTGCATACCTCCCTGTGGGAGTTTGGGCACTCTTTTGGATCAACCTCTACCTCCTCATCTCCACCAAGCCGAGTGCATAGCCCTCCCCGGTGGGAGTTTGGGCACCTCCTTGAATAATTTTCATCTCGATGCACGAAGCTGTCGGTTTGTGATGGGTGAGAATCTTTTGAAAGAGACACGTCCACCCTCAGAATCTAGGCGGCAATGAGGAACCTTCTAAAATGGGAGGATCAAGATTCGTGGAGTCGCCGATCACGGAGACACATTGATCGCTTAAAAAATATTATTTTCAATGATTTGGTTCTTAAGAAGTCCGAAGAGCCCAATTTCCGCCACGGGTATTTCACCACTTACGATGAGTTTGGGCGGATTGCGTTTCCCCATCCCAGATGATCGCCATTTTGTCAAGATGCAGGTTTGCATTTCCCGCTGAGGCAATGACGATCGTGATGGGACTTATAGTCATTTTCGCAGGATGCGCGACCTTGACTATCGACACTCGCACGGATGTGCAAGTTTACTGATGCACATGGTCGACACCGCAGAGTCGGCTACCTCCGGACGGATCCTCCCAAGAAGCGTGATTCTTTTGTGAAGAATGATGGTCTTCTCGAAATGGGGAAAGAGAGATTTACCCATTCCCCTGCTGTGGTGATGAAGATATCCGCGACGAAATTCCGTATTGAAGATCTTCGATTTGAGATTCGATATATCAACAGATTTAAAGTGAGGAATCTTTGTTCGAGGGCTTTCTATTCATCCCGAGTGCCTTATGCGCCATGCTGAGAAAGCCCAACAAAGAGGTTTCCACTCCCAAGCGCCCTCCGCTTCTTCCCAGAAGGACCCGCCTCAGAGAAGAGGAAAAGGAGCAAGAGGTGATGGTGATATCGACACCAAAAGAGTCGTCCTTCGAGTAGTCGTCCCCAAGGATCTTCATTCCGAGGACGGTTGAATCATTCACAGAAGTGTCGTCAAGAACCGAACACAATCCTTCATGCTCATCATCTTTTATTTCCCATTTCCTTGCTTTAACATAATTTTTTTTATTTCGAATCAAGAAAGAAACTTGACTTCAAAATGAACAACATCAGGAATGACCGAATTCGTGAGTTCGAAGGTCAAGTTTCTCCATGGTGAATATAAATATATGGAGAAAGTAAAAGAGATGTCCATGTTGGAGAATCAACTTGATGAGTGCAGACCGAGTTGGCACCGACTTCTCTTCTTTTCAGAAGTCGAGTTGAATTCTGATGAATTAGTGGAGGCTAGAACAGAGGTTGGTTGACAAAGGATCCAAGATCTTTTGAAGGTTTCCTTGAGGCAAAGAACCGAGTTACGCCGCTTTCGAGAAAGAGGTCGCCATCTCTAGAAGGTGAGCCTGATCACGTGCCGGAGAACTTTAAGAACTCGATTCAAGAGTATCCAGATCACGCTAGGCCGACCACGCGGTACGATGTGAGGTGAAGGCTTTGGAGAAAGTGTTGATGAAGGCTTCATCCGAGGTTTCAAGGGGACACGGTGATGTATCGTGTGAGCTGGTCAGGTCCTTTCTCCATTCTAGCTTCCCGACCCTTCTACACGACGAGGATGACTCGATAGTTCTTTATCATCTACCGATGAGACCATCAAGACTGTAGTGTAGTTCCTTTATGTGCATGCTGAATTGATAGATTTTGATGTTCATGAAAATATTAACAATCCACAAAATTGTTTGTGAATATTTCGAGTTGGTGTCAGTGTACTCGATGATAAAGATTCGCGTAGAAGAGATCATCGGAATTAGATAATGATCTATTCTAAGATCATTACCGAGCGCTACGACAAACTTGACGGAATATTTATGTGAGGTTCTCTCGAACCTCTCGATCTATCCTCCGGTATGAGCTGATGATGTTAACCGTTATGGAGAAGCTGCGGCCTATGAGGATTGCCAACTTATCCAAGCGTTTATCGAGCACTGGATGTTAACTCATAGAAGATCGACGAATTCCCCGGGGATCGATCTTACCTCGAATGATACATGCCGAAGCCATTCTGAGTGCCGACATGTCGCGTCTTCAGGAGATCCGATGGAATCGGCTTATCGTCATCATTGCCGCATCAAAGTTATGGGTTCTAGGACCGATGTCGACGGAATAATACTTCCGCCCAAACACGATTGTACGCATTTCTCCAAGAGGGTCCTTGATGAGCGGTAAGCCCAAAGAACATTGATAGTTCTTCGCCCATCCGGCGTGGTTCGTGTCTTTAGCCCTTTAGTATTGTCCTATTGGTGACTTTGGCCCGCCCATTTTCCCTCGTGGATGGGATACCGTGTGGATTAACCGGATATGCAGCCCCGCATAAAGATGTGAATGTCTTTCCGTGGAACTGTCCCCATTATCTATGATGATTTTACCGGAATGCAAACGACAAATAATATTTTTCCGCACAAATTGCTTGGCATTTATTTTGATTTTGGCCACGGCTCAGCCTTCCACCCACTTCGAAGTAATCAACGGCCAAGATTATGAATTTTCGCTTTGCTGGCAATGGGAAAGGGTCCCATTATATCGATCCCCATTAAAAAGGGCCACTGCCTGATTGTGGTGAGTTCTACGATGGTGTATGAGTGAGATTGGAATGTAACGACACTTATTACACTTCTTTACAAACTCCAATGCGTCCTTCTTCATTGTAGGCCAGTAAAAATCTTGCCTCATGATTTTGAGGGCGAGGGCTTTTCCTCCCAAATGTTCACCACAAATTCCTAAATGAACCTCTCGCATTGCATAGTTAGCCTCCGAAGGTGGTAGACACTTTAAGTAGGGCCCTAAGACCCCAGAGTTCGCCACCGATTATGGTGAAGTTCGCTGTCACGCCTGAGACCTGACAAGATCGGTGTCTGGCCCCGCTTTGAAGAAAGGACATGATCGGTCAATCCATGAAGATTCTTTTGGGTCCTCCAGATTGTATCACCCAAGGCCTCAATACCGGAAAGTGGATGTCCTCTATGTATTGAAAAGATCTCCGCCGTTGTTGTGGCTAACTTGAGAGGGCATCCGCCGCTGCTCGCCTCCTAGAATATGAGTTATCCGATGGGTCTCGATTCTCGCAAGAAGTGACTTTGCCAAAAGACGCATCGAGCAAGCGGATGACTGCATCAAGTCTCCTTCAACCTGTGAGGCCACAAGCTATGAGTCTGTGTAGATGGCTAAGTTCTGGACCTCACAATGGAAGCCTTAGCCACGGGGCCTCAGACTGGACATTATTGGTGGTCGGAACTTTAGTCAAGTCTGCACTCTAAAGTTATTTTACTTGGGAGATAAGCAAAATTCTCGCCCCGCACCTGGTACCAAGCTCCATCAACATATAATGTCCATTGATTTGTCATGGAGTGATGAATGATCTGCTCAGTGGTGATGGATGGTACATTCTACAACGGTCGGAGCACTTGTGACTTTATATCGACGTGGAAGAAAATGGATGTCAAACTCTCCAAGCTCGACCGACCACTTCATCAACCTTCCGATACATCGCTTTTCGTAATAGTTCTTAATGGAAGATGAGTGTAGACGTTGATGGTCGAAAGTACGCAATTTTCGTGCGTAATGCACTAGGCCAACGATGTCTTATCCGCTAGTGGATAGCGCCTTCTAGATCGAAAGGATTTTGCCGACATAGTAAATGGGTCGTTGTAATGAATTCTCCTCGCCAGACGACGAGCTTACGCATGAGAAGAAAAGCAAGATAGATGTACGCCTTCTCCTTGATAGGCTTTGATAATGAGGGGAAGCTAAATAGACAAGTTGCTCAAAAGGCTGACATTCATCCGTCACCGGAATCCATTTCTCGCACCCCTTAAGATTTTGAAGAATGGTAGATACTTATCTCCGAAGGGCCAAGAATCGTGATAAAGTCGCAATCCTTCCGCCAAACGTTGGACTTCCTTGATCGTTCTTGAGGTGACATATCCTTGAGTGCTTTTATCTTCTGGCGGCCTCTATCCCGCCGAGTGACCATGAAGCCTAGGAATTTCCCAGGAGGAAACTCCAAAACGCACTTGCTTGCCGAGCCGCATCTTGTAGTGTCAAGAATGTCAAAGCATCGCAGATCGTAAATATGTCGCGTGATATTTCCAAGCTCTTCACCAAAGATATCATCAACATACACCTCCATATTGTGCCCTATAAGATCCTTGAAGATCTTATTCATAAGCTGATATGTTGCTCCAAAGATTTTTAGTCCAATGGCATGACCTGACAAAGAAGATAGTCCCTTATCTGCTTTGGAAGGATGTTGCTTCCTCATCCGCTTTGTTCATCCCGATTTGATTGTAGTAATAAACATCCATGAAGCTCAAAGATCCGATCGTCGCATCAACTAGTTGGTCGACAATGAGGAAGGGGAAGCTATCTTTGGGCATGCACGACAAGGTCGCGTGCACATTCTCCAGAACTGCTTCTTATTGACTAACACTACGTTAGCCAACCGTGTGGGGTAGTAGACTTCTCGAATGAACTTGACTTCCGTAAGTTTGGTGATTTCTTGTTCTATGACCCGCAATCGCTCGTAAGGTTCTTTTCTTCAGACACCGGCCAGGTTGAGTCAACTTTGAGGGAGTGCGTAATGACTTCCGTCAATGCCCGTAATATCGATGCGCCCGTGCAAAGATATCTTGATTTTACGCAGAAAATCTATGTATTCGAATCGAGACAAAGAACGATCCCACCTTCACCTTTCGATGGATCAACTTCAGATAGGAAGACAAATTACATCTTCAACCGGAGAAGCCCTTTCGAGGCATCCTCATCTCGTAGTAAGTTCTCGATGTTGAGGGTTACCGACGAAATGGTCGGGTTGCTTGATAAAGACGCCAGGTTATTCGTTGATTCCCACTTACCACGCCGATGCCACCGGTGTCGAATTTCATCTGAGGTACGATGTGATCTACCGAATATAGACGAGAGGTCTCCCAAATATTGCATTGTACGGACTCGCACAATATTAAATCAAGTGCGTGGTCGGGAAATTCTCCAAGAGTTACGGAAGACTGATTGTCCCTTCCACTAATACCGGCCGATTATCAAATCCATACAAAGGACCGGTTGAAGCTTCTCTTTCTATACCCATGCTAAGGAAAGTGGAGTAAAAAAGAACATCAACCAACTCCCATTGTATCAATATCCTTTAATATTGAAGCATGGATCACCGTGACCGATGACAAGGGATCTTGATGTGGGATGCGGCCCTCTAGATCTAAATCATCAAAGGTGATAGAATGGTCAACCCGAGACTTCTTCGCCGCTCTGAAGGGTGGCAATGAATATTTGACTAGATAACACCGCCCTCGCAATTATTTCTATCTCTCCACCGCCAAGGCCTTCCGAGTTGGTTGCCCCAAAGATTTGTTTGCTGGTTGGTTTTGTATAAAACGGCCTAGATACTCGACGATTAGTCTTTCAATCTCCTCCTTGGTGGCACTCTTCGTGGTGTGCCTGGTGAAAGTGGCGTAATTTCTCTTGATTTCCACCTGTGGCTTTAAAGGTCGTACCACTTGACGCTATCCTCTTCAATAGCCAGGATGTTCGCATGACGGTTGAGAGTCAGATATTTCCTCTCGATTGAGTCATCCGAGGTCCGAGGAGGTTTTGGGGAGGTTGTCTTCTTCTTCCGAGATGTTTGAACATCACCTTTGGGAACCTTCTTCCGCTTGTCGCTGGTTCAAACTGCTGATGAGCACCGATAGCTTCACGGAGATTTGTGCCTCTATTCGGGACCAGTCAGATAGAATGGACTGCCTCCCGCATTAATGATGAATAAGTATCCTGGAGTCCTCCAAGAAGCACGCCTCAAAAGTTCGGATCTACTCAGATTCTGCCGTGAGGAGAACCTGGAAGTATTCGAGGGACTCTCCATCGCTCGTGGATTCAAGAGATGTGATGAATCGATTCTCTTGTTCGCCAGAACTGCTCTACAAAAAATCGGAAGCTCTCCAAATGATCGGACCTGACCGAGCTAGAACCAAGTACGAGCCTGTCCTTTGAGAGTCGCTGGGAATACCTGACACAAGACAGGTCAGACGAATGTGCATGATCGCTCAAAGTGATCGATATGCTCGACGACATCTGCCATCGAAGGGTCCATGCCGGGAAGCTTGAATCTCGGTATTGCGAGATGATCTCGGACGAAGTTTTGAAGAGGCGGAGAATGGATCATTCGATTGTCGGAACTCTTCCCCGCACTGGCCGTAGTTCATCGTAAGGTGTGACGTGGAGTTTCACCGATGGCCGAGCCATTCGGGGTGAGTAATGATCCGGTTCAAAGATCCGGATGTGGTGCCGGGTTCTACTTGTTGATCCGCATTCCTAATCATTCTCGTGAAGAAAATCTCGATTATGCCGAGGGTCGTATGGAACTCGTGGCTCTTCCAGCGGTTGGAACGCTTTTGCCGGCCCTCTCAGAGTCAAGAATTTCGCTCGGGAATCCTCCATCCTTGAACACGATCTTCCAAAGAGGGGCCCACTGACCTCACCGGGACGTAAGTCTGCTATGTAGAGAAGTGTTGGAGACTTGCCCTTGATCCCGAGAATGAGGAGCTGTTGAGCGCAAACCCCGTTTACCAACCATATTGGAGATATAGCAATGGGGGAACTGTTTTTCCCACAGACGGCGCCAAACTGTTGCATGCTAGAGAATTTTATTCCGGTAGATGCGAGATCTTCGTCGTAGCCCAAAAATTATCCAACACACAAGGGGATATGAACACAGGGTTATAATGGAAAACCCTTAAGGGAAAACCACCTGGCCTTGCCCCAGAACTTTCACTATGTGTTCAAAGATACGTCCTCGCTTCTAGTTCTGGAGAAGAAGGTGTTTACAGGAAACAATATTCCAGTGTAGAAAATACAATATCGGCCAACTCCAACCCAAGGGAGAAGTTTCCCAAAAGCGCAGAACCGATCTTCCTGGGAGCAACCTCTTGATCTTCGTGAGAAAGGAGCTGCAATCGGTCTTTTCTAGTCCTCCTGGGGATCTCCAGCAGCTCCTTCACTACCATGGTGGCACTTGGTGATAGATCGCGCCAAGGTCGACCGGTGGTTCTCGTCTCTTCTTCAAATCGATTCCGTCCCCTAAGGTGAGAATGAAGCTCTATTTATAGATTTTGGGAGTGGCAGGCCTTGCGGAAAACTCCAACCACTCCCATCTGGACGCGATCCCCTCGATCAAACGGTGTATTTTGATGATCCGGTGCCTTAATGATGTCGAATTGGGTGATCTTGATTCGTTGGATTCGCCTTGACGAGCCGCCGACCGACTATAAATATGTCGCTTTGGTGACCATTTGGCGGATCGTGATCCATTTTCATGTCTCGATAGCTTGATCCGAAGATTCGAGCTCGGATCGACTATGCTTGATGTTCTATGTTCGCCCTCATCGAGACGGTCGCTTTGATGTAAGTTTTTGAAATCGGTGATTAGATCGAAGCATTTCTGAAAATACCTTGAGATTCGTGCTTGATCAGATTAATTTTCTGAGGATGTATCAAAAGTTATAAGATTAAATTAACTAAATTTAAGCATAATCTAACTTATTATTCAAAACTTCTATATTTATATATCTCACATCACAAATATTTTATTTACACACATATCCTTCCCCCTCCATTCGAACCACATCAACACCACTTCTGTTCGATCTGCGCATACATTGGTGGGTTGGTGGGTTTCTTTATCTTATTTTGTCATGTTCTATATGGGCAAATTTGTTAGATTAGGTTTAATTCTAATCTTAATTAACAGTTTAGGCACAAAAAAAAATTTTTTAAGAAAATATGCATAGTCATCCGTACGACGGACGACTGGTGGACTTTCTTTTTTTTTTTGGTATTTGTGTGTTTTTGGTAGCAGAGAGAGAGAGCGTGCTCTCCCCCGATAAGATAAGATTTTTTTTTATATAAAAAAAATGGAGAGGTGATTTTCATTTAAATAAAAAAATTGAATTGAGATTCACTTGCAATAAAAATTTTTTGATTCTTTTGGTGAGATCCATGGCAGCTAACAAGCTTAATAAATAAATAAATAAATAAATAAATAAATATATATATATATATATATATATATATATATATATATATATATATATATATATATATATATCATTATATATTAATATATAAATATATCATTAATATCAATATAAATTTGATTAAATTAAATCAAATTAACTAATTAAATAAAATAATAAATATATAATTTGAATAATTATTATTTATAAACTTCAGTTAAATCAAAGTTATTAAAATTATGAAGATTTATAAATTAAAAGAAAAAGTAAAAAAAGAAATAAGTCTAAAATAATAATAATAACAAAAAATATAAAAATATAAAAAAAATAAATAATAATTCATCTTTAGTCATGTGAAATATATATGCATTAATAATTAAATAAATAAATAATATATAAATATTTATATAAAAAATTAATATCAACTTAAAATTAGAAATTCAAAATATAATATAATATAAAAATATATAGCAGAGAAATAAAAATAATAATAATTTAATTAATATACATACATATAACAATTTAACATAAAGATGAATTATTTATTTTTATATATTTTTTTATATTTTTATTATTATTATTATTATTATTTAGACTTTTTCTTTTTTTCTTTCTTTTTTTTTAATTTATAAATCTTCATAATTTTTAATAACTTTGATATTAGAGTTTTAATTTAACTAAAGTTTATAAATAATCATTATTTGAATTATATATTTATTATTTATTTAATAGTTAATTATTTTGATTTAATTTAATCAAATTTATATTTGATATTAAAATTTAATTATATTTCTATTTTAATTATACAATGACAATATTGATATATATACATATTTATTTATTAAGCATATTAGCTGCCATGATTCTCACCAAAAGAATCAAAAAAATTTTATTGCAAGTGAATCTCAATTCAATTTTTTTATTTAAATGAAAATCAGCTCTTCGTTTTTTTTATATAAAAAAAAATATCTTACCTTATCCAGGGAGAACACGCTTTCTCTCTCTCCTACCAAAAAAATATGCAAATAAAAAAAGAGACTGACGCTGATGTGACACGGATCACCATCCGTCATGACGACTTTTATTTTCTTAAAAAAAAATTTTATGCCTAAACTGCTAATTAAGATTAGGATTAAGCCTATTTTAAAAATTTTGCCGTTTTATATGCAGCTTTATTTAAGATGAGTTGTTTTGTGATTAGTGTTTTTTTTTTTTTTTGGATTACATTTTGCACCAAATCATGATGTTCATTTGGTGGAGTTTGCCATGTTTTGGAATAATTTTGGTTTATTGTAAGAGGAAGAAAAATATTGAAAGCAATAGTGGTCAAGATTCCTTATCGATTTCACACTTTTATGGTCTATTAAGCTATTCTTACTGTTAGTAGATGGAAACGTAAAGGTGGAGGATTTCTTTTGGCTTCTCCCAAGTTACAAAGAAAGCATCAAATTTTAATTATTTTGCAGAGGTGCAAAAGAAAGCTTGCTTTTTAACATATTAGATTCATTAATTAACTTAATAAATAAATTTTAGAGATTTCAAATTTCGACAGCAGCAGTAGCATTTTGCTAGGAGCCCATTCTCGATTCATATCTCAAATAAAATCTTTAAAAAAAAACAGAAAACAAAATCCAAACTTTCCCTCCTACCCAATGAATTGATAAAATCTCTAATCTGGTCGCTCCAACTCTCAGCGACCAACTTTTTCACCCACCTTCTTCCCCAAATCTCCGTCTCCGCCCCTAAGCTCACTCACTTAAGCCCTAAACTATAATTAATCTCTATTCTCTCTGCCGACATGCCCAAAACCTCCAATTCTGTTCTCGAGCGTCCCCGCGCGGTTTTGAGCGAAGGGGATACCGCCGCCTAAGGAGTACTAGTTTTGTGGTGTGAATAAAATTTTGGGGCATTTTTGTACCTAGTATATAAATTTTATATATTTATATATTTAATATTTAAACTTTATATTAAAAAAATAATATTCAAATCTTTAATATTATTTAGCACTATCATTATTTTTTTAAGTAAAATATATCTTTTCAAGCATAAAAAATATATTATTTTTGTAAATATCAAAATTTATATATTAGAAATGTAACTATATAAAAATTATGTGCTAAAATTTTCTTAGGGGCTGTTTGGTTGCCTAAATTTTGGGTGCAAAGTAAAGTAAATATAGGGATTTTAACTTTTTTGGTGTTTAGCATGGTGAAAAGTAAAGTTTCAAAAATAATATAATGTATTTAGAATATATTACAAATATCATTACAAATATCATTTTTGGTGTTTTTGAAATTTACTCGATTTGGGCGAATTCCAAATACACCGGCCAATGTAAAGAAAGATACACGCGAGGCGATGGCAATGTCATGGCGCCACGCCATGAATGCCAATCTCACGTCTTCACAACCTCAAGAATACTTTACATTACATCTATTTTATCAAAAAAAAAAAAACTCAAATTTATAGAGTTTTCAGCCAAACAATAATCCAAATAGACTACATTTATTTTACATTACATTCTTTTTACACTGTATTCTTTTTTCAAGCAACCAAACAGTCACTTAAATTTTAGGTGTTATATATGCAAATTTAATAATTTGAATGTAGATATATAAATATTAAAGTTTTAAATACTTTTAAATACTATGCATGGAAAAACTCCTTTTGTTTTAAATATTACTTGTTTAATAACTTATTTAATATTGATATATTATATATTTATTTAAGATTAGATTTTTTTTTTACTCTCTTTTTTTTATTTTCACGTATCATTTTGTACTTCCACTACTTTCAATCTTCATATTTCTATTGTCCAAGGTCATGAAAGTTGTGCATATGTGAGCACATTGTTAGAATTACATTCAAAATCGAAATTGATAGAATAGACTTAGGGTCCGTTTGGGGCAGCGGCCTCTACGCGGTGCGGCATATGTCGCGCCGCGGTACCATTTGGTTATCCTTTTCGCAAGCAAAATTCAAAATTTTAGGGCAGCCGCTGCTACGACTGATCGAACCCACAGCGCGTTAAAAACCTATTTTCTTAATTACCCCTCCGCATTTTATCAGAACTCTCGTGTCTATTCTCCCCGTGCTTTCGAAACAACTATCAGACGAGGGTTTTTCCTAGCAATCTTACCGCAGCGGATCTTTCCTAGCAATCTTACTATCGGCCGATCTTGTCAATGCCGACCACCGCCGATCTTGTCATCGTACCGCACTGGTCTTGTCGCTGTGAATTTTGCCACTACTTATCTTTACGCTGCTGATCTAGTCATTGACGAGGAAGCAGAATCCGTAGCAAGTATGCTCCTAATCGTTTATGGTGCTAAGGTAAACACTAGGATATGCATCGTTGTGATGCTTCTCTACTTTCTCATGAGTTATTTTTATTATTTGACCCTTCTTTTATGCAATCAGTTGCCTCGTTTCCTACTTGAAATACAATTGTGGCCTTAAGAAGATTAGTGTCACACAGAAATAGGTAATAGTGTTGTTGTTATCTCTTTTGTGTGTTTAAAATTTTTGTCGTCAATGATGTTGCGGTAATTTTAGAATTAAGAAATTGTATGTGTACGGCTTCTAAGAAATATCTCTATGTTTCTATCTCATGGCATGTTCGGATGGCATGGATCTTCTCTGGAAAATGCTATTTGTCATTACAATGGGAATTCAAATGTATCTTGTAGCTTTTCTACACATGGGTTCATTCTCAGTCATATAAGCCTTTTATTCTCTTTACTTTCTTCTTTTTTCCCTTTGGAATGAGATCCTCATGGCTGAGTCTGGTTTGGAGGAAGTAAGCAGAGAAGTATTGTTACTTTCAAATTTTATTCTTGTGGTGATATAGTGGCTGAGTTTGGCTTGGAATGTGATCCTCTTGGCTGAGTCAATGATTCTCATGTGGTGATATTTTGGCATCTAAACAAAGCTTCAATTGTTAATGACAATAACTCCATGACATAAAAGAATAGTAGATTTTATTCTACTCATATATCTTACAAAAATATAAAGTTATTGTCTACGTTGTCTTGGTAATTATCTTATATGTTTTTCCAGTAATCTATATATGTTATATGGTTGTTTAATCTTGAAATTTGCTTATGTACTAGTAGAAGATAGACTTTAGCTTTGTTTGTCACGTTGTCTTGGTAATTATTTTATGAATCATATGGAAGACTTGATTGTATTTTAGTTTAAATTATCTCCTTTATAAGCAGGAGGTTTGATTACTTTGATTATGTTAAAAAAATTTATGTTAAGGATCCTTTGAAGTTAACCTATGGACCATCTGAGGTTTTACATTTGTTTGATAATAATAGGAGCTGATAATGGGAAACCTAAGGGACGGGAGCGGCATGGGAGAGAGAGAGAGAGAGAGAGTGAAAATAATATTTTGTGATCTTTGTCTCAAGGAGATAGACTTAGGTAATAGACCGATGACCTATTTTAATAAAGAGGGTTGGGATGACTTAACAAAAAACTTTAAAGAGAGAACTAGAATGGAGTACAATATGAAACAACTTAAAAATAAATGGGATCAAATGAAGAAAGATTAGAAATTGTGGAAGGAGTTGAAACAACGATTAACTGGTTTGGGATGGGATCCTAGAAAGAAAACGATTGATGCATCAGACGATTGGTTGAGAGAAAAGATACAGGTAAATTTTCTTTACACACTTGTACATTGTGATTACTCCACAAAGATTTTATGTATCACAATTATGTTAAATTACAAATATTACTAAATGCAAAAAAATTTAGATATTGCAGCATTGACCCTGAGATGGAAAAGAAATTAGATCTCATGTTTAGTGGTGTGGTTGCAACAAGTGCCAAGTCTTAGACACCAAGTCAAGAAGTTGATGTGAATGTGCAAAAACACAGTCACTCCAAGCTAAGGTCTAGTTTAAATGATTCAAACCAAGAATTATTATATGTCATAAGTTCTCACACCGAATCTAGTCATGCTAGGTGTCCACCAACTTTAGGACTTAGAGGTCAGAAAAAAAAAAAGCAGGGAGGTGCTGGATTCCTCCGAAATTAAATATCACAGTTAGTTTATGCATGCACTTCTAGAGAGAATAAGGCAAATGCATCGCCGTCAATGTCTGAGGCGATCATCATTTTAGGTAAAATCATAGAAGTTTTTGTAGATATTCTACTTTATCTGCATTCAATGAGGGTGCTTAAAGATGCAAACAAGCGAGAGATCTTCATTGTTATGGCACCTAAATGAAGAGTTCATTTTCTACGCTATTATTTGAAAAAAAGTGATGTTTAGCTAGCTTGCCCTTTATGCCTATGATGCTTTAGTATCTATCATGTCTTAAACTTCTTTATATTCTTGTAGTGTCTGATTTACCCATTGTATGTGATGTATTATGTATCTTTTATATCCTCAACTCTCTTAGAAACTAACAATACATTACTTGCTTTTGAGATATGATATGTTACTATGTGAATTGTCATTGGTTGCAGTTCTGGAAAGTAATGATGACGATCAACCCATGACTAATATTGTTACTGTAATATGCTTAAGAAATGAGTATTATGAGTCATTTGCAAGACTCCATGTATAAATTCTAAATTTATTGGTGAAAAATAGATCACTAAGTTACTAGCAAGGCACTCAGGGAGATTTCATAACATGCTTCGTATGTCACAAATAATTTTCACTGTCCTGTTGCAAGAGTTTGAACATGCCCATGGATTTTGTGGATCTTCTAAAACCATAACTAGAGAAGCCTTGGCCCTAACACTATATATATTATCGCATAATGAATCTATTAGGGCGACTAGCGAGCAATTTTAACACTCATCTAAAACCATAAGCAAATACTTCTCTGTTGGCCTTGACGCTCTGGTGAGTTTATCAATTAAAGTAATAAAGCTTGTATATTTAACTTTTCAGAGTATACTTGATGAGATATTGTGGGATTATCGGTATATTCTATATTTCAAGGTAAGATTCATTCTTAAGTTCATATGCTAAAATCATTTATTATACCACATAAAGAAGCATCAAACTCTGATGTAGGATTGCATTAGAGCAATTGACGGGACATATGCTGATGCCCGTGTTTCTTCAGGAGATAAAGTAGCTTATATTGGTTGATGTGGCTCGTCTACTCAAAACATTATGACAAAATGTGATTTCAACATGTGTTTCACCTTTGTAATGGCTGGATGGAAAGAAAGTGCAGTGCACATGATAGTCGCATATTTAAGAATGTCATATGTCGTAGAGAAAATAACTTTCCACTACCTTCTACAGGTATTAGTGTATTGAATTATTTATTCATTACAAAACAATCATTATTGAGCCATACAATTACAAATTCAAACAAGTAAATATTATCTTGTGGATGTTAGTTATCCGATGCAACGAGACTTCTTGAAGCCTTTTTCAGATACAAAGTATCATATCCCTGATTTTGAGAGGAGCCGCCAAGACATTAGGGGAAGAAATTAATTATTTAATAAATGACACTCATCGTTGCATAGTATTATTGAGCGAGCTTTTGGAGTATAGAAGAAGAAATTAGGTTATTCTGCGAGATATGCCTGTATACTCCTTCAAGAAGCAGGTTAAAATAGTTGCAGCTATAATGGCTCTACATAATTACATGCGTCATCACCCATCGTACAATGACATTGAGTTTAACATTATTGACAATCATTTATTTCACCTGAAGTATTTGAATATCGGCTTAGTCACATAATAGTAGAAAGTAGTCAATATGCAATAGAATGTGAGACACAAGACGGTGAAGGAGCTAAAGAGATGAAAGAGTTACGATAGCAGATTACAAATGTATTATATTGTGATTAAATTTGATGATACTCCTGGGTGGTGTGTTTGGACTCACCCTATTTTATTTGGGAGGTTTGATTCATTCTTTGCTAACTAATTTTCTAAGAAATTACATAAGAACAAGCATATGCCTATCCCTCACATGTCTATCTTGGCATTATTTATTTTTGAAGAAAGCTTTCCAAAAATGTAAGAGAACAAGACTTTGAACACTCCTCTTATTTTCTATGTTCAAATGATAATTCATAACATAATTTGTCATCAAGTAGAAGTTATTATTTTATTGTGGTTATTTTCAATATGCATTTGCCATGCAACAAACACATACATTAGGTGAAGATGTTTAAGTTACCTAATGCATTTGCTATGTTGAATATGGATGTGTCGGCTATTTCATCATGTTGGCTAACTTTTTTATTTTTCTTGGTTGGATAATCCATAGCTTGGTCCGCTTTGTTCTGTGTTGATTCTGTCAATTGTTTTGGCTTTGGCTGAAATGGGTCGTTTAATTTTTACTGCTTTTCCTAAGTTATGGGCATGTTGGTTTGGTTCCTTTCAGTATTGTTTGATGCCTTTCAATATGGCTTAGCTCTTTGCTATTTCTAAAAGGTGGTTTTGGCCCATTTGGTTGGGTGGCATTTATGTTTTTCCTGGTTGCGAAGCCGTAGCTTGGTCTTTTGGTTTGTGTTGATTCAACCATTTGTACCTGTTGGTCATTTGTGATGGGTGGTGTCACCGTATGGACTGGATGGTTTTTCGATTTTCAAAGAACCGAAGGTCTTTTGGTTTGTGTTGATTCTACCATTTTTGATTGTTGGATATTTCTGATGGGTGGTGTCGGCTGTATGACACTATTGGCTGGCTTTTTCTAGGTTGTGGGTATCTTGCTTTTGGGTGGTGTCAGCTGTATTACACTGTTGGATGGTTTTTTTCTATTTTTCTTGGTTATGGAACCTGTAGCTAGTTGGCTGACTGATTGGTGCCATTTTTAAGAATCTGTCTTAGTTATTTGGCTTGTTGGTAGGAGTTGGCGGGCTATGTTTTTTGTTTGGCTGGTTGGTCTTATTATGTTGGCGGTTTTGGCCTATTTTGGTGATACATGACTTATATTTTTGGACTGACAGTAATAATCGAGGTAAGTGGGCAATGATGGCTATGATGATTCTACTATTTTTTTATTGGTTGGTGGCATCTTATATGATTATAACCTTCATTTGAAGTTTGGATGCTCACATAGATTGTTGCACCTTGAGAAAATGTTGGCTAACCTTGAGCGTCCTTCTTATTTTCCTTTAATGTATCTTTTATGTCTTTTTTTAGCTTCTTGCAAGTATTTGTATAGGATGAAACTTTGCAGTGTGTATGTACTTTTCTCCTAAGGGGATTGTTACCTTGTTGCTGATTTTCACTTTAATTTTTTCATGTATTCTATTCTTATATTAGTTAGGGGAATTTCTTTATTAACTCTGATGTAGCTCTTAGGAGCACTAACTTTAAAAATTTTCCCCTACAAGCATTGTATATCTTGTATTTCTGTAAATAAAATTTCTATCATTTTATTGGGATATAAATATCTTAGTGTTTAATTACCATTTTAAAAATATTTTGCAATGTCACCTATCCTCATATTAAAAATTGTACTTATACAATTTTTTTTATCAGAAAATATAAGTTCAAGGAGCTCTGCTGAGTCTAGAGTTGTGTATTGTAACTGTGGTTTGCCATATTATGTATTCACTTTACGTAGGGAAGGAAATTATGGGAGGAAAATTTTCAAGTGTCTAAGAAATATAAGAGGAGATGATTGAACTATTTCATATGATTGACGAATTTGAGGGTGACACATCAAATAGAATCATGCTAGTAGAGGAGCAATGGAAAAAAAAATTTAAGAAGATTTGATCAATAGGATAGTAAGCTTAATATTTTGATCGCACTAGTTGTTATACTTATACTTTTAATATTAGTGTAATTTATTAGGAAGTATTATTTATTAAGTGATGTGCAATATATCAATGTAATTTAGTTGACTTATGATCTATGATGCACGCAACAATACACGGACAACGACAATAATATGACACGACACTTCTATTTTTAAAAATCGACACGACAATATTTGACACCTACATTATAATAATAATTAAGAATAATGTGTAAATTAAATAGATAAAATATTAAAAATAATAAAAAATAAGTCATTTAATTAAAATTTTAAATTAATTACTTAAGTTATATATATATATATATATATATATATATACTTAAATAATTTATTTTATTATACTTTAATAATTTTAAGGAATATATTTTATTATCAATTCTAAATTTATAAATTTAATTATAATTTTTAATAATTTAAATTATTTATAATAAATATATATTATTATTATCTCTTTTTAGTTCAAATATCATTCTCTAAATTTCTAAAACTATATATAATAATTTTAAAATTAAAATATAACAAAATATATTTAAAATATTTTTTATATAATTTAAATTCAATTATTTAGGGCATGCGTGTCCCTTTAAAATTTAATATTATTTTAATTTGACACTTTTCGCCGTGCACATGTGTCGAGGTCGATGTCCTGTCTAATGTCGATTAATCGCATTATCTAATTTTTGTGAGATGCACATCATAACTTATGATTATATATGAGTATTAGTTAACTTATTTTTATTCATTCAGCTTAAATTTATTCAAATGATAATACATTCGAAATATTTCAGATAAACAATGCAAAGACAAAGATGAATGTAATTTTCAAATAAGATTATTAATAAACTTTCCTATCACCAGCTTCTTCTACAACAGCTTTAAGTTCCTTCAGAAGAAGCTGTAGCTACCCCCAAATAGACTCTTAATCACAACATTAGATTAAACTAAATATATATATATATATATATTTGAAGTAAAATAATCAGAGCTTCTATTAAATATTCTTTAAAAAAATAATTATATATATATATATATATCAAAAAAAATTATATTTATTTATATAATAGTTGAAAATTTAAATCAAATGTAAATAATATTACTATTGATTTATTTAAAATCAAATACATCTTTTCAGTCTATATATTATTATTAGAGGAATAGTGAAACGTTGCTCAAACCAGGTGAGACATGGACCACTTTTTTCTCCCCGAAGCATTTTCCCACGTACGTCAGCAAAAATAGCGGATTCAGAAGCGACAGATAATTTCCATTCTCTCCAAATACGAAATGACGAAAATAGCCTCCATACCATCTCCCCTTGTCACCCCCATCAGTTATGAAGCCATCTTTGCAACAGTGGCCGAATCCCTCCGCCGCCTCCCCTCGACAGAAACTCTGCGAAAATGCCGTCAGCTCCACGCTCTCATCCTGACCTCAGCTCCTTCCTCTTCCCTCCGGTTTCTCTTTAACAACCTCCTCTCTCTATACTCGAAATGTGGCGCACTCCTCGACGCACAAGCTGTTCGAATTCCCAAATATCCATCGTCTCTTACAATGCCATAATCTCCGCCTATTCGAAGTTCCCTCGCCATGCCACTTCTTGCATGCATCTCTTCCGTGACATGGAAGTGCTCGGCATCACCCCCAACGCCTTGACGTTCTCTGCTCTTGCGCATGTCCTCCATGACTATCGAGCTGGCAGCGCCATTCATTGCCGTGTCATCGTTTTGGGATTCTACGACAATGTGTTTGTAAAGACGTCTCTTTTAAGAATGTACTTGGGCTGTTTAAGCATTGATTCGGCTGAGAGGGTATTCAACGAGATGATTGAAAGAGATGAGGTAGCTTGGAACTCCATGCTCCTCTGTAAATTGAACGGTTGTGATATTGACCGTGCACTGCAGCTCTATCTTGGCATGATACAGGGAGGATTTGATCCTACCCCGTGTACGTTTACTATGCTTCTGACTGTGTGCAGGCAAGCGGAGGACTTGAATGCAGGACGTCTCGTCCATGGACATATAGTTAAATCCAAGTATCCGCCAGATATTCCATTGCAGAACGCGCTACTAGATATGTACGCAAGCTGTGGGGATGTGAGAACGGCTGAGTTAGTGTTTGAAAGGATTGATGAACCAAATTTGGTGTCTTGGAATTCCCTGATTGCTGGTTTTTCAAGTAATTGTGATGGGGAGAAGGCTATGGATGCTTTTGTGAGGCTAAAGTCGATGAATTGCTCAGAAAAGCTTCGTCCCGATGAGTATACTTTTGCTGCTATCGTTTCTGCTACAGCTACTTTTCCTTCATTGTTCTGTGGAAAGCTTCTTCATGCCGAGATCAATAAAACAGGATGGGCAGAGAGTGTCTATGTTGGGCAGACATTAATTGGCATGTACTTTATGAATAGTGAACCATTATCGGCCGAGAAGATATTCCATTGTGTTCCTCAGAAGGATGTGGTCATATGGACTGAGATGGTGGCTGGACATTCAAGGCTAGGTGATGGTGAAATGGCAATACAATACTTCTAGTATGCTAGTGGAAGGACATGAAGCTGACAGCTTTTCCCTTAGCAGCAGCGCTATAAAAGCCTCAGCTTTTCTTACCGCACAGAGACAGGGTGAGATGTTTCATGGTCTGGTGATAAAAGGTGGATATGGAGGAAATTTAGGGGTTTGTGGAAGCCTGGTCGACATGTATGCTAAGAATGGTAGCCTTGAAAGTTCTAGATTAATATTTGATACAATTAGAAAACCTGATTTAATATGCTGGAACTCAGTGATTGGAGGATATGGCAATCATGGAAATGCAGAGGAAGCCTTTAGTCATTTTAGTTGCATGGTGGAAAGTGGACTGCAGCCTGATCATGCCACTTACATCTCTTTGCTTTCTGCCTGTAGCCACCGTGGACTGCTTGAGAGAGCCAGGTTTTACTGGTTTTGTATGATGACTGATGGTATCATACCAGGGCTGAAGCACTATACCTACATGATAAACTTGTTAAGTCGAGCTGGGCTGTTGCGAGAAGCAGAAGAGTTGATCATGGATTCACCATTTAGAGATAGCTCCGCTGAGTTGTGGAGAATTTTGTTGAGCTCCTCCATTGTCAGCAAGGATTTGGATATGGGCAACCATGCAGCTAAGCAAGTGCTAAGTTTAGAGCCTCATGATCTTCCCACACATATATTGCTTTCAAATCTTTATGCGTCGGTTGGTAGTTGGGATGATGTGGTTGAAGTGAGAAGAAAGATCAGAGATCTACTAGTTGACAAGGAGCCTGCCTTAAGCTGGATTGGGCTGAAAATATGGTTCATGTTTTTCTGCTGATGACGATTGTCATGCACAGATTGATGATTGCCGAAAAGAGTTGCTTAGATTGCAAGGAAATTTGAAAGTATCTGATCTTCGTAATATTTTTTTCTAATTAGAAGTGAAGGTCATCTTTCATATTATTTGAATGTGATGAGGCCAAACATGAATATGATGAAGTTGGGCGGTTGGCATGAAGTTCATTGTTAGAAGCAGCCACATATTAATTTTTGTTACTGCTATTTGTGACCTCTTATTGAAGTTTGAATATGTTTTTTTTTTTAATGCTGTAAATCAAGCTCGAGCTCAAGCTCAAGCTCTGATTACACTCAACAAGCTTAGCTCGCTTAGGTAAAACTCGACTGATCATTACCCCTAGAATCTTACATACGCTAACCATCAGGTTAAACAAAAAATATTTTGATTGAAATCAAATAAATATACAAGATCATAAGAAAATTAAATTAGAGAAAGATTAAAATTATTTATAAAAAATAGTATTTATGATATAATTTTATTATTTTAAGATAATTCATTGTTACTAATTTTAAATATGTACATAATTTTATGAATTCTATTTTACTTTTATATATATATTAATAGGGGTGGATCCAGAAAATTTTTTTCAGACAATAAGTAAAAATAATAATATACACTTATATAAAATAAAAAAAAAGCATAATGTATAACAAAATAGAAAATTAAGGATCTTAATAAGATAAATTTTATTCATATTTGATATCATCTATAATTTATCTCTTAGAGTCCTTATATTTTGAAATTATTATAAAATTAATTCATTATCGATACTCCTAAATATATATTTTTAAATATATATACTAAAATAATCCTTCAAGAAAACTAACAAAATAACAGCTGTATATATTGAAAATAAGTATATCAATGTTATCATATAAGAAAACTAACTGAAAGATCAAGTATGATTTTTATTAATGATGCTATAGCTTCACATTATATAATATAAAAATGAATATCCAAATAAAAAAATGTATTATCAGAAATTTTTATTGACATATATAGATAAAGAGAGCATCAAATATAACTTATAAAAATTTTATGTAAATGAAAGATATGAGATATGCTATATATTGAAAACTAGAAACTTAAGAATTGATTCTCATCGAAAAGAGAATAGAGCAATAACTTTTTTTAACTTTTCAAACTATTTTTCAAAAGAATAGCTGCACTTATTGCATTGTCCACAAAGCACACATTAAATTAATTAGTAAATATGAAGAGTCTAAAAAGTCATATCTTTAAGATTGTTACTAGTCGCTCATATTTGAGAGAGAAATAAGTTTTTAACGCTAAACTCCAAAGAGCATCCCAAGTCTAAGACCAAGCCACGCATGCAGTGGACATATCAGTTTTACATAATCCACTAATTATACCTTTTTTTGGACTTACATTAATTTGTCAAATTTTAATAAGTTTAATTGTCAGTATTTTAATATCAAAATTACTCGCATGTGATCCTGACATAATAATTATAATTTGATGGCATTATAGAAGACCATTTGATGGCATTATAGAAGAAAGACGAGCCCACTTCAGCCGGCAATGGTAGATGATCGATCAAGTTAGGTAACCCCAAACTAGGTACCCTCGAGAAAGGAAATGACCATGGAAACAATGGAGGTCTGTGAGGTTGGCTACTTGAGTTGAGTCAGTGTGACGGAGACTGGGAGCATTCGGGAAAGGCTATAGGTTCAGGATGCGGCATTGCAGCAAGATTCTGGAGCCAACTTGGAAGAATGGGGAAATCAAATATGTCAAAACCTAATTTTTCTTTCTTTCTTTATTTTTTTATAAAAAGAAGGGTGGGCCACGTGTCATATATATATATATGAATATTTTTAACTATATTGTATTATAAAATACTGTTAACATATTTAAGATATTATAAGATGCACTTTGCACTTGGTTATCAGTTATCAGCCCGCCTCAATGACTCTTTAACATGCATGTACGTAACTTTGGCTAATTTTAAATTAGGCTTAACTTTTAAAAAAATTTAAAATGATGACCGGGCCGCCTCATCAACGCCGGGCCTCCCATTGACCTAACCCCTAAAATTAGTCAGATTCAAAACCGAGCTCGACTCTCGGTTTTTTTTCCTATTTCCCGTCCAGATCCCTCATGCCCGTCGCTGGCCAAGAGGCAGCTCGCCGCCGGCCAAGGGAGGTCGCCGTCCACAGGGAGGTTGCCGCCGGTGAAGGAGAAGCTCGCAAGGGTTTCTCTTAGTTTTTTCCGCCGATTTAGGTATTTCTAAACCTAAATGAAAAAAATGTTTTATATTTTAATTTTTATGAGTTTAGTTGCTATGATTAAGCTATTTATTTTGGTTTACATAGAAAATGTGTGTGAGATCACATTGTAAATGTGGTATTTTTATTTTAACACTAGTCTTCTTTGCTTTATGCATGTTGTGAAATATTTATGAATGATGGAGTACAATCATGAACTTAACTGTAGAGAAGAGTAAATCTTGGTGTTAGTGTTAAAATGAGAATAAGATAAAGTTGTAACATAGGGGAAGGAAGAGGATTATGGGATTCTATATGAATATCCGATTGGGCAATTGAATGATAAGAATTTGTATCAACAATGCTAGAATATATCAAGTTTTGAACTCAAATTCAGTCGTTGGAGTAGAGGAAGGTAATGATGAAGCTAACAACACTTTTACTAATAGTGAGAAGGAAGGTGATCAAGAGGAAGGTATTATTTGAGGATGATATAATATTAGTATGAGATATAGTTTTGTTGATAATTTTTTACAATAATAATGTTTTGTAATTATTACATTATTTTGTTGGTTTCAAATTGAATATGTGTTTTATATCATTATTTTCCTTTTCCTTGCAATTTATTGGACTAAGCTTTTGTAGTGTTATCGTGATGATTAAATTCTTGTTGGATTGTTGAATACCCTTGTAGATTGCTTGCTATTTTTTTTTTTAACAATAATTATATGTTTCAGATGGAGAGGATCACTATAAGCTTTGTAAGCTTGTTAAATTTTGATGACATAAAGGAAAGAAGACTATTAGTAAAAGCGCATATATTTAGTTTGATTGAGTATGATTAAGCTATTTAGTTTAATTAAGCGCATATATTTAGTTTGATTGAGTATGATTAAGCTATTTAGTTTGATTAAGCGCATATATTTAGCTCAATAACTTCAAGAACCGTCAGGTGAAATTTTTTGTGCGTGAAGTTGAAGCATAACTTGGGTTGAGATATATTTTGACTAGTTGGCTTAACTTGGAAAAAAATTAGGGAAAATAGCTATTTTAAATCCACAGTAATAGTCTTTATCTTTGATCTGTCCACGGTAATAGTCTTTATGGACAAACTATTTTAAATCCATTCCAAGTTTTCAAGAAGAATCTATCTCTAGGTCATTCCAAATTTTCATAGAAAAGGCTACTTCATCATACTCACATTTATGGCCTATCCTAGCTTACTCCAAATGTCAATTTACCTTTGAGACAATCCCTACAAAATGTGGTTTATAATATTAACTTCTCATACATGGTGGTTTATAATATTTTCATCATGCATCACTGAATAGGTAGCAGTTCATTAAGTCTCACAATGTATTTTTCATTCTTCTTTATCTTCCATTAATCCAGTCATTTTTGTGCTTAATAGGTAGCAGTTCATTTAGTCACATCAATGTATTTCTCCTGAATTGAATTATGTGTCTTGATCAGGTGAGACGAAGGATTACTAGTGTTGTGTTATTGCTAATTAGAAATGAGTTCAGATATTGTCTGTATAGTTCTCTATTATGACGGTGAACTCAGTGTAACTGACGAATTCATTCCAACATATGTTGGTGGGAAAAATCGTCTAGTCCAGATCCCACGACGGACTAAATTCAAGGAATTACAGAAGCGAATAATAAAGTTGTTGAAACTAGATCCAGCAAAGGTCTTTGTTAATCTCGTGGGTCGTTTTCCAATTAGTGTTGGATTTATTGCAACTCACACTAATGATGAAGAAGTCTATGAAGCTATAATTAATGCAGCATGTGTGCAACCTATTGTGATTTCTGTTGAAGTTGAGGAACTGTCGTGTGGAGATAGGGAGGTTAATAATATTGATGAATGTCAAAGGTCGAAGAGATCGAGTACATCACACCGCCTTCTCTAAGTAGTGGAAAACTATAGCACCCCAATGACATGCTTATTTTCTTTGGGACAAGTTCTGCTGCTATTGGTGACCCAAAAGATGATGACATGAATCCACCATATCCTGAAGATGTTGGATATGAAACTATGCCTAGTGGAGGTAGTAGCGATGATGATGAGGAGGGTGACAATGACGCAGATCAGGCTGTTTTACAAGCCATAAAACCATCCCTTAGGGTTAGATACTTGATTGCAGAATACTCACTTAGAATAAGTCATACTGAAGAGCACTTGATACGTAACAATGAGTACATGAGTAGTGCACAAATAGCTAGAGAATGGGATGAGGACCCTACATTTGACGGCCCGTCAGATGAATCAACCTTTGAGGAGAAGAATTGCATCCCAGATGAATTGCTTGAAGGTATGTGTCATCATGACAAGAAGCAGTTACAGTTTGCTGTTCAGGATTGATCTATCATAAACAATGTTAAGTATGTCATATATGCTTCAAATCAATTAAAATTCACTGTGTTGTGCAACCACCATTCTGACCTAGCTAGACCTTGTTTATGGCGCTTACATGCAAGCTCAATTAAGAGATTAGGTGGTGCTTGGAGGATTTGTTCAATTGGCTCACCACATACCTGTAGTCATTCAGTGCTTAATGCTGGACACAGGCAATGTACATCATAATTCATCCGTTATTTCATCCAACCCGTAGTCAAATGTTAGCTATATTTAAAGCCCAGAAAAAGTGTAGGCCGTATTGAGTCCAAGTTCAATATAAGAGTGTCTTATATGAAGGCATGTGATGCACGTCGAAAGGTAGTTAAGGTAATATTTGGTAGTTGGGAGAAATCTTATAGATCATTGGGAAAATTCATGGCTGTTGTTTGTGCATTTATGTCAGGGTCAGTATATCGGGTGCACTCAACAGAATCGAACAGATTCCAATGACTATTCTAGTCATTTGAGCCTTCAATAAGAAGTTGATAGTATTATCGCCCAATTCTATTCCTTGATGAGACTTTTCTCTTGGGTAAGTACAGAGAAACTCTACTTAGTACAGTTGTGATCGACGTGAACAACGGCTTGTTCCCACTCGCCTTCGCAGTTGTGGAATCAGAATATATCGAGTCATGGGTTTGGTTTCTGCACACATTACAGGATTTGATCCCACTAATATCTTCAAGGGGTGATCTCTGCCTCATCTCAGATAGGCATGCAGGTCTAGTTCGTGGCTGCAGAGAGATCTTTCCCTGGGCTGCACATCGCTTCTTCCTACGCCATTTGAGTGAGAACTTCAAAAGAGCTATTAGACAATTCGGCATAGGTGATGTTGATTTTATATGTCAAAAGATGTATGTTGCAAGACATACTGATAACATTCAAATTTTTAAGAGTACATGGCTGACATCAAGAATATTAAGCAGGAGGCAAACGATTGGCTTATTTTAAGGGATATTCAACAATGGTCTCTAATTCACGATGATGGCTATAGATATGGTATGATGACCATAAATGCAGCTGAATGCTTTAATAGTGTGCTTAAATGAGCATGTGGTTTACCTATTCAAGCCTTAATTACATACGTACTACAACAGTATCTATTCATGAAACGCTCTTGAATCGCCTACAACTCGAAAAGTAACCTAAAACTTGTTCTCTCCACGCACGAAGGCAAAATTGTAGTCTAATGAACGAGAGGCAAGGAGATTCCCAACCAATGAGGATAAGCATGGAGAACCAAGTATTTGATGTCACCGTAAGCTTCAAGGTTGACCTATCTAATGAATGTAGATGTACATGTAGGCAACCTTAATCTTATCATCGCCATGCACGTGATTGTCATTTTGGGTTGCGACACCTAAGCCACGTGCAATATGTCTCAGCCTATTACAGCTTGCAAAACTATATTAGTACCTACCAGGGCAAATTCCATGTGATACCTGATTGTGAAGAGTGGCCAGAACTCATCATTGGTGACACATACCCAAATTATCATCCACCAAATATCGAAAGAAAGTCCGGTCGACCAAGGACTAACAGATTTAAAAACACTATAGACAAGAACACTACAAGAAGTTCCAGGGTTTATAGTGTCTGTAAGACTGTTGGACACAACAGATCGATGTGTAGTTGGCTGCGATGGATATACTACAGAGATTCATACTTAGATCTACCAGAGCTTTAGTTCACTATGCATGTTAGAGCATACATACTATTTGCTATTGGATCTTTCCTTTTGCCATATACATCAGGTTCTGAGGTTCATCTACAGTATCTGTCATTTCTTGAAGATATTGAAATATTCAGGGAGTTGTCATTGGGTTCAGCTATGCTTGCTCATCTATATAAGGAACTGCATGAGGTCACCAAATCAAAGTACACGAATATGGTTGGATGTGTTCATTTATTGTAGGTATGGGCCTGGGAGCACATTCATGTGGGTTGACCAACGTTATGTGTGCCATATCCCACAAACATTGATAGACTTAGCGTAGGATGTCTGGAATGAAGGGTTTGTTGAAATGCCGGCATCCAACTCAGTATATAGGGACGAGCTGGATGGACTTGCAGAGTCAAATATGCTGAATTGATGTAATGTTTATTTGCTTACTGATTATGTGCTTGCAATTGAAATAATCATTTATGCTACATTTCGGTCATCTAGAGTCATATAGACATCAGATCCGTGTGCATGTCACGAATATATGTTTACAGTGAGAAGAAATATTGTTAGCTAGAGTACCAATGATATGTTGGAAGAGGGTAGAGTGGTACCTGCCTGATCGTGTGCTTAGACAGTTTGACATGCCACCTATGATTGATGTTGCCCTGATAGATCCATCATTCATACGGGTCAATGGCCGAGGAAAAACTGACGTTGATTGGGTCGACTACTACCACTCTTACGTTGTACAGTGGGAGCGCAGACGTGAGTCAGTTGTCATGGTAGATTTATCATAGTAGGATCGGGAGCCAGCGATCAACCGATACATGAGGTGGTATCATTCCTAGGCTTCACTTTACATGCTGAAGGCACCAACACTTCCTCCGATAGCTACCTCTTGAGCGTCGATGGTTAATCTATATGCAGTATTATAATTTGGTTTTCCTTGTAACAACGAAACTCTGATCTAAATTTCTTTATTTGTAGCATGAGCACATCTTGAATCGAGGATATATTTCAACGCTATTTCAGGAGAGGTGATGGTACAAAATTTTAGAAATCTATCGGCGATTATGAGAAAGGTGAAATATCTCCGAGTAGATATATGAATATCCGATATTCAGGGCACTTTTCATGACAACTAGATGTTGCCGATGATGGTCGGTCCATCCTCTACGCTAGTGATGAGGGTCTGGTATATATTCACCACCCGATTCATATGAAATAATGTGGTCTCATATGTACCCATGACACACGCCGATCCTGCAGACTTACGTCCGTCATTCCATATGACACCGCCATACGGAGTGTACCACGGGTATTCGTTGCCTACGCAAGCTTCGACTGATATACCTCATGTTACAGACTTAGGATATTCGCAATAACCTGTCGGGCAGGTGGAAGAGGAGGAGGACCATCAGCAGCATCATCTACGCGATCGGCCACAACGATCACCAACTAATTACACTCCTGGTAGCGATGCGATTCCACCACGTAGGCATCGATGAAGATAGATGTGTTATCTTTTTTATACAATAAATGATATGTACTTGTAGCTGTTTTTCATTTGTTATGTTTACTCATTCAGTTTCATAATTCTATAACTCATGATTATATAATCTTAGTATTATTTATTATTTGTTTATTTTGGTTGGATTACATCAAAGATCGACATTAGGTTCATATGCTTTTTTATGATAATATGTCATTTTTTTAGAGCTTGTTAATTGCACATTAAGAGTGTTTTAGTGTAGTGAGATATAACAAATTATGCAATGCTTCATTTGGTTGCTTCCTAAGAGTAAAAAACTCTATTGATTTCACTATTTCGTAGAATTTTACTGTAAAAATTATGGCCACTCGGGCAAGATTCGTCGAAAATTGTCAACATAAAAGTTGTAGAATTTTTTATTACCTTTCAAACAATACCAAGCACCTCAAAATCCGACACCGAATGAGCCTGATATGGCCGAAAAATGGGAGCTACCGCAATATCTTTTTAATTTTACAAACTCAAAATTCATACATTCTCAAAATTAACTCGGAGAGATTTCAAAATTGTCAATATAAAAGTTGTATAATTTTTATTATCTTTCCAACAATACTAAGCATGCCGAAATTTGACACCGGATGAGCATGATATGACCAAACAACGGAGGTTGCTGCAATATCTTTAATTTTTGCAAACTCAAAATTCATACATTCACAAAAACTGCGGCTACTCGGGCGAGATTCATCGAAAATTGTCAACATGAAAATTGTAGAATTTTTCATTACCTTTCCAACAATACTAAGTACGTTGAAATCCGATACCTGATGAGCATGATATAACCAAAAAAATCATTATTGTTTGGTTAATTTTTTTTTTTTAAAAAAATTAAGGCCGGTCTTCGGTCGTAGGCGACGGCAGGCGGTCGACACCGTCGCTGTTTGGACGACTAGGCCAATTTTTAAATTTTTTTTAATGATCTAATTAGCTAATTACGATTTTAATTAAGCATAATTTGAAAATTAAGCCCATGACTTTTTGATTTATTTATTAATAACTGACTTGACAAGAAATGGGTCAATGTGATGCTTTGCCTAATAATAATTTAATTGAAAAGATAAAAGAAAATCATTGAAATCTCTGCCATATCCTTAACCATTGAATTATAAATAGAATTGTGAATACTTTTATGATTATATTGATATGATTATTTAACAAATTTTCAATCAATGTTAAACTTCTTATATTTAAAATTTTAATTCAATTATATGCAATGACTAATAATAAATATATAGTTCTCTCTTTTATATTTTTTGTAAATATTTATTTTTTTTATATTTAAATTATAATTAAAAATTGTTTTAAAAATATCAATATCATTCTCAAGCTCAGATCAAATATGTTAAAATAATTATAAAATTTTTTAACTCCACCTTTGATAAGACAATTATTGATGTAGGTGTTTTTTTTTTAAAATAAAATAAAATAATTTTTTTTGTTTTCTATCTTTTTAAATTTATATTTTTTATATAGGATAAAAATATCATATTTGTAATGAAATTTAAAGATTTTCTTTTAAATGTGATTTAATTATTTTTATTGTACTATTAATTCTAATGGAAAAATTTATGTATATTTTTAATATTAAATTATAAAATTACACCAACAAATCAACTATAGTTTTTTTAAAATATTACAAATTGTCATATTAGAGTAATAAATTTATTTTTTGATATCTTTATCAAAAATATTAATTAAAAGAGGGTTAAAATTTTTATGATGTTATTTTTTATTTATTGAGCCTACTAAGAGTAATTATACTAATGTGTGTGTGCACTTGTGAGTGCGCACGTGTGTGATCCTATTCATTTAAAACGGGCGGTGCATGGAATCTACTGCCTTTGAACTCTGACTTCCAAAAACGGGATTTCAAATGATTTTAATCGGAATCCGTCGATTACAAGAGATATGTATATCTTCTGCTGTCCGATTTATCAATTATTTATTTCTGCTATTTTGCATTTGCAATTAATGTTCTTTTATTTTATCCAATTTTGAGCTAAACAATACCTACCATCCACATATATATATATATATATTGAAAAATAATAATTTTGAGACAAATTTAGTCACGTTTATTTATACAAAAGATAAATATGTCCGTATTGCATACAGAAAAATATTAATTATTTTAAGTGGGCCCTCAAAATGGCTTTTTAACTTCTAAAAAATAATTTAAAAACCCCAGCAGCTTTGCATCACAGAAGGCCGCGCGTTTCCGTTGCGCGCGACCGTGTGAACTGTGAATAAATCCTGCTGGCGTCGGCTTCCACTGCTTTTCCTCACTTATTTACTGTCGAATAATTAAAAATAAATGTAAATTATTGCGGTCGATAAATTTTTTAATTACCCTTTATATAAATTTTCTTTTTTTTATAGTTTTTTAGTTTTTTTAGCAATTAAATAAAATTTTAAAAAAACTGTCATTCATATAAACAAATTTGAACATATCACAATTACTTAATTTTAAACCAGATCGGGGTAGCTTAGGTTTGCTTATTACGAATTGAAATCGTAGATGATTCCATGAACAGCTCACCTCCTCTCTTTTTTTTTTTTTTCGTTTTTTAGCCATCGTTTGATCTTTTTGGGACATTGATTCCTTTTTTTTTTTATAAATTTTCTTTTAAAGTTTATAACTTTATAAGATTCTTATTATTTTCTCTATTTTGCGGCTTATGGCTTCAGCTTGGGAATAAAATTCGGTCGGGAAGTCATGAATAAAATTCATATCAGAGGACAAAAAATTTATTGGATTTACATTTAGATGACTGCTCTATTGATTAACAATAAAAATCATTCATGGAATGCATTCCAATTCAAAGCTAATAATGTTTTCTCTTAAATTTGAATTCCAACGACATCCAAGCGCATATTTTGCCCTACAGATAGCGTCGCTCTCTGAGTCAAAGATTCCAATTCAAAGTCTGGGGTTTTGAGTGACGACTTTCTTTTCCGTTATGAACTTCTCTAGCTTTTTTTTTTTAAAATTGCGGAACTAAATTTTTTTTTTTTTTCTGACTATTGCAAGGAAAGGTGGTATTTTATCCTCGTCGTTTCTTATTATCTTTTGGCTTCCGAGTTGTTTCAGCTTAAGGTGGAGGATTTTTTCTTATTAAAGCCTGTTTCCATTCTGCAATTTGGGTTCAAGCCAAGCTTTCTCTGCGTGCCATAGAGCTATCTTACATAGTTTTGCTTTTGTGTTATTTTACACCGGTAAAGAATGACTTTTGAGATTCTGAGCCTCATCAAAGCATCCTTTCTGTTATCTGGATTCTAGCTGCTTGATGGAATCCTTCATTATTCTTTTGGATTTTTGCTCTTTTTTAAGGAGCTGTTGAAAAATGGTATTTTTGGTTTGTGTTAGACTAAGCTTATACTTCCCTGCTTTATCTGATTGATAAACCGAAACAAACCACACGCAAAAACAATGCTAACAACCTCTTTCTGCTTGGCTGCTGTGGTTTTGAAATGCAAAAGTGGCCGATCCCTTTGGAATGTCTAAACTATTGTACACAAAATTCTTATTTCATTTCAGGAAATTTATTTCTTCCTTATTAATATTAGGCTTAATTTTTAAAATAACCCTAATTAAAACCGTAATTAGCTAATTAACCCTTCCAAAAAAAAAATTTAAAAATAGCCCATGTGATCGGCGTCGTATTTAGCATCCAGTCGGTAGCGATCATTAAATTTTTTTAAAAATGAAATTAACGTTTGTTTTTGGCCATATCATCATTGTCGATTTACGTGGTGGTATCGTTGGAAGGAATAAAATATTCTACAATTATGTTGACAAGTTAAATCTCGACCACGTGGCCTCAATTTTTGCGTGTATAAATTTTGAAAAAAGTTCAAATCTTTGATGAAAAAAAAAAGTGTCTCTTCATGCTTTGAAATTTTAATTTTCATTCATTTGTTAATATTGAACTTAACTTGACAATTTGAAGAAATGAAATATAATAATTGCATAAGTTAAATAAAGATGAAATCGGTTAATGAATTTTAATATGATTAGTACAAAATAAGCATATATTTATATAGGTACAGGCCAAAATGAAAATTAAACTATCTTAAATTGATAGAGTTCATTTCTTAGAAATTAGGATAAATGATAGTATCGATTAAATTAGAGATTTTTTGGATCAATCTTATTTTATGTTTTTAATTTTGTATGTTAATTTAAAAACATAATTACTTAATATATTTTTATATTTAAAAATAATTATTTAATGTATTTTAGATATTTTTATTTTTTGTTTATAAATACTCAAAAATAATTTTTGGACACTTTAAACTATATGTAATTCCACATTAAGTCATCCATCCTCTCACGTGAGTTAACCAAATTAAATAAGCGACATTACTATCATCCTGATAGTAGGTAAATTAGTAAGTATAAAAATATATAAAGCGTGAAATACATGCCATGAAAGCAGAAAATAACATAATACATCTACGATGGTGGAATTGATCGCGCGCCGGGGTGTAGTGGGATGGTGGTCTCCACGGATCCAGATGATCTAGATGGTCCTCCTCTGCTTCCATCCGCTCCACAGGTTGTTGTGATTCTAACTCTGTAATATGAGGTATGTCAACTGAAGCTTGTGTAGGCAACGAATACCCGTGGTAAACTCCATATGGCGGTGTCATGTGATATGACGGTGGACCATATGACGGTGGACCATATCTTTGGGCTGTGTTCCATGGGTGCATTAACGCGACCAATTTACTTGATATGAATCTGCGTGTGTAAATGTCGAGTAGTCACCTGCGGGGACAGGATGGCCCCATCGATGGAACATCGGCATCGCGTCACGAAGTGCACGGAATGTCGGTATCCACAGTCGAGTCATCGAGATATGCATATCCCGCCTTGCCACCAGCGGTTCTCATATTCATTGAAAGATGTCGATGCGTGTCGTCACTTCGAAATAACGCGGAATATGTCCTCGGTATTCAAGATGTGGTCACGCATATCTGAGAATTTAAGTTATGTACCGTTGTTACAAAGAAAGAAAATTTTAATACTAAGCATTTAAACTAACCATCAGCTCTGGTAGCGGGTAGTATGTGTCGAGGAGAGGTCGCGCTGTGAAGCCCATGAGCGATATCTCATTATCATGTCGCGGCTCCTGTCATCGATGAATCCGTCTAGACTCACGTCTTCGCTCCCACAAGTGGTGGTAATGGACCCAATCAACATCGCTTTTCCTCGCCATCAACCCGCATAAATGATGGATCTATCGGGACATTAATGGTAGGAGACATGCCTGCGAGCACATCGATGCGGATACCACTCTTCCAACATATGATCGGATTTTCTAGCTATCTCGTCGCATATATATGGTGAATATGATATGACCAGCTCCGTATGGCGTAAGCTATTATTTCAATAAAGAGTCAGAGGTTAGAAAGCCAACAAACATTACATCAAATTAGAGTGTCACTCAACTCATCCCTATATACTCTAATGTTTGATGCCGGCATCTCCCGAACATAACCTTCATTCCGCCGGTCAGACACTAAGGATATGGCACATGTAGTGTAGGCCTTCCCACATGAATGTGCTCCCACGCCCATATCTGCAATAAATGAACACATCCAGCCATGTTGGTGCGCGTAGGTTTTGTTGCTTCATGTAATTCCACATGCGGATGGTCACCAACGAACGACTCAGTGAATGTGTCAATATCCTCAGTAGTGGTGGTGAACCGATGTATCTGAGGAAGAAAAAGATCCAATAGCAAGCGGTATATGCTGAGATGCTGTAGTGAGCGTAGCTCGGTGAATCCAAATAAGAATCCGCACGATATGTGGGCAAGCGGCGGCATGAGCCTCCCATTCGGGCGTGATGTGATATGCGGATGGACGGATCATGGTATGCGCATGCGGGTCGCTCCAAGCAACTCATCGCAATCGGCCATGTAGCCCACCGTTACATCCTTCAAGACCCGCCAATCACGCTGGGCCATCTATCCGATACCAAGAAGCATAGCGTCGTAATGTGTCGTCATCTCCGGTGGCGGTGGAAGGTATTCGTCTGCGAGCACCATCGTTCAACGAACGCTGTGAGTAAATGGTGATCCAGCAATATCGCATCACGGGACCGCCAAGACGGCGAAGCATCCATAAATCTTGGGCAATTGGCCATTCCCTAAACAGTCGAGTGCGGCCCTCGATCAAACCTGCTACCATAATCATTCGTAAGTAGGGATGCGGCAACAAAACAAATGCATATGTACAGAAACATTTTAAATAAATGCCAGGGAAATTTTACCAATCGGGATCGCGCTCTGTACCACGTGAGCGATATCTAGGTGCACCACCGGCGGTGGTGGGCCATGGTCAACAACCGTCTCATCTGGTCGTCTCCTCCTCCTACGTGGGGGGCACGGTGCATCACTGCTTGACATCGTTCCTGTTGTAATTCAATAAAATAAAAATGACGAACTGAGTTTAGAATTAATAAGGCTACCTGGCAACCTGCAAATAATATATATTCAATAAAAAAAAATGTGATCAATGCATCTTTAAATAAATAAAAATATTTGAAAAATATTTATGCCAGTAAGTTCAAAACGAAGAGAAATAAGCTCAGAAAAATAAAATGTGCTAAAATAAACATTTATATCCAAAACATATCATACGGACACATGAATATATACATGGCTTAGCCATATACACAAACCCACATGCATTCCCAAACACCCAAGAGAATAACCATCCCCACCATACCATTGAAAGTACAACATACAATGTGCACACACTAAAAAGGTTTGAGAAAATAAACAAAGTAATTGATGTATTTTTCATGGGATATCTCATCAATAAACTATCAGGTCATATCCAACATCATTGCATAGTATATATCCATTAGTTCTTTGACTTTACCATAGTATCAAGCTATATATATATATATATATATATCATGCAAAACTGCACTCCACCAAAAAAAAAAAAGGCTCAGTTATGCCCGTGTTAAGAAAGACATCCTCTCTGTGCTTTTTTATGGAAGAATGGCAGCAGTAAGTAGCTCCACAAAAAAATGCCACCAAGAAATTCTTGAATAACTTGAAAGCTGAAAAATGAATATGTGACTAATGACTAAGTGTGCTTATAACAAAAAAGTAACAACTGAGATTCTTTTTCCTTTAAGACAACGATAGGCTTTTATTACAATCTGCTAACAGACAACACTACACACAGCACATAGTCAACACTCAACACAACAGTAAACAGCTACTGATAAATTACAATCTGCGCAAAGATATTTGAGGACACGTCGACTGTTGTGTCCACATCTTACACAACCACGGTACTTTTGTAGTGTTCTCATCCATGCTATTTTTAAATCTGTTTGTCCTAGGTCGGCCTGTCTTCCTTTTGATATTCGGTGGTCTATAATCTTCGAATGTGCCACTAATGTGTTCACCCCACTCTTCCGTCGTATTACATGGAATTCGCCACAGTGCGTGTTGATATAGTTTTGCAAACTATAATAGGATGAGACATAATGGGCGTGGTTGCGTCGTTGCCAAACAAAGAATCGCGTCGCCATGGCGATGGTAAGCTGCGGTTGTCTACATGTGCACATACATTCATTATCTTCACCTAATTCAACCTTGAAGGTCCCGACATCAAAACTTGGTACTCGACATGCCTATCGCGGTTCGGAAATCTTCTTGCCTCTCTTTCATTAGCCTGCAACGTTACCTTAATGCGTGGAGAGAAAGAAGTTTCTGTTCTTCTAGAGTTTTGTGATTCAAAACGCGTTTCATGAAAAGGGCTACAAGGTTGTAGTATACAGCTGTAATCAAGGCTTGGATCGGTAAACCACGTGCTCTTTTAAGCACACCATTAAAGCACTCAGCTGCGTTTGTAGTCATTGTACCGTACCTGTACCCATCATCGTGAGTAAGAGACCATTGTTGAACGTCCCTTGATACAAGCCAGTCATATGCTTCCTGCTTGATATTCTTGATGTCTGACATATATCGCTTAAAAATTCGAATGTCATCCGTGTTTCCAGCAACATACATTTTTTGACATACGAAGTCAACATCGCTATGCGGTCCCCGCGTTTGAAATTCTCCCTAAAATGACGCAAACAGCGTCTTTGCCCAGGAAAGATCTCTCAACAGAACTAGACCGATGTCTATCGAGATCGAGAGATCACCCCTTGTAGAAATAGTTGGGATCAAGTCTTGTAATGTATGCAAAACCAATCCAGGACTCGATGCTCTCGATTCTACAAGCTAGTGGGAACAAACCGTTGTTTGCGTCAATCCCAACTGCAGTTAGAAGTGTTCCTCTGCTTACTGGGAGAAATGTCCCATCAAGACATAAGTCGGGCGGCAATCGCCGCCTCTTATGGAAGGCTCAAATGACCAAAACAACCGTTGAAATCTGCTACCTCATCATCATCATCACTGCTACCTCCACTAGGCATAGTTTCGTACCCAACATCTTCGATGGGTACTACATTAATCTCATTATCTTCTAAGTCACCCATCACAGCAGAACTTGTCCCAGCGAAGAAATCATGTTCTCTTGCTTCAGTACCATAACATTCCAGTACTTGGCGAAGGCGTGCGTGTAGCTCGTTCGCTCTCTCACATTCCTCGTATTGTTAATCTCACCCTCGCCCATTAATTCCATAACTTCGACATAAACCACAATAGGAGAAGCACAAGCTGCAGTGAGTATAGTTTCACTGACTTCTTCGTCATCAATGCGAGTTGCAACAAATCCAGCACCTGCAGGAAAACGACCTACCAGATTCACAGAGAACTTTGTTGGATCTATCTTCAATGATTTCATGATTTTTTTCTGTAATTCCTCGAATCTAATACGACGTGGGATTTGGATTGGACGATTGTTCCCACCAATGTATGTTGGAATGAAATCGTCATTCACACTCAGTTCACCTCCATAATAAAGCACTAAAAAGACAGTAGTTGAATTCATCACTAACCACTGATAACAGAACAACAATAATCTTTCACCACACCTGATAAATGCAAATAATTTAATTAAGGAGAAATAAAATTACTGATTTCATTTATGATATAGAAGATGCGAGATGCAACCTATTACGCATAAAAACGAATTGAAATGAAAATTTGTTAAAATATATACTAATTTAGTAAAGTAGTTGAAAATTGAATTGAGTTCAAGATTGAATTGAAAAATAGATGTATTTCTATATTTATATGTATTAGCGTAACATATTTATACTCTTCTTAGAAGATTAAATAAAACACTACTTTTTTTATTATGCATGATCATAGCGAGAATTATTAAAATAATTATGCCAATTAATTTTACAGGATAAAAGAAATCAGAACAGTATGAATTAGAATTGAATATGGGCAATCCAATTCTAATCATAAAACCCTATTTCGAAGATAAAAAAAATTTGACATAAACACTACATAATTTTCAGCATTTAACATTTCTGACATCCTAAATTTCATATTTACATATATAAAAGCATAAAAATTGATACCAATAGTTTTTGTACGATATTAAAAATTTAAATTATATAGATAAGTATTTAGGTGTCATAAATAATTATATATATCCTCTTAAGATCAACCAGTGAACCATCAACCAGTCTTAGCAATTAGATCTATTTCAATCAAGAAAGAGACCATCAGCCTAAGCTATTTCAATCAAGAAAGAGATCATCAGCCTAAGCTATTTCAATCTGATCTTGGTCAGTCTCGCTATCTCAAGCTTGATTGATCTCCAGTTAGGGTACCGAACCACATAAAACAAGTCAAACGAAACTCTGGCTCAGCCATTCGCAAAATGCTTCGAGATCCATGATCCACTTTAAATTTCGCACGATCAACAAAGTACTCGACTAAAACAGATAAATGCTAAAAGCCTATATTCCTATAAAACACTATCTATCGTAAAACACGTAAATCCAAAGAGGTAAAAGCTCAACATTTATTATTATTATTTTTTAAAAAAGAGAAGAAAACACTATCTGATCGGAGTTAATAAATAAATTAGAATTGCAACAAACTAAACATAAATCCAACTCTAAACTTAGATGCTAGTATGACAAATTAAGTATCAAACAATCGGAGGGTAGCATACATTTTACTTTCAAAAATGCAAGATATAACTAAACATACTACAATAAAGTAGATCTAGATACACAAAATTCGATCTACAAATTACACAAAATTACACATATTAGATCCACAAAATTAGATCCAAAAAAAAAAATTAGATCCACAAAATTAGATCCAAAAAAAAAAATTAGATCCACAAAATTAGTTAGATCCATAAAAAGAAATTACATCCACAACATATCACAAAGTAGATCTACATATTACCCTTTTGTTTTGAAAAAAAAAAATAAATTAAAAAAACATTTTTCGGCAAAACTCGGTTCCGGTATGGCGGCAGATCGGGCGGGCACGTCGGATCAGCCGGGACGGATCAGTTCACTTGGCCGGGCGGGAGGAGCGGGGTTTAGGAGGAAAGAATAGGAGCGTAGAGAGAACGAGATCCCGATCCGATCTCGTTCGAGTTTATAAAAAAAAAATTAGCGCGCCATGTGATCGGCGGCGGCATTAATATCCAGTACGCCATCGCCGACGGGCTATTTTAAATTTTTTGGAAGGGTTAATTAGCTAATTACGGTTTTAATTTGGGTTATTTTAAAAATTAAGCCTTAATATTATGTGTGGAGTCCGGACGTAGCTTTACATATGGACGCCAATCGATATGCAACACGTGTCCAGTATTAAAATATGCCTTTTGTACTTAAGAGCGCTGTAACTTAACAACGCCTTAACGATGCCGTTTACGTTAACCCTGACCTGACCCATTAAAATAGTGGGAAAAACATCGTTTGAATGCGCATGAGAAATTAAAAAGCAATATAAAAATAGATTAAGGGCATAATATGTTTTTTTTTTCAGACAAACTATGCTAAAGAGAGAAACAAAAAATCTCATTCATTTTTCGGGAAGAACCGTGAAAATGGAAAACAAATTTGGAAGTTGTAGCCTTGATATTGCGACCAATTTAGCAGATGATGTATTAAATAAAAATGTATCGGTAAATTTTCTCAACCATCTTATATATACAATTTTTTTTAGGGTTTGTTAGTGATATTTTTTGAAATTCTTTTATGCAATATATATTTCCTACACTGTTTAGAATTTTTTACAAGAGAACTTTATTAGTTTTAGGAGCTATTTTGAATGTGTATTTTCTATACTCTCATGAGAGTACACGCTATTTTTTCATTTTTTAGCTATTTAATCCTGTATGGAGTTAATATGCTTAGTAGATACCTTTAGAAGTAGTTTGGAGGCTGATTGGTTAGTTTTTAGGGTTATTTTGCATGTGTATTCTCCATACTCTCATGAGATTACACCCCATTTTCTTATTTTTTCAGCTATTTAATCTTGTTTGGAGTTAATATCTTTAGTAGATGACCTTAGAAGCAGTTTGGAGGCTGATTAATTAATTTTTAGGACTATTTTATATATGTACTATCTGTACTCTCAAGTATACTCTCTATACCCTATTTGGAGTTAATATCTTTAGTAGATGCCTTTAGAAACAACCACCTTATTTTTTTTTTAGTTTTTTCAACTGTGAGATTTTTCATATGTTTATCATAACATAATGAAGATATTTTGAGATGTTTCATGAAAAATTTACTGGTTTTTAGAGTTATTTTGCATATGTACTCTCTGTACTCTCATGAGAGTACACCTCATTTTTTTTTAATTTTGAACTGTGAGGCTTGTCATATGTTTACTATATCCTATTGTAATCTATTTAGAGATGTTTCATGAAGAATTTGCTAGTTTTTGGAGTTATTTTGCATGTGTTCTCTGTGTACGCTCATGAGAGTACACCCTAAATTTTTTAAAATTTTTAATTGTGAGGTTTGTCATATGTTTATTATATCCCATTGTAATATACTTAGAGATATTTCATGAAGAATTTACTAGTTTTTAGGGCTATTTTGTATGTGTACTCTATGTACTCTCATGAGGGTACACCCATTTTTCTAAAATTTTTTAATTGTGGGGCTTATCATATATTTACTATATCCCATTGTAATCTATTTAGAGATGTTTCATGAAGAATTTGTTAATTTTTAGAGTTATTTTGCATGTGTACTCTATGTACGCTCATGAAAGTACACCCCAATTTTCAATTTTTGTAATTGTGGGGCTTGTCATATGTTTAGTATATTTTATTGTAATCTGTTTGGAGATGTTTCATGAAAAATTTCTTGATTTTTGGGGTTATTTTGCATGTATACTCTCATGAGGATACACCCCAATTTTCTAAAATTTTTAATTGTGAGACTTATCATATCTTTACTATATCCCATTGTAATATGTTTGGAGATATTTCATGAAGAATTTGTTAGTTTTATGAGCCATTTTATCAATTTTTGTAATTGTGGGGCTTGTAATATATCACATTGCAAGATGTTTGGAGGTGTTTCATGAAGATTTCCTAGTTTTTGGGACTATTTTGTATGAAATATATTTGTGTCTGTGCAGGCGATTGAGGTAAATGACCGGTGCGATGATGAAGCCGTTATGTTTAATGACCAAATTGTGGAGAAACTCCTTGGCACCACTATTCACAAAGAAAAGGAGGCGTATGCATTGTACTGTGATTATGCACATCAAACTGGATTCAGTGTTAGGAAGGATTATACTTGTTATTGGCCAAACTCCAAGAAATTGAATTCAAATAATTTTTTATGTGCAAAAGCAGGTTTGAAGAAAGCTGTCAATCTAAACTGCTCAGTCGAATCCCAGAAAATGGATACGAGGAGTGGTTGTCCGGCCATGATTAGATTTTTTATTAATTTAGATGTGAATTGGAAGGTTAAAAAATATATAGAAAGTCATAATCATTCATTGGTAAAGTCGGGTGACCTACATCTTCTCAGATCATACAAATGCATCAACGATGAGAAGGCAACTGTATTGAAGTCAATGACAGAGGCCAGAATTAGAGCAACTAATGCATTTAGCTATCTAAGTGAGGAAGTTGGTGGCATGGAGAATGTTAGCTTCACAAAAAGAGATGCTTTCAATTTCATCCAAAAAAAAGAGAAGATCGAGGATTGCAAATGGTAATATTAATGCGTTAATACAATTATTCTAGGAAAGGTAAGCAGAGGATGAGATGTTTGCATGAGATGTTCAAGTTGATAAGTCAGACAGCTTGGTTAGTTTTTTTTTTTGGAGCAATGGCATGTCAAGGATAGAATATGATTATTTTAGGGATGTCATAATTTTTGATACAAGCTATCGACTCAATAATATAATCTTGTTTGTGCCCCTTATATTGGAGTGAATCATCTCTGACAAAATGTCTTATTTGGAGTAGCTATTCTATCAGAAGAGAAAATTGAGTCATTCACATGTCTATTCAAAATATTTCTCCAGTTAATGAGTGATAGACATCCTATAACAATATTCACTGATCAAGATCAGACAATGATGAGAGCTATCAAAATTGCATTACCGCATACTCACCATAGGTTGTGCCAATAGTATATTTCGAAGAAAGCTCCTTCGAAGATACATTGCTTTAATAATAATAAGACTACAAAATCTCTTTTATACATGCATGAGTAAGTGTGACTCATAGGAAGAGTTTGAGCAAGCTTGGTCTACCATGCTAGATAAAGACAATTTGCATGATCATGCTTGGCTGTCTAAGCTATATAAAATTAGATGTAAGTGGTTCACCGCATTCTGCAAAGACTCATTCTGTATGGGTATCTTGTCAATGCAATATAGTGAGTCCACAAATAATGTATGCCATGAAATCTCTAAACCAACAAGTTCAATCACAGATTATTTCTTGGGATTGGAGAAGGTTATTGACATATGGCGACGAAATGAACATAAAAAAGATTTCAAGTGCAATAGTCTAATTGTTCATGTTAAGACTAGTCCAATTCTGAAACAAGCCACTATATTTTACGCAAGAAAGCTTTATATAATATTTGAAGAAGAATTTTTGCATGGAGTTGGAGGATTAATAGCAAATGTGTCAGATGATAATCCCGTGTAGTATTTGGTGAGAAACTTAGAGAATAAAAGTGCTTCCAAAACATGGACTGTCTATTTCGATAAGACATGCCTAAATGTAACTTGTAATTATAAAAAATTTGAAATGATGGGAGTGCTTTATGCTCACTACATCCGAGTTCTTAGTCAGGAAGATATTGTGCGCATTCCGGAGAAGTATCTTCTCATGTGATGGTTAACTAGAGCAAAAAGGGATATCTACTTTGACAGTGCTTACAGGAACTTAAAAGATGTGCAAGGAAATGATAAAAATAAAACTAACATTATTTTTCGGAATCACATCAGTCGATATGCATATCAAATAAGCACCAATGCACAAGGTAATAAGAAAGCTGAAGAGTATATGCTAGGATCCTTAAAAAAACTATATGATAATATCGACTCTATATTATGTGGGAATTCATCTCCAACTAACATAATAGCTAAGAAGAAAAAGTCAACCATAATAGATAAAGGAAATGACTTTTTAAATGATCCAATTAAGCAGCGGCCAAAGGGTATTTCAAATGCAAGGCTGAAGGGATATTGGGAGAGAAACAAGAAAGCCAAGAGTAATTTTCTATTTTTCTTTGAAGTTATAGTCTTTAAATATTATTTTTAAATTTAAACTATTATATTTTTATTGTTATAGAGACCAAAGAACAACCTGTGAGGGGTGGAGACCATGTAGGGTCACCCATTGCAACACCTTTTTCTATTATGTCAGAGTACTTTTTAGAGGTATGCATGAAAAACCCTTCGTTCATGCTCTTACATATCAGTAACAAATATGATGTTCTATTCTAGGAATTTAACTCAAGCTCAATAATCAATCAATCGGCTGAAGGGTACACCAAGCTGATGATGGATATCATTACAGGGAAACATTTTAATGTGTGATATCATTTAGTTGTCATGTATTCTTTGACTGTACATACTTTAATGTCAATTTGACTGAAAATGTGTTAATTAATAGATACTATATTGTACTTGGAGGGTAATCTTTGTACTTCAACTTCTGTTGGTTATGTTTTTAATGTGCTGGTGATATTCTGTAGTGTAAACCACTAAAAATTCTCATTAATAGAGTCTATGTTATATTACCAAAATTTACTGAACATTTTATCTCCAAATAGGAAAAACAACCTTCAAACAGCTTGCATTTGCATCTACTATATATTTTATCTGCAAACAGGGTAGAACATCTGACAGAAAAGAGAAAAATGGGGTGTACTCTCAGGAGAGTACAGAGAGTACACGTGTAAAATAGCCCATAAACCAGCAAAACAACCTCCAACAGCTTGCATTTGCATCTACTAAATATTTTATCAGCAAATTAGGTAGAACATCTAACATAAAAGGAGAAAATGGGGTGTACTCTCTTGAGAGTATAGAGCGTACACATGCAAAATAGCTCTAGAAATCAACAAAAAACTTATAAATAGCTTATATTTGCTTATACTAAAAATTTTATCTGCAAATAGGGTAGAATATCTGACAAAATTAGGGAAAATGGGGTGTATACTCTTGAGAGTACAGAGAGTACACATACAAAGTAGCTCCAGAAACCAGTAAAAAACCTCTAAAATAGCTTACATTTGCATATAATAAATATTTTATCTCTAAACAGGGCTGAACATCTAACAGAAATGGAGAAAATAGGGTGAATTCTAATGAGAGTACAGAGAGTACATGTGCAAAATAGCTCTAAAACTCCACCAAGCAGCCATCAAACTGCTTGTAAAGACATCAACTAAATATTTGAATGAAAGAATTGGTAGAAATGCTGAAAAAAAGTCAGAAAAGCAATTGTACTCTCATGAGAGTACACAGAGTACAGGTACAAAACAGCCCCAAAAATCTATCAGGAAGCCTCCAAAATGCTCACAATGGCATCTACTAAATATTTCATTCCTAAACAGGGTAGAATTTCTGAAAAAAATTGACAAAATGGGGTGTACTCTCTTGAGAGTACAGAGCATATATATGCAAAGCAGCTCCGATAAGCCAGCAAGCACCCTCCGAATAGCTTATAACTCTATTAGAATTTTCTTAATTCTTATAAAATTTTGATTGTTTACGGAAAAGAAGATATAAACATATTGAAACTAATGGCACAATTAGGTTCGAAAGAGAATTTTCTTAATTTTAATAGAACTTGCAACTATATTTTAGCTCTCCCCAGCAAAACAATGAATAATATTTAATAAATTATTAGAATATATTGGATTGTGACATTGAGTTTTAGTAAATGGTAGTGCTCTTATACTGCTTTCCATTTAAAAAAAAATTTGAAAAGAAAATAAAATAAACCATGATTTTAAGTTCGGATTCGAATTATTAGGAGTAAATAGAATTGCTCTTAACACGCATTAAAAAGCATGATTGGAATGATTGTAAGTTTGGATCCAAACTATTTTGAGTAAACAGTACTGCTCATATCACACAAGTATTTTATAAAGCATTATAGGAATGATTATAAGTTTGGATCCAAATTATTCTGAAAGGGCTGAGACTTACCTATTTCAGTAGAGAAATACTCAAATTTATATAAAATTTTCAATTCTTATATTTTTTTACTTATTTCAGATTAGTCAAATTTAAACTTCCAAATAATTATAGCCCAAAAAAAGTATCTACAAGTGCTTTTAAATATTTTCATCTTAAATTTGTTATCTTATATTTAAAAATTTAATTAATTAGTTTATCTGTACCATATCATTTATTTTTATTTTTACAAAAAAGTTTATTTTCAAGAATATTCAAAATATTTTCTAGGTTATGTCAATATTTTTAAAAATAACTATTTTACCTTCAATCATTGCTCGATATCATTATTGTATAAAAATAATTTATTTAATATTTATTAAAACTTAAAATACATTTTTACTATGTTAAAATTATTTTATTTCAAATTACAATCAGTGTCAGATAAAATAAAAAATAAAATTGGTCCAGAATGATCCCTAAATCCAGTATGAAAAACTAAAATCAAACTAAAAACTAATTAACATCCCAATTATATAGGAATTTTATAATAGAGTAATAATATATTTTTAAAAATTTTGGTCTTAAAGAATTTTAGAATTATAAGAAGATATGGTGTACTCTCATGAGAGTTCACAGAGTACAGACAAAAAACTGAACCAAAATGCAAACAATCAGCCTCCAAATAGTTTGTAATGGCATATGCTACACATATTATCTCCTAACAAGGTAAAAAAACTAAAAAAATGAGAAAAATGCAGTGTATAGGCAGAAAACTAAACCCAAATGCAAACCATCAGCCTCCAAACAGCTTATAATGGCATCTGCTACATATATTATCTCAAAATAGGGTAAAAAAACTAAAAAAAATGAGAAAATATGGTGTACTCTCATGAGAGTACACAAAGTACAGATAGAAAATTGAATCAAAATACAACCAATCAGCTTCCAAACAGCTTGTAATGGCATATATTAAACATATTATCTCCAAATATGGTAAAAAAATTTGAAAAAAATGAGAAAATTGAGTGTACTCTCATGAGAGTACAGATAGTACAGATGTAAAATTGAACCAAAAAATAACCAATCAACCTCCTAATAGCTTGTAATGATATCTACTAACCATATTATCTCCAACATGATAAAAAAACTAAAAAAATTGAGAAAATGGGGTGTACTCTCATGAGAATATAAAGAGTACAAATGTAAAACTGTCCCCAAAAACTAACCAATCAGCCTCCAAACTGCTTGTAAATGCATCTATTAAACATATTATCTCAAAACAAGCTAAAAAGCTAAAAAAAGAGAAAATAGGCTATACTCTCATGAGAGTACATAAAGCATAGATACAAAACTACCTCAAGAACTAACCAATCAATCTCCAAACTTCTTGTAATGACATCTACTAAACATATTATCTCCAAAAAGGGTAAAAAAGCTAAAAAAAATGAGAAAATGGGGTATACTCTCATGAGAGTATAGATAGTACACATACAAAATAATCCTAAAAACTAACCAATCAACCTCCAAATTGCTTGTAATGATATTTACTAAACATATTATCTCCAAACAGGATAAAAAAACTGAAAAAAATGAAAAAAAATGGAGTGTACTCTCGTGAGAGTACAGAGAATACAGATGTAAAACTGCCTCAAAAATTAACCAATCAGCCTCCAAACTTCATGTAGAGGTATCTACTAAACATATTATCTCCAAACAGGATAAAAAAATTGAAAAAAAATGAGAAATGAGTTGTACTCTCATGAGAGTATAGAGAGTACAGATGCAAAATAACTCCAAAAATCCACCAAGCAGCCTCCAAACTGCTTGTACAAGTATCTACTAAATATATTATCTCCAAATTGGGTAAAATAACAAAAAAAAAAGAGAAAATAGGGTGTACTCTCATTAGAGTATAGAGAGTACAGATGCAAAACTACCTCAAGAACCAACCAATTAACTTCCAAACTACTTGTAATGGCATTTACTAAACATATTATCTTTAAACAGGATTAAAAAAAATTGAATAAAATGAGAAAATGAGGTGTACTCTCATGAGAGTACAGAGAGTATAGATACAAAACTGCCTCAAAAACTAACTAATCAGTCTCCAAACTACTTGTAGAGGTATCTACTAAACATATTATCTCCAAATAGGCTAAAAAAGCTCGAAAAAAAAGAGAAAATAGGCTGTACTCTCATGAGAGTATAGAGAGTACAGATGCAAAATTGCCTCAAGAACCAACCAATCAGCCGCCAAACTACTTGTAATGGCATATTTTAAACATATTATCTCCAAATAGGGTAAAAAAGTTGAAAAAAAGAGAAAATGGGTGCACTCTCATGAGAGTACAGAGAGTACAGATGTAAAACTGTCACAAAACCTAACCAATCAGCCTTCAAATTGATTGTAGAGGCATCTACTAAACATATTATCTCCAAACATGCAAAAAATGCTGAAAAAATTGAGAAAATAGGTTGTACTATCATTAGAGTATAGAGAGTACAGATGCAAAATTACCTCAAGAACCAACTAATCAACCTCTAAACTACTTGTAATGGCATCTACTAAATATATTATCTCCAAACAGGATAAAAAAGCTGAAAAAAATGAGCAAATAAGGTGTACTCTCATGAGAGTACAAAGAGTGTAGATGCAAAACTACCTCAAAAACCAATCAATCTGCCTCTAAACTTCTTGTAGAGGCATCTAATAAACATATTATCTCCATACAGGCCAAAAAAGCTGAAAATAATGAGAAAATGGGTTGTACTCTCATGAGAGTATAGAGAGTACAGATGTAAAACTATCTCAAAAACCAACCAATCAGCATCCAAACTACTTGTAATGGCATCTACTAAACACATTATCTCCAAATAGGCTAAAAAATCTAAAAAAAAATGAGAAAATTGGGTATACCCTCATGAGAGTATAGAGAGTACATATACAAAACAATCCTTAAAACTAGGAATTTCTTCATGAAACATCTCCAAACATCTTCTAATGGGATATACTAAACATATGACATGCCCAAGAGTTGAAAAAATTGAAAAAAAAGTGTACCGTCATGAGAGTACAGAGAGTACATATACAAAATTGTCTCCAAAACTAGCAAATTTTTCTTGAAACATCTCCAAACATCTTCCAATGAGCAATGGTAAACAAATTGTAAGCCCCACAGTTAAAAATTTTGAAAAAATGAGGTGACCCTCATGAGAGTACAAAGAGTACACATAAAACAACCCCGAAAACTAACAATTTCTTCATGAAACATCTCCAAACATTTTTCATTAGGTTATGGTAAACATATGACAAGCCTTAGAGTGGAAAAAATTGAAAAAAATGGGGTGTAGCCTCATGAAAGTACAGAGAGTACACATACAAAATAACTCCAAAAATCATCAAATCCTTCATGAAACAACATCAAATATCTTACAATGGGATATACTAAACATATGACAAGCCCCAAAGGAGAAAATTTTGAAAAAAATGACATGTATCCTCATGAGAGTACATAGAGTACACATGTAAAATATCTCCAAAAATCAGCAAAACAGTCTCATTTCCTTTAAAGAACTCAAATGTTCCAAATGTTCTCCTATTCGACGGTGAGAACAACTATGAAAACTCTAAAATCATTAAAGTTCAAGAATACAGGAAGAAATCTCTCATATAGTCGCCTATAATATCTCAATTTTTAATGCTGAGAATTAACAAATCTTTGAGGGAAGGTTGGGCGCATGCCGGGAGAGAGTGGGAGCTGACCTGAGAAAAATTTCAGCACAAAAATGAAATCCCTAAACTATTTTGTGGCGAAGAATGCAGACGACGTAATATTTTCTCCCATTTGTTTTACGGGCGGGCAGCGGTTAACGAACGGCGCCGTTAAGGCATTGTCAAGTTATAGCGCTGTTAAGTAAAAAAAGTCATATTTTAATACTGGACACATGTTGCGTAGCGATTGACGTCTAGATGTAAAGTTACGTCCAAACTCCGCACATAAATTATATATACCTTTCAAGAGCTTCCCGCTTTGGTAAATTATATATACCTTCATGTTACGTTTGGATTTAACTCTCTTGGTTTGTGTGCTCTGAACTTCTGAGTCTCTTAGCTTTTGAAGGTATATTGAAGGGAAGCAGGGATGAGTTCCCAATTTGAAAGAGAGGAAGCAAGCAACAATAAGGTTCATGGCTTTCCTATGATTCTTCTTTGGTAGAAATTTTTACTGTATTGTGTTCCCAAATATAAAATCTTTGCCTTTCATTTTCATTAATTTGATTTGATGATTTGAATCATAACTATCGATAACTAATAATGATTTGGCAGTGAGAATGTGCAATTAAATTTCGACACTCTATAGTTGCAAATTAATGCATAAATGGGAGAATGGCTTTTTATTTTAATAGTATTGGTTAATATTAAATTATATTAATATTAAATTATATTAATGTATGGATGCATATTATTTATAAATATTCGACTTTTAATACTCCACCACTCCACAGTTATAAATAACACTTTTAAATGTAATAATTTCGATCAGCTTTATTTTTTATGTTATTTTTTAAAATATATTTGTTTAATGTATTTTTTAAGAATAGTTACTTTTTATTTTCAAAAATAAATAATATTATTTTTAAAAATATTCAAAATAATTTTTAGATATTTTAAGTATTAAAAAAACTATTATTATCAAATATATTTTATTTGAAACAAAACATAAATAAAATAAATTAAAAGATAAGAAACAATAAATAAAAAATAAAAGTGATCTCAAATATCCCCTAATTTTTTTGTCTCTTTGGATTCATTATACAATAATTTCAAAAATTAGATATTTCAAACTATAATATCAATAAGTTATTGTGAAATATAAGGATAACTGCAGAATATTTATTACATTAAATCAATAATAGTTCAAACTAAAAGTACGTTTTTTGCATAGATGTAGTCAGTAGAATGAAGCTTGTTCAATCTTCAAAGGACAAAATCATATAACATTGTTTATATTCTATTATCGCTTATGCTATAAGTATAAATAAAACTCATCACGCATCATTTCAAAAAGTAAAAAATTAAAGAATTGTTTGCGATCAATTTTACTTGTTATTTTTTTATTTTTATGTTATTTTTATAAATATATTTATTTGATGTGTTTTTTTATATATTTTTATTTTTATTTTCAAAAATAAATAATATTATTTTTAAAAATACTCAAAATAATTTTTAGATATTTTAAGTATTTTAAAAACAACATTTATCATCAAACAAATTTTATTTTGAAACAAAATATTGAAAAATAAATAAAAATAAAAAATAAAAATAAAAGTGATCAAAATAGCCCTTAAGGGATTGTTTGGGATCAATTTTGTTTTATATTTTATAATTTTATATTATTTAAAAAAATATAATTTAAAAAGTAATTAATTACTTTCATGCATTAAAAATATTTAAACGTTTATAATGGCTTAAAAAATTTTATCAAGTAATGAATAAATTCGATTTATTTAGTTCTATCAAAAATTTCATTTAACAAACTAATCTAGAAATCAAAAATCAAAGTTTTCATTAATTAAAATCAAAATCAAAATTATTAATTTGAAAATTAAACCAAATTACACAAAAACTTTTGTTCGATTTGATTTTTCAATTAAAACCAAATAATGATATTATTTTACTTTTATCATAAAATTTGATTTGAGAAAACTCAGTAAACTATTTTCAAATGCTACTCGATGATGTCAAAAAAAATCATCAGCATACGGGTAACTACACTATGGCTTTAGATGACGTTATGAGTTGTTTATTTTAATTTTGAGTTGATTAATTTAGTAGAAGATTTATTTTTCCCTAAGAGTCTAATCGTCATCCAGGCCATACACCAAGCAAGGAAGAAACTAGGAAACATGCCATCTTAATGCACAAGCTAAACAAAATATTAAGTATTTTATAAAGCTAATGCAAAAGAATAAAAGGCCATTTGTGGCGGGCACCACCGCATAAACTCGAAAATAAATCGGGTAGCTGAGCTCTCCCCTTATACAACCCGGATTATAAATGAATTAATTTACAATAAAGTAAGAAAATTCATGATATGGGGGTCTTCATTTTTTCTATTGTTCTTTCTTCTTACTTCTTTCTTCTTTTTGGTTTTTTCTTTTGGTTCCTTGTTCCGGTCCTTTTTTTTGGATGGTTGGAAGGTGGTTGCTCCAAAGGCTTCACATGATACATAAGATGTAATCTTATGACCAATGCTCATCCTAATCCCCCCATAATAATAATTCCAAAATTATAATTGCAAAATTACATGAAAAGAAAAGGTAAATCTAACCAACACCAGCAAAGCAGAGATTAGCTAAACAAACCATACAAGTCTTAAGCATATATATTGGACTTAGCAACCCACACATGGGTGACCAAGTCCACTTACCCTATTGGATTATGCTTAGGGGTATAAGCACTTGCATGACAAAATCATCTATATTTTTATTATAACACCTCTTAAGCACAATCC